>BLBF01000022.1:10460112-10489337 GCA_015471245.1 Laticauda colubrina | reverse complement strand
AGAATAGAATAGAATAGAATAGAATAGAATAGAATAGAATAGAATAGAATAAGAACAGAATAAGAACAGAATAAGAACAGAACAGAACAGAATATAATAGAACAGAATAGAATAGAATTAGAATAGAATTAGAATAGAATTAGAACAGAATAAGAATAGAATTAGAATAAGAATAGAATAAGAATTAGAATAGAATAAAATAGAATAAAATAGAATAGAATAGAATGATGGAATGAAATGGAGAATAGAATAGAATAGAAACAGAATAGAATAGAATAGAATAGAAAATATGGAATGGAATAGAATAAGAATAGAATAAGAATAGAATAGAATAGAATAGAATAGAATAGAATAGAATAGAATAGAATAAAGGAAATTTGAATGGAATGGAACAGAACAGAACTTTGGAGGTCTTCTAGTCCAAGCCCCTACTCAAGCAGCAGAATGTATACCATTTCAGACAAATAGTTGTCCAATCTCTTCTTAAAATCCTCCAGTGATGGAGCATCTACAACTTCTGAAGATAAGCTGTTCCACTGGCTAATTGTCCCCATTCTTAGGAAATTTCTCCTTAATTCCAGGTTGCTTCTCTCCTTGATTAGTTTCCCTCCATTGTTTCTTGTCCTACCCTCAGGTCCTTTGGGAAATAAATTGACCCCCTGAAATACTGGAATACTGCTATCTTGTCTCCCCCCCCCCTCCCCAGTCCTTTTTTTCTCTAGACTAGCCAAACCCAAGTCCTTCAACCATTCTTCATATGTTATAGTCTCCAGGCCTTTAATCACCGTAGTTGTTCTTCTTTGCACATTGTTGAGTCTCAACATGAAGTCTCAACATCTTTTTTGTTGTGTGGTGACCCAAACTGGATGCAATATTCCATGTATGGTCTTACTAAGGCTTTATAAAGTGGTAACTAATGCTTCATGTGATTTTGATTCTGTCCCTCTGTTTATACACCCAAGGATTGTATTAGCTTTTTGGGCAGCTGCTGCACACTGCTTTATGTTTAAGTGGAGAAATTTGCTGGCAGAAGAATTAATCATTGGAACAACTTGCCCCCAGTAGTTGTGGGTGCTCCATTACTGAAGGTTTTTAAGAAGAGATTCAACAACTATTTGTCTGAAATAGCAAACTGTCTCCTGCCTGGGTTGGACTAGAAGACCTCCAAGGTCCCTTCCAACTCTGTCATTCTGTTATTCAGTGCTCCATCTTCTGTCTTCTCTACCTTATAATATAAATTCAGTTCCTGCCTTTCAGCGTCTAGTACAGGGGTGTCAAACTGGATTTCTTTGAGGGTGAGATTAGCATTGTAGTTTTCCACAGGGAAGGAGGGAGCAGACGACTCCTGCAGCACCCTGTCAGCCAAAATGGGGCACGGGGTCTCCATGTGTGGCCCTCTTCTGCCTCATTTTCATCCTCTATGGCCTCCTGCAGCACTCTGCCAGGCGTTTTCAAGCCCATTTGGGGCCCTTTTTCAGGCTGTTTTTGGCCCACGTTTTAGGCCACTTTCGGGGCTGTTTTATTGCAACCGTTTTAGGCCATCTTTGGGGCCCTTTTCAGGCCATTTTTGGGCCGTTTTCAGCCTGTTTTGGCCAGCAGGGTGCTGCAGGAAGCCACGGAGGGGGAAAACGAGGCATGGAGGGCACATTTTATCCACGAGGGCAGTAATGGCAAACCTTTTTGTTGTGGTGTGCCAAAAGCATGTGTGTGCCAGCACCCACAATGCAATGCGCCCTGTCCCCCTGCACATGTACACGCACCCCCCCCCGGTCTCTTACCTGCACTGCGCATGCTTGCACTTCCCAGCTGATTTTTGAACCATTTGAGGCTGTTTTTGCCCTCCTGGGGGCTTGAAGGAAGCCTCTGTAGCCTTCGGAGGCTGAAGAACAGGCCTATTTCGGCGCTTCTGGTATTTCCAGAAGGTCTGTTTTTGGCCTCCAAAGGCTGCAGAGACTCCCCTCGAGCCCCCAGGAGGGCGAAAACAGCCTCAAATTGGTGAAAAATAAGCTGGGAGGCACGCATGCACAGTGCAGGTAAGTTTGGGTTGGCCATAGGTTCACCATCACGGTGCTAGAGGCACCACAGGCTGGTTCTTTCATATTTCCAGGCCGGCCCTGTGGGCTAGATTTAAGCACCCGCCTTGAGTTTGACCCCTGGTCTAGTATGACTCAGTCCCACTTAATGACTCTTTTGCTTAGAAAACAGAGATGTCACTGAAGGATTACAAATCTATATTAATATTCTGCAAAAAATATACAAAGCATGCCCAATTTTGGTCAACATCAAAGCAGAGAAGCCATTGCTTCAATAATCATAAACAGTGTTTATAATTTACAGTGGTAAATGTCTTTGGCAAGAAAGCCAAAGAAAAATATAATTTGTAAAAGACAGATGCAATTGAAGGGTGTCACATAATCCCCTTTTGCAACCTTCTGAGAAATAATGGGGAAACCAGATTCATTTAACAACCTTGTGGCTAACTTATAACAACTGCAGGGAGTCCTTTAACCGCTGCGGCAAGAAAGGTCATAAAATGGGGCAAATTTCATTTAATAGATGTTTTGCTTCGCAACAGAAATGCAGGGCTCAATCATGGTCAGAAGTCGAGTTATTTATTCATCCCTTATTAATTTTACAAATAACTCAAGGCAGTGCACATAGCTAATAATCCTCTCTTGGCTTATTTTCCTCATAACAACCTTGTGAGGTGAATTGGGCTGAGAGAGAGAGAGAGAAAGAGGGAGTGGGGAGAGAGAGAGAGAGACTGGCTCAGTTACACAATTAGCTTTCATGGCTAAGACAGGTCTCGAACTCACCATCTCCCACTTTCTAGCCTGGTGCCTTAAATACTAGACCAGTATTGGTGAATCTTTTCAGCACTGAGTGCCGAAATGGGATTGCACGCATGCGTGAGAGCATTGGGAACTGGAAGAGCAGCTCCTGGGCATGCCGGGAAACTGAGATTACGTTTTTGGCATGCACATAACCGGTAGTAAAAAATTTGAAACTCGGGAGGCAGAGAATAAATGGGGCAGGGCTAGTCAGAGGGGGTATTTGCTGGTTCTCCGAACTGTTCAAAATTTCCGCTACCAGTTCTCCAGAACTGGTCAGAACCAGCTGAATACCACCTCTGGTATACACACATATGCCAGTGAAAGGTCACTAAATGAACCATTGTAAGTCGAGGACTGCCTGTAAGGTGTCTACCTGACGGTGTCCAAACTTTGATCCCATGACCACGGGGATGCATCAAAGGTCGTTAGTGTGAAAAACAGTCATAAGTCACTTTTTTCAGTGCCATTGCAACTTAGAATGCTCACTAAATGAACTATTGTATATTGATGACTACCTGTATTTTGGCAGATCATATAGCCAACCAGATTTAGTGTTACTGCAAAGAACAAAGCTCATTTCTAGGGAGTAACATGTTTCCCTAACAGTCATTAAACAAGCATCTCCAACCTGTTGTAACTTCATAAACATATCCAGGTATGCTTGCAAAAATACAGTAGTGAAATTGAAATTTTAAAATAATCTCGTTCTAAGGCAGGTATATACAACACTGTATTCATATTGCTGACCTTCTTAAAATGGCTTTTGCCATAATTTTGTTTACATTTTTACTTTCATATAATTTTACATACATGCTACTTTACATTTAAATACTATGTAATCCATTTTAGCTGTACCTCTGGGTTGTATGTTATCATTTTAAGAAAAGAAACAAAAATCGTCAGGTAAGGAACATGATGTCAATGCTTTCTTCATTTTGGATGGTTTTTGATTCCCCTAATTTATAGAACATAGAATGAAAGAGTTGGAAGGAACCTCAGAGGTCTTGTAGTTTCTTTTGGCTTTTGATTTATTTTGATTTAGTTTTTGCTGACTGGGTGAAATTGCCTTAAAATCTTGTCCTGAACTGCATCCATTAAAGAACATGATGTCTTTTACTCCTAATAATAGATTGTTATTTCTTGCCTGCAAGCTTTCATTTTTGGTTATTGTGGGATTACAACTTTTCCCCCCGCTACACCATAATTGCATAAAATCAATAGTTTTTAACATGACAGTGCCTATATCTGCAATGTTAAAAATAAATACAAGCAGTTGTATAAGGTTAAGTGTCCAGGAACTCAATGTTTCCCTTGTATATTGTCCAATTTTATCTACATTGTTTCCCATTTGACTTCAATAATTCTTTTCTATAGATGTCACTCACAGCAAGGGTTATATATGTTTATTCAGCAATAAATCTCACCACAAGCAGTGGGACTTACTCCTAGATAACTGTATAAAACATTACGGCATTTAATTTAATTTAGTCTTAAATTATTTTAATGCAATTTAATCTCACACGAGAGCACTCTTATTATTATTTACTTTTGGTTAAGAGTCACCGCTTCGAGACTTTGTGCAGTTACAGAAAAGGGCATCTGGAATATTGCTTTGATTTATCATTCTTTTGATTTAGGTCTGGTTTTCATAACTGCCATACACATTTCTCAGTGCCATTGTCAAGTTAATGTTTACAACTCTATCCCTGGAATTGCCGGATGATTCATGCCTTTCTAATTTAGGACACCTAAATTTGGTTTACAGCCAAGCAGCTTAAAGTTAACTTTGCCCATCCCAATTTCAGGACATTGACCCTTTCCAGCAAATTCAGGCACGTATATACCTCTGCTCAAAAACAATAGCAATGGGAGCAGAACAGCTTGTGGAGGATGTCAGCGTTGTTTTTTTTAAAAAACAGCAGTTTAAGCCTAAAGTAAAAAAGAAGTATTTTGAGGGTGGGGAAGAAAGCCCATTAAAATCTTAGCATCCATTCCAGTTATTAGAAAGCCTTCCAGTTAAGAGTATCAGATTGCATCAGAAACCAGAACACAAGAGATACAGTGAAAGCTTTTTTCTCTCTCTCTCTTCTCTTTCCTTCCAATAAAGGTGTTTTCCCAATCTACAGTTTTTAAGCATCGCGTACTGCAGAAAATTCACAGACAAAGGATTACACTACCTCGGCAATGGGAGAGGATGTCACAAGCTCCTGTATCTGGATATTTCAGGCTGCCTCCAGGTCTGCATCTCGCTTTTCCTTTTCATACTGTAGGCAGAAATCATCCTTCGGAGGAGGATTGGCGTTACTCGACACTCATGGTATACTAAAGGAGAACAAGCCCTCGTTGCATACTTGAGAGAGGTTTTAAATTACATGACCGCAGCTGCTTTAATTTTTCCGGAGGGGATCACACTATAGGGTTTCGGCCCCTTTCCAGTGGGTTTCTTCACTATAAACAACTCCCTCATTGCATAATGAAAGCATGGATTATTTTGTGCAGTGGATTTGAAACAGGCGTGCTTTCTCTCTCTCCCTCTCCCTCCCTCTCTCTCTCTCTCTTTTGATGCACGACTTCCTTGGGATACAGTTGGAAATTCTAGCTATGCAGAGGCTGGAAATGCACAGATGTATATTCGGGGCATTTGGAAAGTATTCAGAACCCCTTTTGCTTTTTTCAGTGTTGCTATGCTTGATTCCACGGTGGTTGAGAAATTCATTTGTTCCCCCACCCACGAATCTACATTCAGTCCAGAATTAAAAAGAGAATTTTAGAAATGTCTGTAAATTTATTAAAAAGAAAAAAAGCAAACTATCAGATTAGTGTCAATAGAATAGAACAGAACAGAACAGAACAGAACAGAATTCTTTATTGGCCATATGTGATTGAACAAACAAGGAATTTGTCTTGGTGCAAATGCTCTCAGTGTACATAAAAGAAAAGATAAATTTCTGAAGAATCAAGAATCATCAGGTACAACACTTAATAATAGTCATAGGGTACTATAAGTAATCAAATCATACTAGGAAACAGTCAATAAAAATTGTTAGGATACAAGCAACAAAGTTACAGCCATAAGTGGGAGGAGATGGGTGAAAGGAAGGATGGGAGGATTAATAGTAATAGTAATGCAGACTTTGTAAATAGTTGGACAGTGCTGAGGGAATTATTTGTTTAGCAGAATGATGGTGTTTGGGGGAAAACTGTCCTTGTGTCTAGTTGTTCTGGTGAGCAGTGCTCTATAGCGTCGTTTTGAGGGTAGGAGTTGACACAGTTTATGTCCAGGATATGAGGGGTCTGTAAATATTCCCACAGCCCTCTTTTTGACTCGTGCAGTATACAGGTCCTCGATGGAAGGCAGGTTGGTAGCCATTGTTTTTCCTGCAATCCTAATTACTCCATGAAGTCTGTGTCTGTCTTGTTGGGTTGCAGACCCTTTGCAACAACACGTGAAATTTAGCTCCTCTGCCTCCCATTTCTCTTCATCGTTGCTGACATGTTTCTACACCTCAAACAGTCGACCTGTGGGTAAATTAAATTAATTGGATGTGATTTGGAAAGGCACACACACCTCTCTACAGCTGACAATGCATAACTGTATCAGAAGAAAAGCCACAAGGTCAAAGAAACTGCCCACAGAGCTCAAAGATAGGATTATTGCAAGGCACAGATCTGGGGAAAGCTACAATAAAATTCCTGCTGCACTGAAGGTTCCTAAGAGCACAAGGGGCCTCTATAATACTCAAATGGAAGACATTTGGCGCAACCAGGACTCTTCCAAGAGCGCAGTCAAACTGAGCAATCGTGGGAATTAAGACCACACCTAGAATACTGCACCCAGTTTTGGTCACCGCACTAAAAAAGATGCTAGAAAGTGTGCAGAGAAGAGCAACCAGAATGATTAAGGGACTGGAGGCTAAAACATATGAAGAATGGTTGTAGGAACTGGGCATCAGTGGTGGGGTTCAAATTTTTTTTACTACCGGTTCTGTGGGCGTGGCTTAGTGGGTGTGGCAGGGAAAGGATACTGTAAAATCTCCAGTCAGAGGTGGGATTTGCCAGTTCTCCAAACTACTCAAAATTTCCACTACTGGAAATATATAGTATTCCGTTTCTTCTTGTTGTCTAATTGCCAATGTTAACCTACTCATTTCTGCACATTCCAATATTTTCTAAATCACTTCCTCCTCCACCAGAATCTTTTTTATTTTTCCAATTTTGAGCAAATACAGTTCTAGCTGCTGTTAATATATGTATAATTAAATATATATTTTTTTCTTTACAATAAATCTCAGGTAGGATCCCCATATGTCGGGCTTTAAGTTTGCATGCTTTTTAAATCATTTTTTCCAACCATGTATGTATTTTTGTCCAATATCTTTTAGCTTCTGTGCAGGTCCACCACATATGGTAATATAATCCAGGTATTTGATGAAAAAGTTCAGCCACCACTGCCCTAGGGAATTGCAGATCGATTTTATGACAGTAACAGAGAGATTTCTGTTAAGTATGATTGTCACTGTTCAACATTTTATGGCTTTTTCGTAAGAAACATCAACAGAAGTTTTAAATCACTGGAAGCAACTTAGCTGTACTGGAGAATGGTACAATTTAACTCCAAATCTAGTTAAATCACTCTTACCAATTATTTCCAGGGAACTGGGTCACACAGTTCAGTAGAATGCACAGCTGATGTTTTTAAGCATTACCATTTCAGTGAATTTTTAGGACACGGTAGAAGTGAGCAAGTCTGTTTTTATTCACTCCGATCCGAAATCGAAGGTGGGATGGTGAGAGAAGAGTTTGATTGATGGCTACGCAGGTCGTCCTGGACTTATAATCACTCTGTCATGCCCTTGGCAGAGTCAGACTCTGAGGGAGAAGAGGAACAGCAGACAGGGAGTGGAGGTATGGTTCCAGAGGTTGTGTAGGAGGCTGGGGAAGAGCAGAGGCCGGCTGGGCAGTCAGAGGAAGAACCAGGCCCATCCCTTCTTCATCTTAGGGAATGCAGGGAGAAATGGAGAAGGAAACAACTTGGCTTACAAGAGAGGAAGCGGCCATGATCCCCCTCATTGGTTGCAGCTGGGGAGAATAGTATATAAGAGAGACGATTGCAACACAGTGTTGCCAGAAGCAAAGCGTGTTTTATTTTGGGCTGAAGTTATCTTGGTTGGCGTCCTTCCAACAGACTGTGCCTTGTTACCTCCTTGAAGGTGGTAATTACTTATCCTGGTCTGTTGTGGAAATTTTGTAGTTTGTTTGGTTTTTTATTTCATCTTGATCTGCTCATTAAGTTCAGACTGTGTGGCTTTCTTTTGAAGACTATTTTTGAATCAGTTTTATCTCCAACTGAGAATTATTGAACAGTGAGGCCAAGTTGGAGGCATTATTTATATTTTGGATTTTGTTACGTTACACATTCATTTAGTGTGGTGGTGGTGGTTGTTTTAAATTTACAACAGCACTGAGGAAAAGTTACTATCGTTTTTCACTTAACGACTATTGCAGCCTTTCCCACTGTCATGGGATCAAAAATCCAGGCACTTGGCAGCCAGCATGTGTTTGTGACATTGATGGGTTCATCCCGTTTTAGGCCTAGTAAACCTCTCTGCAGCCCCCTGGGAGCAAAAAAGGACTGGGGGGGGAGGGCCACACTGCACACCACACCATGCCCCATTTTGTGCCTAGTAAGCCTCCCTGCACTTACCTGGGAGCCAAAACAGGGTCCGTGGGGACTCCTGGAAGGGGCGGGGAGGGGCCAGCCAGTCAAAATTTCTGCTATCGGTCCGAATCGGCTGATCACCACCTCTGGGTTCATGGGATCACCTTTTGGGACCTTCTGGCTTCAGATAAGCCAGATTCACTAAACAATGGTGAAATTCACAACTACGGCGATTTGCTTACCCATTATGGCTAACAAGGTCATAAACTGGGGCAAAACTCATCTGATGACAGCCTTACTCAGCGACAGAAATTTTTTGTGCTCACTTGTCGACATAAGTCGAGGGCGACTACCTGTAATTCAGACGTTGGTGGTTGCTCCCAGAATGAAGCTAAATCATCTAATGAATCTGAAACTTTTTCTCCCTGGTGATTTATCATCCATCATAGAGTTTCATCCAGGCATCCTTCAAGCAATAAATCAGGGAAGCTTCATTCTTGTCCTAGCAAGGGCTGAGCCATTTTCTAAGCCATCATAAATCATGAATTGCTGTGAAGAAATGGCCAGAGACAGCTGGTATTGTCAAGTCAGCAACTCTGTCTTTTCTGCTCTTATGATCTGGCAAGAAGACTCCAGAGGAACTTAACATATATATATAGATTATTCTGTGCATCTGTTTGCTCAAACAGATTTCAGTTGCTGCTCTTCCAATGCCTCCAAAACCCAACATTTTTCTAGAAGAAAGAGCAGGGTTGATAAATGTCTTTCACCTATTTTTATCCGAGTGTTAGGCTTTTTCAAAACATTGTGGTCCTGTTGTGTACATTAGAAGTATTAAATGTGGTTCCTGCGATATAATTCATGCTAACATTTTAAGTCTAATTAAGTACTTGCATTAAGCTTTTCACTATCCCCTTGACATTAGGAAAAGAATAACTCAGCCTCACGGGCAACGAAATTTATCTCCTGATCCTTTCAGTGGGAAGTCAGTCTTCAAAAATGCACCCACAGATCTGGAAGAGGTGGCATAAATAAATGCATATTTATCTCTGCCTTTTACTTCATTCTTATCTAGAGGCTTGTGGAAGGTGGTGGATTTTACTGATACTGAATGCCTGAAAAAGGTGAATAGGCTTGCCATGTTAAAATGTTGTTACAAATACTAGGACAACATTTGAGGTGAAGCGGTATAAGACATATATCTATCTAGATCAAAATATCTATATATCTCTATCTCTCTACCGTGTTTCCCCAAAAATACAACCTACCCTGAAAGTAAGACCTAGCTTGATTTTGCACATGAGCCCAATATAAGCCCTACCCCCCAAATAAGCCCTAATTAAAATCCCATCCACTCTAAATTAAGCTAGAGTGGGGATGGGGGAGTGGAGCTATCCTACTGCTTACCTTTGGACAGTTGTAAGCAGGACTCACACACCCCGACACCTGCCTTGTTGGCCCATTTCTTCTGCAGCTGGCAAGACTGACAAGGCTTTCTTGAAGGCCTCTGTAGATGATAAGGAAGCTCTGGATCGATCCAGAGCTCTGTTATTGGCTGCAGAGATCTTCAGGGAAGCCTTGCCAGCCTCAGAAGATGTTCCTGAAGGCCTCTGACAGTGAAAAGGAGGCCAGGGGCAACACGTGCAAGTGAGGTTAGTCAGTGGAGGACATCCCCCCCCCCCCCAAATAAGACCTGGTGCCTTTTTTGGTGGCAAAAAATACATAACACGGTCTTATTTTCAGGGAAACACGGTATCTACCTATCTATCATCTGTCTGTTATCCACACATATGCATGCATATAATTTTTATTAAGAATTGTGATTATAGTAGTAAAATCTAGTCTAAGTAGTCCTCGATTTACAGCAGTTCCTTTCAGCACTGAAAAAGGTGACTTGGGAGGACACCAGAACCCAGATAAGACTTCACAAACAAAGATAATTCACACTTTGCTTCCAGCAAGGTGCTGTGCGCAAACGCCTTTTTTATCCTGTTCTCCCAGCTGCAGCTAAAGGGAATCAGGGCCCTTTCCTCCCCTGTAACCCACATTGCTCGCTTCTCCATTCCTCCCTGCCTGCACTAGGATGAAGAGGGGGTGGACCTGGGTCTTCTTCTGAATGCCCAGCCGGACTATGCCCAACCGGATTATGCCCCATTTCATCCAGTCACTGGAACCACACTCCCACTTCCCTGTCAGCTGCTCAATCTTCCCCTCAGAATCATTCTCCAACAAGGGCATGACATGCAGAAATGAGTAGACTAACATTAGTAATTAGACAGCAAGAAGAAAGGGAGTATTATAAGATTTAGGATCTATTTTATGGATGGTTGGAAAATAAAGCAGAAATTAAATGATACTGTAATCATGATATTCAGAATAGTTGGAAAATGAAGCAAGAAATTTAATGATATTGTAATAATGATAGACTATGATATATAATGTTGAATAGGTTATAATATGAATGTAAACTCAATAAGAAACATAAATAAATATTATTATGTGCACAAGATATATGTACCCAGTCGACACACTGTATAACTGAAAAATGGTTTTTATTTGTAGTTTTTGTTATAAAAATGTTTTTTAAAAGAACAGATAACAGTGGAAGGCTTCAGGAATCTTGGTAACAGCTGCAGCAGGATCCGATACCTGACAATTAACGAAATGCCTACCTTTACCGACAGATGCATTCAAGTAAGAAAGCACCATGGTCTTTTTAACAAAAACCTTCAATTTAGCTTTTAGCCTTGAGAGCCTTAGATATGAAAGAGTGGTGAGAGTTGAATGCGTAGAATTTTTTTGCAGGTGAACAGGTGGGCTGGCCGAATTTGGAAATACAGATAGTCCTTGACTTACAACCATAATTGTCCCCCAAATTCCCTGTGCTACACAAGACAGTGTCAATTCATAAAACATATTGTATACATGTTTTATAGTTGTCAACAGAAAGAAAGGAGGGGAGTTTCAAAGAACAGGCAGCAGTGTGGAATCGAAAGTACATTCTATTCATAATTTCTTCAGAGGCTGATTAGATGACTGAAGCTTCTGCCTCGCAAAAATCTAATTGGAGAGCATGATTGATGACTCTTGGCTATGGACATGTTTCATTGGATGATACACCCGGAGAGGTGGGGGGGAGAAGCAGGATCAAGTGAATTACAAATCTCAGAGTTGTCTATGCCCAGGCAAATGTCGGCATGTTAACTTCTAATAGAACAAAAAAAGTTTGGGGAGTATGGCATGTGGCTCATGATTTAATTGGAGTAACTGCCGGAATCCTGACAGACAGTTGTTAAGTGAGTTGCATCCCATTGTATGGACTTCTTTTGATACCGTTGTTAAATGAATCACCAAAATTGTTAACTGAATCATGTACTTGATCTCTTTAACAAGCGTCCATTTGTTACTAGCGTTCTTTAACTTAGGAGCACAATTGACCCCAAATTTCTGTTGCTGAGTGAGACAAATATTAAGTGAGTTTTGCCCCATTTTATGATCTTTCCTGCCACCGTTCTTCTGTGAATCACTACAGTTGTTAAGTTAGGAACACAGTGGTTAAGTGAATCTGGTTTCCCCATTGACTTTGTTTGTCAAATGGTCGCAAAAGGGAATCATATGGCTTCCTGGGACACAGCAACCATCATAAATATGAGTCAGTTTCCAAGCCTTTGAATTTTGATCATGTGACCACGGGGAGGCTGCAACAGTCATAAGTGTGAAAAACGATCATAAGTCACTTTTTTTCAGAAGCATAACTTCAAATGGTCACTGAGTGAACTGTTGTAAGTCAAGGACTACCTGTATGTCTTGGGATGAGGGAATAATTCAATTAAAATATCAACCTAGTTTGTGGCTGATATAAAAAGTCTTAGACTTAGAATAACTTTATTGTCACATTGAATGTTCACAAATCGGCATATGTTAAAATGAAATTTCATTTCATACAGCTCTCAAAGGGTCACCAATATACACTACAAGGGTGGTATTCTATTTTTTTCCCTACTAGTTCTGGGATGCAACTTGGTGGGCCATGTGGTGAAGGCAACATATATAGGGCAGGGGTGGGCGGGGCGAGCATCGAGTGGCTGGAAAGGGCGAGTGAGCATTGAGCACCTGGAAGAGGCGAGCGAGGTCGAGTGACCAGAAGGGGTGAGCGAGTATCGAGCAGCCGGAAAAGGCGAGTGAGTATCGAGCACCTGGAAGGGGTAAGTGAGTATCAAGTGGCCGGAAGGGGTGAGCGAACATCGAGTGGCTGGAAGGGGCGAGTGAATGTTGAGCACCCAGAAAGGGTGAGTGAGTGTTGAGGACCTGGAAGGGGTGAGCGAGTATCGAGCGGCTGGAAAGGGTGAGCGAGTGTCAAGCAGCCAGAAGAGATGAGCGAGCATTGAGCATACAACTAAGTGGGGGAACGTGGCCAGCCAGAAGTCGGTATCTATTTGGTGACCCAGGCCAAATTGCCGTTATCGGTTCGGCTGAACCGGTGCAAACCAGCTGAATCCCACGTCTGCTACAAATGTATACAGACAAATTTCCTATTGGGATTTTTCAGGAAAGATATGGGAAAGCAAAACAATAAATGGCTTTATAGAATTGTGCATGTGCTAGCCTGTTCGCTATATTTAAAAAGAAGATTTTAGAAAGGAGCCGAGCAAATTCATAGCAGATGAAGCAATGATAGGTACAGGGAATATTTCTCAATATATGATTGCCTCGGGAACCGATTGGGTTTTCCAATTTGCTTAATCATTGAAAGCAATTGAAATATTGGTGAGATTTATTTATCCCCATCATATAGTATCCACTAAATGTATTTGATATTGTTATTATTTTGGTGTTCACATAGTCACCCAGATGTTTAGACTGGATGTGGCTGTCAGGATTCTATCAGTTACCCCCATTTAAATCATGAGTCTCGAGCCAAACTTTCAAAACTTCAAAAGGATTTATTGAGAGTTAACATCCCGGCACTGCCTGGGTATAGCCGACTTTTAGATACATAATTAGTCACCCTTGACCCTGGGTTTCCCCCCACCCCCTGGGTGTATTCATATTCTCCAATGGGACACATCCATAGCCAAGAGTCATCAATCATGCTTAGAATTTTACACAGCAGAAGCTTTGGTCACCTCGTTACTATCTTTGAAATCATTTATGGCATGCAGTTTTGGTATTGCAAGCTGACCACTGCTCTCCCCTTCCTTTCTGTTGGTAACTCTAAAAAGACCATAGAAATATTTTATGAGTAGACACGTTGAACGTCCGGAAGGGGCAAGTGTGTGTCAAGTGGCCAGAAGGAGCAAGCAAGCATCAAGCGGGTGACTGGGTGGGGGTGTGTGGCCATGCCAGAAGTCGCTACTGGTTTGGCAACCCAGGCCAAATTGCCATTATCTGTTCACCCAAACTGGTACGAACCAGCTGAATCCCACCTCTGCTTCAAATACATACAGACAAATTTCCTGTTGGGATTTTTCGGGAAAGAAATGGGAAAACAAAACAATAAACGTCTTTATAGAATTTTGCATGTGCTAGCCTGCTCGCTATATTTAAAAAGAAAAAGATTTTAGAAAGGATCTGGACAAATTCATAGCAGATGAAGCAATGATAGGCACAGGGAATATTTCTCAATGCCAATTGTTGACAGATGCCAGGAAAAGAAAGGATGGTGCTTGATCTTTTCTTGAGCTCTGTAGAAAAAGAATGCTGGATATTAAACAGACCTTTGGTTTGGATCAGCCTGTATTTCAGGTTTAAATGGTGAAGGCTCTAACCCCTGTAATTTCCTGTCAGTGATTTCTCGAAAATCCCCGGTGTATCTCAGCTTTATTAAAACCATTACCTCCACAGCTCCAGGGCACACTTAGAGGAATATTTTGAAGGACACTGCCAAATATCCTCAAGGACATAATTGGAAACTTTAGGAACAGTATTTTTTTCCTTTTTAAACCTCTTTTCTGTCAGTTACTATTGATTCAAAGCACCAGAAGGCAGGACAAGAAACAATGGATGGAAACGGATTTAGGAGAGAAGCAACCAAGAACTAAGGAGAAATTTCCTAAAAGTGAAAAGAATTAGCCAGTGAAATGATTTACCTTCAGTTCAGAAGTTTGTGGGTGCTCTAACAGTGGAGGTTTTAAGTCACTTATCTGAAATGGTGTAAGGTCTTCTGCTGGAGCAGGGGGTTGGACTAGAAGACCTCCAAGGTCCCTTCCAACTCTATTCGTCTGCCTATCTTAAGAGGAAATAAGGAATGGATGGCTTAAACCTTTCCTTTGATAATGCTTCCTAATTCACCATATGTCCACTGGTTAGGTGTCCTAGGAATGGGTTATGGGAGGATTGTGTTGTTGTTGTTTTTATTAAATCCACTTCTAGGTTGTGGGAGTGAATTTAAGTAGTTGTCATGCCCCTTTTAGAATCTGAATCTGAGGGGGAGGTTGAACAGCTAACAGGGAGTGGGAGTGTGGCTCTGGTGGCTGTGGAGGAAACTGGGGAAGGGCACAGTCCAGCTAGGCATTCAGAGGAAGACCCAGGCCCACCCCCTCTTCATTCTAGGGCATGCAGGGAGGAACAGAGAAGGGAGCAATGTGGGTTATGGGGGAGAAAAAGGCCCTGATTCCCTTCATTAGCTGCAGTTGGGAAAACAGGATATAAAGGGTGTTTGCGCACAGCTCCTTGCTGGAAGCAAAGCATAAATTATCTTTGTCAAGTCTTATCTGGGTTCTGGTGTCCTCCCAACTGTGTGTGGTTTGTTAACTTTTGAAGTCTGCAATTCCTTATCCTGCCCTGCCTCGTTAATTGCTGCAATGTGATTTGTGTTGGTTTTTATTTATAATTTGTATGTACTTTTGGTTCGGACTAAATTTCTTCCCTTTAAAAACTGTTTTGGGGAGTTCTTTCTCTAGCTGATTATAAGTAGACATTGAGGACCAAGTTGGAGGAATTAAAGGGACTTTACCTACAAGGGGAGCCTGTTCCCAGTGTGTGTATGCAGAGCTGCTAGAAGGTGAGAGCAGCTGAAACAAAAGGGGTGACTTGGGAGTAAGGCTGGGAGGTGATTGCCCCTCCCATAAGGGATAAAAGTCAGACCTCAATGAGGAACTCTTTGCAGGAAGCAAAGTAGTTTGATCGGTTCCAAGTCATCCTTAAGCTCTGTGTACTTCGGTTGGTTTTTTCTTGTACTTCCATTGTTTCTTTTATAGTTAATTGGATACTTCTGTTTCTGGCAGCATTCCATAGAACTGGAAAGTGAGAGGGACTTTCCTCACTTCCTTGGGGGACTGTTTAAGATTAGTTAAACAACAATCTTGGGGGACTGTTTAAGATTAGTTCTGGCTGTGAATGGAAACAATTCCCAGTGTTGCAATAAAATAGGTTTTGCTTTCAAAACAAGTTTGTGTTAATTATGCGTGAAGAAACCTGGGTCTTAAAGTTGCCAAGGTTGGACACCTCCTAAGATAAAACACGATTTTCCAGTTGGGAAAAGTGGGAATGGGAATATTAAATTAGCATGAAATAGCACAGAAAAATGAAGTTTATTGTATTTATTTATTTTTTTTATCAAAGGCGTTTTAAGAAAGGATGTTGTGTGTTTATTGAATGGTTTCCTCCTCTTTTCAAGGCTTTGGTGCCAAAGTGCCAATGGATTGAGTCGGTTGAATGCAATGAATCTCCACACTTGTCCGATATTGGTCTCAAAGCATTCAACACCTGTCAGCTTGTTAAAATGAAGATTCAAGGTTAGGGAGAAAAATGTAGTAATTCTAGTAGTAATAATAGTAACATAGTATGAAAAATGTAGTGATGAAAACACATCATATTTTTAAAGAACATTGCTATTTCCTTTCACTTTAGATCAGGGATGTCCATGGAACATACTACCATATGTGGTGGACATGTACAGAAGCCAAAAGATATTAGGCAAAGATACACACGTTTGGAAAAGATGATAAACAACATATAGACTTAAAGCCTGAGATCATTTTATTTGGGATTTTAACCGAGAATTATAGTAAAGAAATAACATACTTAATTATACATATATTAACAGCAGCTACAATTGTATTTGCTCAAAGTTAGAAAAATGAAAAAGCTCTGATGGAGGAGGAGGTGATTAAGAAAATAATGGAATGTGCAGAAATGAGTAGGTTCACACTGGCAATTAGAGAACAAGAAGAAATGAACTATTATAAGATTTGGGATCTATTTTACGGATGGCTGGAAAATAACGTGAGAAATAAAATGACAAATGTAACAATGTGATATTGTGATATATAATGCTGAATAGGTTATAATATGTACCCAGACGACACACCATATAATTGAAAGATGGTTTTAATTTCTTGTTTTTGTTGTAAAATTTTAAAAAGAAAAAATTACAAATTAAAAAAAAAAAGAACAGAGGTGTCAAACTTTGATCTGGTCCATGGGGCCAACCTGGAAATGGGCATGCAAGAAGGAACGGGGAAGGAGAAAAAGAAAGAAAGAAAGAAGAAAGACAAAAAAGAAGGGAAGATGGGAAGAGAGCAAGGGAGGAACAAGAAGGAAAGAGGGGAAGAAAGAAGAATGAAGAGGGAAGGAAAAAGGAGGAAAGGAAGGAAGGAAGGAAGGAAGGAAGGAGATTATAATGAGAGTGAGGGAGGGTCTTAGGGAAGTCCTGTCTTAGTACTTCACCACCACAGGTGCCTCTGACACAAGTGATGGTCAGCTGGCCATGCCCAGTCGAGAACTACCTGCACAATATATGGCTCGTTCTTCAATATTCCTGTCTGTTATAACTTGAGGCAGCTCTGCTGGGCTCCTCTGTATTTGGACAGGCCTGGCTGTGCTCGTGACCCTGTGGTCGGGCCAGGCTGACCACAAGGTCATGAGCACAGCAACAAATTGCAATAGTTGGCAGGTTAACATTACCTCATACAGATAAGCATTCCAGACTGGGTCTGATGGGAGGAAACAATAACAAGAGATAAGCCCCCTTTGACTAACATGGCTGAAGCAAAAAAGTTAATTCCAGACGGGAGGCGGTTGGAAGGGCCTATTACTCATGCAAAGGCTAAATTGATTAATGATATATAAAGGCAGAGATCTCTGCAATGGATGTCAGCAGAGGCTGACAAAAGCTTAGTAAGTACAATAACTATATATGTATAGGGCAGAGGTCAGTAACCTTAGACACTCAAAAGAATCATTTGGACCCGTTTCCCACAGAAAAGAAAACACCAGGAACCACAAAACGTGTGGGGGGGGAGGCATTTCCACGTTACTCCTACCCAGTCACGTGTTTTCTGTGGGAAGTGGCTCTCTCTCTCTCTCTTCCCCTCTCATTTCTGTTTTTTGTGTTTTATCTCCTCAGGCCAGGCGAGGAGTAACTGGGAGGGGAGGGCAAGGGGCAGGACCAGCCAATGGTGGGATCACCCAACAGAGAGCTACAGCAGAGGGCCCAAAGAGCCGCATGAGGCTCCAGAGCCACAGGTGGCTGACACCCGGTATAGGGGTGAAGTAGTTTTTCCATGCTGGGTTAAAGTGACCTGATGGTGTATTGTGTCAACAGGGAATAACCTGGTTACGGATCTCAGTTTCAAAGTCATAAGCAAATTCTGGCCCCAAATGAATCACATTTGTGTGACCAACTGCAAGAAAATAACAGATGCAGCTCTCAAGTTAATTGCACCGTTGGACAATATCATTATCCTCAATCTATCTGGCTGCCCAAGGTATTGTTAAAGTTACACGGTGGAATCATTCATTGGAATGGAATTAATTTTTTATATGTTTCTAAGTATGGAGATTGTTGCATTACATCCATGTCAGAGAGGAGAAAAAAGAATATACATAGAGCCAAAACGCGCAAACCAATTTGTCTGCAAATCAGCACCACATAAACATTGAATCAATACCATGTGAAGTGTTAGGACCATTTTATAAAGCCTTAGTAAGGCCACAGCTGGAATACTGTCTCCAGTTTTGGTCGCCGCATTACAAAAAAGATGTTGAGACTTTGGCAAAAGTGCAGAGAAGAGCAACTAAGATGACTAGGGGACTGGAGAATTAGTCCCTTAATTATTTTTGTTGCTTTTTTCTGCACTTTTTCCAAAGATTGGAGCTTAACACATATGAAGAATGGTTGCAAGGAATTGGGTTTGGCTAGTCTAGAGAAAAGAAGGACTGGGGGGACACAATAGCGGTATTCCAGCATTTGAGGGGCTGCTAGATAGAAGAGGGGGTCAACTTATTTTCCAAAGCATCTTAAGGCAAGGCAAGAAACAGTTGATGGAAATAAATCAAGGAGAGAAGCAACCTGTAGCTGCAACCTTGAATAGAATTCCTTAAAAGCAAATGTGATGAGGAGGGCTGTCTTTTCAATAAATATGCATCAAGCTGTTAATAATCTGACTAACATACGGAGTTAGTTCCAATCGGTCTTATGTTCAATTTATAAAGTAGACAAACTTATTTGATATATTAATAAAAATTGGCCTGGTAGCATTTCTTTGAGAAATTTATATCTCTGAAGATTGATGTTGATTGTTATATATATTCAAACTGTTGTATCACCTTGCATTCAAATATCAAAATTATTAACATGTAATTTTAGAATCATGACGAAGATAAGAATAAGTATTTTCTATTCATGTTTCAGAATCAGTGATTCGGGAATAAAATCATTTGTCGATGGCCATTCAGCTTCAAAATTAAAAGAACTCAATTTGGCTAATTGTTCCTATGTCTCCGACATTGCCCTTGTGAAAGTATCGGAAAGGTATTACATTGTAAGGTATTTTTTTAATTTGCTGATACTAAGAATAGGAATTTTTAAATTTAAAAAAAAGCCTTTGGACATTCTCAGTCATCCAGGACAGATCATTGTTGTCCCAAAGGTGCTTTTTCAAGAAGCAATTGGACTTTCTGTGTTTTTCCTTGAAGGCATTTCGCTTCTCATCCAAGAAGCTTCTTCAGTTCTGATTGAATGGTGGAGGATGGAAGGACTTACGGTATATTCCTAGGAGTCATCTGGCTGTTATCACTCCTGTCATGCCCCTATTGGAGTCTGGCTCTGAGGGAGAGGAGGAACAGCTGACAGGGAGTGGGAGTGTGGCTCCAGAGGTTATGGAGAAAACTGGGGAAGGGCACAGGCTGGCTGGGCATTCAGAGGAAGACCCAGGCCCATCCCTTCTCCATCCTAGGGCACACAGGGAGGAGCGGATAAGGGAGAAACGTGAATGGTGTGGTCTATGGGGGAGGAAGGGGTCCTGATCCCCTTCATGGGTTGCAGCTGTGAGGACTGTTTAAAAGGACAAACTGCACATGGCCCAGTGATGGAAGCAAAGCGTGAAATAATTATAGTCTTTCAGTTCTTATGTGAGTTGCATGCGCAATGTAAAATCACCGAACCAGTAGTTACACCAGTTGGATTCCACCCCTGAATGGATGGATAGATGGATAGATGAGATAGCTAGATGAGAATGTAGATAGTCAGACAGGTAGAGAGAGAGGAATGGATGGATGGATAGATATAATTATTTAGATAGAGGGGGAGGGGGGGAGAGGGGGAGAGAGAGAGAGAATTCCCTGGTAAAGCACTACCTTGGCATAGTGGCATGGTGTGAGGAAGCTAAGAGCAGTGCCACAGATTCCATCATACTGGACAGGTCTCACCAGAAGAACCAGATAGAGTATCTTTCTCTTTCCCATGAAAAAAATATGGTGAAACGTAATTTTAGAGAAACCCATGGAGGATTGGTCATCATCCCCCCAAGTCAACAAGGATCATGCTCGGGGTTAAGAGTTCATAATCATTATTTTACAAAATTGGCTGGGGGGGCTTAAAGCCATAGGATATTTAGTTTTGAAGCAGTCCCAAGATGGAAGCAGCAGACTGAATGAATGCCATTCACCTAACCCTGGCATCCTTTACCCCAAGTCAGAATGATTCAACAAAATTTATTTCTCTTTTTCTCTCTCTAGCTGTGAAAACATTCAACCCAGTATGATTCTGTGAAGCTTCACTGGTAGCACACAAAGATGCCTTAGTGTGGCAAAATAGCAGAGACCTCACATACACAAAGCCAGAGTGTCACTCAGGATTTTAAACGGAATTACATTTAATTCATCGAAGCACAGTGCCTTAGTAATGCCAGCATTTGGAAAGAATGAAACCCTTAAAAAAAACCTCCATTCCTAGGAAGGAAAGGTTTGAGAAAGTCTTCCAATATACTGATGAGTGTATAGGGCAGTGGTGGCTAACCTTTTTGAGCTCCTGTGCCAAAAATTGTGTGTGTGCTCGTGTGCCAGCACCCAGGAGGCAATGCATACCCCCCCCCATAACCCCTATGCATGCACACGCAATCCCCGCCCACTTCACCACCCCGTTACCTGCACTGCTCCTCACAGCTGATTTTTGGCCAGTTTGAGGTCTTTTTCAGCCTTCCAAAGGCTTGAGGAAGGCTTCTGCAGGTTTCTGCAAGCTTTGTAGGCCGAAAACTAGCCCCATTTTGTCACTTCCTGTTTTTCCAAAAATACCGGAAGTGACGAAATGGGACTAGTTTTCAGCCTGCAGAAGCCTTTCTCAAGCCTTTGAGAGGCCGAAAAAGGCCTCAAACCAGCCGAAAATCAGCTGGGAGGCATGCACATGCGCAGTGAGGTAAGTTTGCCTGCAGCTCACATGCCGGCACAAATGGCTCTGCGTGCCACCTGTTGCATGCATGCCATAAGTTCTCCATCATGAGTATAGGGGTTGCAAAATCCAAAAGGTTTTGGGTGTATGTATATGTGTGTGTGCTTTTGTATGTGCATGCTTTAGGTCTGTTTTATTACCTAAAAGTAATAAATTTTCTTAGTTGGAGGCAGTTCATCCTCGACTTACAATAGTTCATTTAGCGACTATTTGAACTTACGCTGGCACTGAAAAACTTATCATGACTTATCACCATGTTTCACACTTAACGACTGTTGCAGTTCTCCCATGGTCACAGGATCAAAATTCAGATGCTTAACAACTGATTCATACTTATGATGGTTGCCATGTTCCAGGACGATGTGTTTCCCTTTTGCGACTTTCTGAAAAGCAGAGTCAATGGGAGAAGCCAGACTCATTTAACAACCGTGTTACTACCTTAACACCTGCAATGATTCACTTAACATCTGTGTAGTTTAGTTTATTGTCACTGCACCTCGTACAATGAAATCAAGCACCATTTTCAGTGCACATCATTCATGACCACAAAAATAAACACAAAAACACATCCTTCACACTCTCTACACATTGAATTGAAAAACCCTGATATTGCATTCCGATTGCACTCTACAGCAGAATTCAACAGAGCTCCTGCCCTGGGATAGAAGCTGTTTCTCAGCCTCTTTGTCCTTGTTTTAATTATCCTGTACCGTCTGCCAGATGGCAATAGTGTTTTTTTTTTAAAAAAAGGGTTCCCAGGATGAGAGGGACCTTTAATAAGAATGTTTTGAGCTTTCTTAAGGCAGAGGGAGCTACAAAGCTCTTCCAAAGAGACGAGAGGGCAACCCATGTTCCTCTGGGCAATGACATTCGCCTTCTGGAGCGCTTTCCTATCTGCCCCTGTGCAATTGGCAAACCACACACAGGTGCAGTGAGTTAAGATACTCTCTATGGTGCAGCAGTAGAAGGTCACCAGCAGTTTTCCATTCAGTTGTTTCCTGAGAAGCCTCAGGTGGTATAATCTCTGCTGGGCCCTTTTGACCAGGGCTGTAATGTGAGCACCCCAGGTCAGGCCCTCTTTTAGGGTAACACCCAGAAACTTAAAACTGGCCACTTGCTCCACTCGGTCTCCATGGATAAGCAAGGGCTGGATATCTGATCTGTTCCTTCTATAGTCCACTAGAAGCTCCTTGGTCTTATTGGTGTTGAGGACCAAGTTAGTGTCTCCACACCACGAAAGCAACAGGTCCACCTCATCTAGATAGGCAGACTCATCCTCTCCGGAGATGAATCCCACCACTGTTGTATCATCTGCAAATTTAGCAATGGTATGACTAGTGTGAGTGGGAATGCAGTCATGCACATAAAGAGTATGTGGCAAGGAAGGTCGCAAAACGGGACAAAACTCATCTAGCAAATGTCTCACTTAGCGATGAAATTTTGGGCTCAAATGTGTTCGTAAGTCAAGGATTAAGTAAGAAACATTTCAACATTTCTTTTTTTCTTTGAACATAACTCATTTATTTTAATTGGAACCAAGATAGAATAAGTAAATATACTGTTTGCTTGAAATAATTAAACAAGTCTTTATTTAAGCATAATTCTGACAAGTTCAGAATTTTTTTCAATTTCTGGAATGTCATAATTCTAATTTATAATTGCAATCTAATTAAAATTGAATAACCTTTTGGTAAAATAGGGTCTATATTGCATTTCTCATTAAGTATTGCAAAATAGTCCATGTCACAGTCACAAATGGATGATTTAAAATATTTTCTACACTATTACAGACTCGAGATGATTTTCATGAAATACCATGCATACCTCTTTGCCAATCACAAATGTTAAAATAAGGTTCAGTACAATTTCAGGAACAGGATTAATGGAAAATCTAAGCATTTTTCTGGTTGTTTTAGCAAAGGGAATACATTTAACAAGATGACACTCACATTTTTCAGTAGTAAAAACTTTAGACCAATTTAGACAATCAACAACGTAAACAGAACAAAAGGGCTATTTTTTTAAAAAAAATATTGGTTTTTAAAACAAACAAATAAAACAAAAAAAACATCAGGCCATCTTCCATATGTGTACATACAGTGTGCTGGTTGGTTTACAAATTGTTTTGTGCTTCCATTTCGTAGTCTTCAATTACAATTACATTGTATATGATCTCCTATTTTCAATCCAATATTAAATACATTAATATCATTATTAATCATTTGATTATCCTTTTATTCATTCATGCTTTAGCAAATAATCATATTTTCCTTAATTTGTTGTGTGACAGTTCATATTATCACCCCAAATCTATCCTAAAATCATTTTGTTGATATAATAAGGAAAGAATACATCTTTATATATTTAGTATTTTCTAAAAGTATACATATTTCATTACTATATTTTATTGTCTAACCATTGATAGAATAGATCCCAAATTTTATAAAATTGTTTATCATCTTGTTCTCTACTTTCAAATGTCAATCTACTCATTTCAGCACATTCCAATATTTTCTTAATGATTTCCTCCTGTGATTGTATTTTCTTATTTTTCCAGTTTTTAGCAAATACAACCCTAGCCACTGTTAATACATTTACAATCAGGTATTTCAAGTCATTATTATATATTTCAGGTAAAATTCCCAATAAAAATATATCTGCTTTCAAATCTATATGTTTTTTTTGTCATTTTTTCCAACCACATGTGGATTTTAGTCCAGTATTTTTTAGCATCTGCACAAGTCCACCACATATGGTAATATGAGCCAGGTGTCTGATGACAAAAGGGCTATTTTCAATGCCATGATTGTGCCATTATATGTATTTTTTCCGCTGGTTATATTTTGTTTCTTATTTCATTTCATTTTACATATTCAACATTTCTTATCCTGTCTTTAGGTGCCCAAATCTGATTTATTTGAATTTGCATAATTGCCAACTTGTGACGGATACTGGGGTTCAGGCTATGACAGCAATGGCTTCGTTAGCCTATCTCAATATTTCACGAACGGGCATCAGTGATCAGGTGAGCAAATGAAAATGTCTGCTAGGTATGCTTCCCTGAATATGCACGTGCTTTCTGAGTCATTGTAATGTTTCCCACGTGTCCGATCACACTTGGCCAATAAAGAAAATGGGGCAAGATGTAAAATGGGCCAAAACCAAATAGGTTTTTTTTTTGCTTAGAAATGGAATTTTTTTGGATCATGTATGGTCCTACGTTGAGGACTATCTGTAGAGCATTGTGTCTTCTGGGTCTTTTGTCAAAGCCAACCTTTTCCCTTTTCAGAATATTATTGTCAATGAAAAAAATACTTCTTTGGTCCTTTTAGTTGCCAGCAGAAAAGGGAGTGGGGGAAAGCAGTGCATTCCTTAAATGCTTCAGATAATTGCTAGGCAGCTGAAGCTGTTGGTGTGCAAGATTATTAATGGAGAGCATGATTGATGACTCTTGGCTATGGATATGTCCCATTGGAGAATATACAGCCAGGGGGTGGGGGTAAGACCAGGGTCAAGGGTGAAATGAATGATGTGTCTTAGAGTTGGCTGCCCCCAGGTAAAGCTGACATGGTTACTCCTAATAAATCAATTTTTTTACTCCAAGAGATGCAGCTAGAGACTTATGATTTGAATGGGAGTAAATGTCGGAATCCTGACAATTACTTTTTTTTCAATCTAATTCTCTACCTCTTCCTGACAATTTTTTTTTTTAAAATTCCAATACCAATTTCCTTCTTTTCCCAATTTACAGTGTTGGGGTGTATTTTATGAGTCAATCAGTTTAATAATTATTTTTTATATGAGATTGCTAGTACAGTGACATTGGTTTAAAATGTTTACAGGGCTTGGAGAGCCTTGGCAGGCATTTCAAAATTAAGGAGATTATTCTGTCGGAGTGTAGGCTGATTTCTGATACGGGAATGAAGGTAAAACAACATAGAGGTGTCTCATTTATGACTGTTGAATTTTCTGTATTAATATTTTGAGGTTTCATTTCATAACATTCCTTGTCATTCTTAAATAAGCATTATGCTTGCTATCTGTGGGACTGAATTCATTTGGAAGGTATTTCTATGCCATAACTACAGTAGTATCCAGGCAGTAGATGGCAGTGTTTACCAGTTTGGATCTATGGTATATACTCTATGCTCTTTTATTCTAAGTAGAGTTTCCTGTTTCTTGTTAAACAGTTGGGCAGTAAAGCACATGGTGACTGTAACCTTTGTTTGCTCTGTGCTGCTATATATAAACAGAATTTCTAACACTCAAATTCATCCCTATCTTGCTTCAGAAAGCCAGGGCGGGATCTGGTAGATCTGTCTCGATGTTGAAATTTAATGCAATAAATTAAATTATGTTCCAGGCATTGTGTACTGAATTGAAAAAACTAGACTACCTTGATTTGTCTTTCTGCCGGCACATATCAAATTCTACATTAAAATATTTGTCATTGAATTGTCGCAAACTCACATGTCTCATTCTGGTGGGCTGTTTCAAGGTATGTATGAAAACCACGATACCTAACGTTTTCCCCTTTTGAGTATGTCATGAGTAATAATTTTCTCCCCCAGAGTTCTGTCAAGTCTGCCCCATAAAGGGATAAGAAATTTTTGTTACTAATAGCTTTGGCACATGGAGATTCCTGTAAATTCTCCTTTACTTCAGGTGGAGTACTTCGCCAATTCTTGTGCGACAAAATCATTTTTGAACCCAGTTCCCCCATCCTTGGTTCTATATATTTTGCCAGCACTTGTGGCTAGATCTAGTCTAGATCATGAGAATGGGAGACATTTGTGGTTTGTCCCTTCTTTCTAAAAACAGGGACGCCCAACCTTAGCAACTTTAAGACTTGGGGACTTCAACTCCCAGAATTCCCCAGCTAGCCATGGGGAATTCTGGGAGTTGAAATCTTAAAGTTGCCAAGGTGGGATCCCCTAAACAGAACAAAAGTTTTGTGAAGAGAGGGGAAAGATCCGCTTTTTCTCTCAGGAGTAAGCGGAAAACATAAGCTTGAAATTGGTAGGATGATTCCCAGTCAGCCAGGAAGCTTTAATGATGAATCAGAGATCGAATTTGAAAAACAGATAGTATTCATGTTCTCTAGAGCACGGGTCTTCAACCTCGACAACTTTAAGACTTGTGGACTTCATCTCCCAGAGTTCCTCAGCTGAGGAACTCTGGGAGTTGAAGTCCACAAGTCTTAAAGTTGCTGAGGTTGGAGGCCCCTGCTCTAGAAGCAGGAAAAGCCTCTTGTTTTAAAGAGCCACACTTACTGTGAAGTGTTAGCTTAAGGCATATCTTAAAACAGATAGGAGAACATCTATTCAGCCAGGAAGCTTCAATTTTGAAACAGAGATCTAACAGACATGCATTCATGTAGATTAAATGCCTCCTAAAATCAAGATTTCCTTTTCCGCAATGTTGACTGTTGAAACGCTTTTAATTCTGTGTTATGTTTTTGCTTGATTGACAGATCAACGATACAGGGATTCAGTTAATAGCTTCAGGCTGCAATTTCCTACATTACTTGGATATTTCCGGTTGCAAAAATGTTTCCGACAGAGCCCTAAAAAACCTGGCGAAAGGTTGCTTGCAGCTCCGAATACTTAAGATGTTGTACTGCATAGGCATTACCCGGTAAGAGATTGTCTGAGACAAATGTATTGATTCCCAAAACCAAAGGTCTTTCAAACTTCGCAAGTTTAAGACTTGTGGACTTCAACTCCCAGAATTCCTGAGCTAACATGACTGGAGGAGGAATTCTGGGAGTTGAAGAACACAAGTCTTCAACTTGCCAAGTTTGAAGACCTTCTGCCCTAAACAAACAAACAAAAAATTCTTTTAGATAGCATACAGATAGTCCCTGACTTACAGCCATTTTGTTTAGTGGCTGGTCGAAGTTAAAAAAAAAAAAGGCACTGAAAAAAGGAGCTTATGATTGCTTTTCACATTAGTGACCATTTGCAACTTCCCCAGGATCACCTGATCAAAATTCAAAAAGTTGGCAACTGACATGTACTTATGGCAGTTGCAGCATCCCGGGGCCATGTGATCCCATTTTGCGACCTTGCGACAAACACAGGTTGATGGGAATCCAGGTTCACTTTGTAACTATTGTCACTGATTTAATAACTGCAGCGATTCATGGAACAACTGTGGCAAGAGAGGCTGGAAAATGAGGCAAAGTTAACTCAACAACTGTCTCGTTTTAGCAACAGAAACGATGGGCTCAATTATGATCATAAGTGAAGGACTACCTTTAATTAATGAGCCGGCAAGATCCATATTCTGGAGCAGGGGGGTCAAACTCAAGGCCCGCGGGCTGCATCCAGCCTGCAGGGTGCTTAAATTTGGCCTGTGGGGCCAGCCTGGTGTTCTAACCCAACCGGCTTCCCAGAGAGCCAACACAGACAAAGGCAGCAGCCCCCATCTTTCAAGATTTAATCACGTTTGCCTTTTTAAACAGTCTTCCCAGCTGCAGCCCATGAAGGGGATCAGAGCCCTTTCCTCTCCTGTAAACCATGTTGCTTCATTATCCATTCCTTCCTGCGTGCCGTAGAATGAAGAGGGGGGTGGGCCTAGGTCTTCCTCTGAATGCAGAGCCAGCCTGTGCCCTTCCCCACTTTCCTCCACAGCCACCGGAGCCACACTCCCACTCCCTGTCAGCTGTTCCACCTCCCCCTCAGAATCAGATTCCAATTGGAGCATGACACCCCTGAGGGAAAACCAGGGTCAAGGCTGAAATGAATGATGTGTCTCAGAATCAGCTACACCCAGGCAGCGCCAGCATGTTTACTCCTAATAAATCTTCTTTTAAGTTTTGGAAGTTTGGCTAGAGACTCATGATTTAAATGGGGGTAATTGCCGGAGCCCTGACACCGCGAGACCCTATGCAGCCCATTTCAGCCTCCTCACCCTCCATCAGCACGCTGCAGGCCAAAAATGGGTCGTGTGGAGGCCCATGCCCCGTTTTATACAGCAGGGCTGCAGGAGGCACCCATCCCATCTCCCCCTGCTCCCCCCTGGCCTGCCGGGAACTGCTGATCTGACCCGCAAAGAAATCCAGATTGACACCCCTATTTTAGAGTCCTGAACTGCCTGTGGTGAAATCACTAATCACACCATCCCACGCATTTTTATTTCTAGACCGGCTGTTTCGAGTTATGCGCCAAGGCTCCAGAAATATGAATATAATGACGATGAGCCACCTTCATGGTTTGGTACCGAGATCAGTGGTGACGAACTAATTACGGCGAAGAAACTGAAAAAACGTCGGTACAGCACTATGGCCATGGCGCGACCGAGCATCCTAGGATCTTTGGGAGAAAAAGACTTAGAACAAACCAAACTTCCTCTGATTGAAACTATAACAGAACAAGCCGTGGAAGAAAGTTTGATCTCGCCAGGAAGTCTGGCAGAAGATCCCTAAAACAGTGTCTGATGTTTGAAACTCCCTGAAAGCCGACAATCCTTTTTGTTAGTGTGGAAAAATCTACTTTTAAAAAAAGCTTTTCATTTATTGATAGCAAACCATGTTCCTTTTTTGTTGTTGTTCTTAAAAATACTGTGAAAGAAAAGTTGTGGCTTTGTTTTTCTTTGTCTCTGGAGAAAATGTGGCCATTCAGTTATTGAAAGATATCTGTGTTAGTCTGCAGCCTCAGCTGAAGCATGACAGCTTGGTTGTTTTTATTGATGGGGTGGGGTGGAAGAATTGTAATATTTTATTATGGTCAGAATTTCTTGCCTATATCCAAAGAGTTAAGCCCTAAGGTATCAAAATAATTGACATGACATATATATTCATTCTGAGATACATAATATCAGAGGGTTGGAAGGGATCTTGGAGGTCTTACAGTCTAACCCCCTGTCCAAGGCAGGACAACCTATTACTTATTACATACTGGACAAATCTTTTCTTGAAGACCTCCAGTGATGGAGCACCCATAACCATGTTCCACATCTTTCCTTGAAGACCTCCAGTGATAGAGCACCCAAAATAGTGTTCCTTATCTTTTCTTGAAGACCTCCAGTGATGGAGCACCCATAACGATGTTCCACATCT
>BLBF01000022.1:10442457-10457413 GCA_015471245.1 Laticauda colubrina | reverse complement strand
AGAATAGAATAGAATAGAATAGAATAGAATAGAATAGAATAGAATAGAATAGAATAGAATAGAATATACAGAGTGGAGTGGAGCGAATGAGAACGGAACAGAACAGAATAACAGAGTTGGAAGGGACCTTGGAGGTCTTCTAGTCCAACTTCTAGTCTTCTAGCCTAGGCAGGAAACTATACCATTTCAGACACATTATTATCCAATTTCTTCTTAAAACCCTCCAGTGTTGGAGTATTTATAACTTCTGGAGACAAGTTTTAAATTTTAATAATGACTCCAAATAGTTGAAGATCCATGGATCTTCCTTAATGAAAACACTCTGTAGGTAAATCTAGATTCTTTTGGTGTGGATAGTGACTATTTCCAGTTTTAAAGTGATACTTTCTATTGCTGAAGGTTATTGTTGACTGTGGTCAGACAAGAACTGGAGTACTGTAGATAGCAATTGCTGTGTCAACAGTTCTGCACCAAGGCCAGAAGTATGCAATGTCCTCCAACTATTTTCCAAAATAATAAAATTACAAGCATCTTTTGACAAAGGATAATCAGAAATTCTCAAGTTCTTACGCATCATTTTTCTCTCCAAAATGAAAGCATGAACCACTCATCTGCTTCCTATTCCTATCAGCGATTTTAACTTTTTCTATAATATATTGGATTATACATATAAAATGCAGAATGTAGGTTATGTAGCACAGAATATGTAGATAAGCCCTCACCTATCTCATATATATAGGTCGGGAATAAAACATTCTGTGGTCCTAGAAATTTTGATTGTAACTATATAGATGACTCCCTCTGTATGCTTAAAGAGAATTATTAATATTTTGGTACCAACTAATAAGGTAACAGAGTCAGTGATGGGATTAAATTTTTTTTTTACCATCAGTTCTGTGGTCATGGCTTGATGGGCATGATGTGGCTTGGTGGGCGTGGCAGGGGAAGGATACTGCCTCTGTCAGAGTCTGATTCGGAGGGGAGGCCGAGAAGCTGACAGGGAGCGGGAGTGTGGCTTTGTTGGCTGTGGAAGAAACTGGGGAGGGGCAAAGTCCGGCTGGGCAGAGCAGGGAAGAGGTAGAGCAAGGTAGAGGGAATTCAGAGGAAGACCCAGACCCCACCCCTTCATCCTAGGGCATGCAGGCAGGAACAGAGAAGGGAGCAACATGAGTTGTGTGGCTTAGGGGAGAGGAAAGGGCCCTGATTCCCTTCAATAGCTTCGGCTGGGAACAGTGTTTAAAAAAGGAAGCTGTGTGCAGCAAATTGTTGGGAGCAAATCGTGAATTTATCTGGTATCCTCAAGACTTATCTGTGTTCCTGGCGTCTTCCCAACTGTGTGTGTTTTGCCATGCTTTCAAGTATGCAATTCCTTCTCCTGCTCTGTCAAGTTAATTACTGCAGTGTGGTTTGTGTGGATTTTTAGTTACAGTTTGCATGTACTTTGTTTTCGGACTGAATTTCCTCCACTTAAAGGCTGTTCCTGGGAGAGTTTTTCTCCAGCTGAAGGACACTGGGAGCAAAGTTGGAGATAATAAAAGGACTCTTGCTTATTTGATTGTGTTGCCTTTGTGCCAGCTGTGCTGGTTGGAGAATTCTGGGAGTTGAAGTCTACAAGTTTGGGGACCCCTGAACCACCAGCACAAATGCAGCAATAAATGAGACCAGATTAATTACTATCTGTTGGTTGAATGAAAATAAAAAAGAATACTACTTCCATTGACAAAACAAAATACTTACAGATTTTCAACTACATAGCTGCTGCGGAGATAATAACTTAAGACCATTGGCAACTAATTCACATTTATGACCTTCTCACCAGCGAAGTCAATGGGGAAGCCAGGCTCACTTAACAACCATGTTACTAACTTAGGACCTGCAAGGGATTCACTTAACAAATATGGTGAGAAGACCCATAAAATGGTGCAAAGCCCACTTAATAAATTTCTCACTAAATAATATACATTCTGGGCTCCCTTGTGATCGTATGTCAAGGAATACCTATATTCTCTCTGAAATATTCACGTCTTGCTCAAGTTTATGGCTTCTTCCAAACTACTCGGCAACATTTTTTACAGCAATTTTTCCAACCTTGTTCTAACAATCCTAGAGAGCCTTAAGACAGCTTAAGCAGCTGTTTCCTGAAATGAAAAATGAAGGGTTTTCTCTCCATACAAGCTGGAATCCAAGGGCTTAAATAACATTTTTTCCTGTGGTTATTATCACCTGTTTTTTTTCTCCCCAGGGTCTATTTTTGGCTTCTGGACTGAGAATACAAGGACTAAGCAAACTGAACCAAGTTCGAGAGGACCCCAGCAAAGCTTTATAAAACGAGTACAAAAGTTGGAAGGAATGTTTGTGGTGGTGGTGTGTAAAAACACTTAGCTAACATGATTTATGGGAAAAGATCTTTGTTCAGCAACTTCACCTCTCTCTGGAACGTGGAGTTGAAATTATTCATCTCCCCTGACTGTGCAGTATTAGATCATGGACATAGTCCAGGGAAGGAAAACATACATTGCTGGAAAAATGATCCAGGCCATAAACTAAATCCACAAGAGGTATAACGAGGAACAATGGCAGAATAAATTACTACATTTCAAATAATAATGACCTTGCCTTCTTTAGAGACAAGATTTACACTATTATATGCACATGATAGTGCATATGACTATATGTTTGCCATTTAATGACCCCCACAATCCCTTACGGGGTGGAGTTGGGGCAACTAAATGGAACTGAGTGTTTACTGGGCAGATGCCTTTCCTGTCGCCAGTGCAGAGTTATATTCAGTAGATACATTCCCATTGTGCCCAGGGAGAGAACTAGATATTTCTCCTCTAGCTAGGATCAAACTCACAGCCTCCTGATTGTGAGGTGAGAACTCCACCTCTAGGCCACCGCACCACTCTGCATATGACTATATGCATATGACTATATGCATATGGTGCATATGACTATTGCATATGACTATCCACCCCACAGCTCTGCCTGCTGTTTTCCTGCATTGTCTTCATATCTGCAGGGAAAAAAAGGCCAGGAGTATTTTTTTTTCTATTGTGCAGAACTTTTTCCGACAGAGATAGAGATCTGAAAATATTTGTGGCAGTATAAGTAATTCACCTTTGTTGTGGCCTGTTGTGCTGCCAGCCCCTCCGGCAGCCGAGTCAGATGAGGAGGCGGTGGCGTGAGAGTCAGGGCCAGCATCAAGGCAACCTGAGAGCTCCGAGGGGGAAGAGGGAATGGAGCTGGCAGAGAGAGAGAGAGAGAGAGACAGAGGCGGAGCCTGGATTGTCCATCAGCCCTCAGATAAGAGTCAACAGCCCCTAGGACTGGAGATGGCTGATGAGAAAGAGGAGGAACAGCTAGGTCCAGTGCCTGATGCGCAGATGCACAGAAGGCAGAGGAGAGGAGAGCAGTGGAAATCTATGGGCTGGTCCTTGGAATGGAAAAGCCACCGCTGCTACTGAAGCCCCACCCTAACTCTGGGGATAAAAGGCAGGGGGCGGAGATGAATAGGTGTGGCCCAAAGAGAGAGAGAGAGAGTAAAAATGCAACTAGACTTTGACCCAATGTCAAAATGAACACAGCCATTAGCAGTTGTTGGACTTACATTGATCATCTATGCAGCTTTTTTTTTTACTCTAACAGCAGAGTTCGAACTATTATTTACGGTGGGATTAAGCAGGTAGCAAACACTGTAACATGATGATGATTAATTTGGGACCTTTTAATGTGAGCTTACAGTAAGAACTGAAGCAAACCTCTTTTTTTTCCCTTCTATTTGGGCCCAGACTTTTCCAGCTGTAAACAGCTGTTTTCCACTGCAATTAATTTGTTTTCTGTACTCAACGTCTTCCTACCAAAATATACCCAAGCCTAAATAACTATCTTAAAAAAAGCCCTCACAAAAACTGAATACATTTCAAACTTTGAGCAACAGTATTAGAAATCTGAAGATTTCATACAGTGCTTAACAAAAACCAAAGAAGCAAAGAATGGAGGAAGGCAGGCTGCATCCACAAAGGTAAATGAACAAGATTCTGAATTTGGGAAGAGAACTCTATGCCTCAACACCTTATTTCTCACACAAATGAACCTACTCACCAAGTGGATAAATGGCAAGAAGATCCTCTGATAAAGCATTTCTTATTATCAATAACACACTGAAAAGTGTTGTTGTGGCCTGTTGGCTGCCGGCCCCTTCAGCAGCCAAATTAGAGGAGGAGGAGGTGTGGGAGTCAGAATCAGAATCAGGGCAATCTGGGAGCTCTGAGAGGGAAGAGAGAATGGAGCTGGCAGAGAGAGAAAGAGACAGAGGCAGAGCCTAGGCCATCCATCAGCCCTCAGATGGAGAGTCAACAGTCCCCAGGTCTGGAGGTGGCAGATGAGGAAGAGGAGGAACAACTGGGTCCAGTGCCTGATACACGAATGCACAGAAGGCAGAGGAGAGGAGAGCAGTGGGAATCTATGGGCCGGTCCCTATTTTTCTACTTGCATTTCGAACTGCTAGGTTGGCAGAGGCTGGGACAAGTAACGGGAGCTCACTGTTACATGGTGTTAGGGATGATTCGAACTGCCGAACTGCCAAGCTTTCTGATCAATAAGCTGAGAGTCTTAGCCACTGAGCCACCGCATCCCTCTGAGATTCATAATTATAATTATGAGTAATACTCATTAATCATAATTATCATTATGGGATTCATAAGGCAGCATAAAAATATTTATAAACTGCTCCCTTGCTCTCTCCCAAAGGAACTTGCCAAGTTGTTTATGCAACTTTTCTCCAGGTTCAAATATGGAGTTTATGGCCTTCCACACTATTCTTGTTGTAGAAAATAAATGCAATGGGTTGGTTGGGAAGCCCACCCCCTCCATCCCAAATCATCAAGAAAGACGCATGTTGCTGCTGGTGGTTTATTTTTTTACACTTCCAAAATAAACTTTCTGACTAAGGGTTTCTTTCTGTAAATACGGACAGCATGACCTGATCAGCTGCACTTCAAGGCCATTCTTATAAAAAAACCAAATAAAATCACGGTCAGCCAAGCCCACCGTCTGGCCGTTAACGAGGACATTCCTTAACCGTGACAAGCAAGGTCAACCTATTTTATTCAGAGCTATGTAACCTTCGGTCTAACGGACTCCATTCGGAGCATGGAAGTGAGGAACGAAAGTGGGTTGCAAGTCCTGCCAAAGTTTTTAGATAAATCGGACATGATTTGGATGAAAAGTCTAAGTTGAAGAGCATACGTCTTTATTACAGATATATGGAGAAACTTGCTTTGATCATTGTGTGTGGTTTCGCTCTTTCTCTCTCTCTAGCTCTCTCAATCTCTCTCTCTCAATCTCCATGTCTCTCAATTTCTCTAATCCCATCTGTTTCTCTGTCTTTCTCTCAATTTCTTTTTCTCTGTGTCTCTCTCAATTTCTCTCTCTTTTTATCTCAATCTCTCTCTGTCTCTCACTCAATTTCTCTAACCCTATCTCCTCTCAATTTCTCTCTCCATCTCTCTTTCTCTCTCCCTCTCTCCCCCCCTCTCTCTACCTTTTCTCTCTTAATCACTCTCTCTCACACACTCTCTCAACCTCTTTCTTTCAATCTGTCTTTCTTTCAGTGTATGAGAGAGAGAGAGAGAGAGAGAGAGAGGGAGGAAGGGAGAGAGAGAGAGAGAGAGAGAGAGCATATCCAAACTTTTTGGCTTGCCTGGGCTGCGTTGAGTGAAGAGAAATTATCTTGGGCCACATGTAAAATATATAACATAGTTATTGCTAAAACTCACATCATAAAGTTAAAAGTTTACGATCTTGTGGGGACCACATTATTAGCTGTCCAGTGCTATCTGTGGCCTGTGGGGTGTGGGATGGACACACCTGCACTAAACAAAGCAAGAAAACATTTGATTCTCTTCCCTATTACAAATGCAAACATATTTCAATTTTCCCTCTCTCTCTCTCTCTCTCTCTCTCTCTCTCTCTCTCTCTCTCTCTCTCTCTCTCTCTCTCTCTCTCTCTCCCTCCCCCTCCCTCCCTCCCTCCCTCCCTCCCTCCCTCTCTCTCTCTCTCTCTCTGTGTGTGTGTGTGTCTCTCTCTCTCTGTGTGTGTGTATGCGCAAAAATTGATGGAGTTAGCAGAGATGACCAAATTGAGTGCTTTAGTTAAAGAACACAATTAATTTTGTTTCTTATTTGGAAACCGCTTTTGGACTTTGTGCTTGAAGTGGAAAGAAAATGAAATCTATTCTACTCTACCCTACTCTTTATATAAAAACAGATAAATACTAATTCTATTCCTATTTCCTGACATTTAGAACAATTAAATCAGTGGAACCACTTGCCTCCAAAAGTTGTGAATGCTCCAACACTGGAAGTTTTTCAAAAGATGTTGGATAACCATTTGTCTGAAGTGGTGTAGGGTTTCCTGCTGAAGCAGGGGGTTGGACTAGAAGATCTCCAAGGTCCCTTCCAACTTTGCTATTCCGTTCCGTTCCATTCCATTCTTATTCTATTCTATTCTTATTCTATTCTATTCATGTCCCTTCTGCTTTAATCCTCAAGAAGCTGAAGACCAAAACCATTGTTTCTGAGCTGAAATTAAACGGAATTCACAAACACATCTGAATTCAAGAACTCTGTTTAGTTCCAACAGGCCAAGTTGAAAAAAAAGGGGAGTGTGTGTGTTAGGATGTGGCTTGTTCTGTAAACCAGACAGCCACCCACTGCAGAAAATTTGCTTCACTGGAAAATGTGATGTATTTTCAGGAGATTATCAACAAACAAATCTCACCCATCACTGTGACATGATCTTCACTCGAGACAGTCTGGATCTCCTGCAGTTGGATTTCTGGACTGATTTCCACCTTCCTTCCAGACAATTTCAGAGAAGTTTGAAGAGTTGCAGGTACCTTGAGAGTAATGGAACCTGTTATGCAGAGCGAGGAAAGGATTCACATTAAACAAACTATGAAGCAAATTCTTTCAACCTCAGAATGAGCCTCTATGCTAAAATGATTGTTGTTAGTAGAAAATTTGCTTTTCTCCATGCCTGTGGCTCTAAAACTGGACTGAAGAATGTAGTTAGTCCTTGACTTACCACCATAATGGAGCCAAAACTCTGTTGTTAAGGGAGACATTTGTTTGCTCCCCATTTTATGTCATCACAAAATCTCCAGAACCGTAAAGCCTACAAACTTGAAATTTGGCACGTATGTTCCTCTTGGCTTCTAGGTGCTTACTAAGAATGGATTTTTCAAAATGACCCTCAGAGCTTTAGTATTTCATATATTATTATTATTAACACGCTCTGATGCTAAGGAGTTCTACTCCCCTTCCCCACCTGAAAAGAAATCTCTTCCAAATGCAAAACACAAGCAGAGGAGAGGAGTTTCAGTTTCAGCGCACCAAGCAGCTTTAGTACAGAACAGTTGAGCAAAGCCACACCCAGGCTCCTTGCTGTTTCCTTCTTGCTCACATAGCAAATACTGTTTCAGTTTCCAAACAGCCCTCAACTCTCTCACACACTGACAGGACACAAGCCAGATGAATAGCAATGGATAATGGTAGGCAGAGCACAATTCCCCCCCCTTTATTTTCTTCCCCAAAAACTAAGCCCGACCACATAGTTTCGTAGTGAAGCACGGGTATCGAACTAATACCCAATAAAAATATTTCTGTTTTCATATCTATATGCTGTTTTGTCATTTTTCCCAACCAGGTGTGTATTTTCATCTAATATTTTTTAGCTTGTGAACATGTTACTTCCACATACGTTAATATGAACCAGATGTTTGATTACATTTCCAATATTTAGTAGATCTATCCTTATACATTTTTTCTAATCTTGTTGGTGCAAAATGCCATCTGTCAAACATTTTATACAAATTTTCTTTATATGCAGTTGACAGTCAGTTTCATTTCTATAGTGCTGTTATAACTTTGAAGGATCACTAAAGGAATCATTGTAATTCGATCACTACCTATAATGTCTTCCTCCACCCCCAAGGATGGTAAAATACCTGAAATGAATGTGATTTGGTCAATGATCCTTTTTTTTAAAAAAAAAAGCAAAACATATTGCCCAAATGGCACTTAGAGTTGCCATGTGTGAGAGTTTTCTTTTGGTGAGGATCTATTTGCATGACTAATGGGACCAGCCTTATTCCTACTGATTATTTTAAATAACTCTGTTCAGTGGCTGGATGGACTTCAGGCTCTAGAACAGAAGAAGAAAATACATTACAATTCTGGATCCGAAAACTCAGCTCCAGAGTTTGGAAGAGCTCCTTCGATTCATGCAGGAGGTCAAAATTCAAGACAGCCTCTTGATGACAGAAAGGGGAACATGATTTCCGTATCGGCTCTAAATGTGGTGGAACGCGAACAATAACTGGAAGCTTCCGTTGGTGCAAATAAACAAAAATGTGGGCAGCTTTTTTTGTGCTTCTACAACAAGCACATATTAACCTCGGCTCTGTAAGTTGTGTAAGTTTATTTTATTTCTCGATTTGTCAAATTTAAACACTGCCCATCTCGTACGCTGGCCAGGATAAAGTTAAAAGTATTTAAAAAAAACCCAAATGTGTACACTTGGGGAAACAAAACAACCACTTCACAAAACATGTGGCACAAGATAGTAGAAGGAACCCCTCAGGGCAAGATTCAGAAGTCCATCTGCATTTAAAAAAAAACAAAGGGCACTCTTTTGAAGACAGCAAAGTCCACATTTTGGACAGGGAGGATAAGGACTCTCTATCACAAACAAAGCAAATGTTATGGTTCGCTGGCAGCCTGTGCAGATGGCAGCGGAATCGGACAGTGGGGAAGAACGGGGACCGGTCCAGTAATCTGGGGAGGACTCGGACGAGGGTCCTGCATCCGATGCACAGATGGGGCCAGGACCATCTGGGAGTGGGGTACTGACTCTGGAGTCTCCAGAGTCTGGAAGGAGCGAGGCAGAGGAACAAGGGGAGCCTGTTCCCAGTGCGTGTATGCACAGAGCTGCTGGAAGGCGAGAGCAGCTGAAACAAAAGGGGCAACTCGGGAGTAAGGCTTGGAAGTGATTGCCGCTCCTCTAAGATATAAAGGAAATGCAAAAGTAGAGAAACCTTTGCAGGAACCAAAGTCATTTGTTCTGTTTGGATTAATCCTTGAAGCTCTGTGTGGACTTGGTACTTCGGTTAGTTTTTTATAGTTCAATTGGTACTTTAGTTGTTGGCAGCAATTCAAAGGAGATAAAGGTGGGTACTTATCTCGAGGGACTTTTTGGGACTCATTATAGGCTGGGAATGAAAATAATTCTCAGCACTGAAATAAAACAAGAGTTGTTTTAACTAAGCGTGTGCTTAATTACGGTCTCGGGGACCCTTGGTCAGAACAGCAAGTTTCATAGCACTTAGATTGATACAGGTGGTCCTTGACTTAGAACAGTTCATTTAGTGACCATTCAAAGTTACAACGGCACTGAAAAAAGGGACTTATGATCATTTCCCACATTTACGATCATTGAAGCATCCCCATGATCATGTGATTAAACTTCACATGCCATGCCATTGGCTCATATTTATGATGGTCGCAGTGACGGGGTCACATGATCCTCTTTTGTGACCTTCTGAGAAGCAAAGTCAATGGGGGAAGCCAGATTCCCTCAACAACTGGATTACAAACTTAACAACTGCAGTGATTCACTTAACAACACACCACTCAAAGGGTGTTCATCCCAAATTGCATAGCTAAAAATCTGTAGAGATTCTCAGTCCTCCGGGTCATGGTTGTCCCAAAGGTGCTTTTTTCAGGAGGCAACTGGACTTTCTTGTTTTTTCCTTTGAAGACATTTCGCTTCTCATCCCAGAAGCTTCTTCAGCCTCTGACTGGATGGTGGGAGAATGGAAGGATTGATATTCCTTGCAGACAGCTGGTCATTTGCATCTTTTTAGAGGGGCATTGAGGCCACTTGGAGGTGTATCTGTGTCCTCATGGTTACCTAAGTAGTGTAAATGGTTCTTGTTAATAAGAAAGTCCAGTTGTCTCTTGAAAAAGCACCTTTGGGATAACCATGACCTGGATGATGGAGAATCTCTACAGACTTTTAGTTATGCAATTTGGGATGAATACCCTTGGAATGGTGTGAGAGTAGGAATAGATTTCCAGAGGGGAAAAAAAATTGCAGACTACAGGAACCATTTGCACCACTCAGATGACCCTGAGGACACAGAGAAACCTCAAAGTGGCCTCAACGACCCTCTAAAAGGATGCAAATGATCAGCTGTTTTCAAGGAATAGAAATCCTTCCATTCCCCACTTTTCTGTCAGATCTGAAGAAGCTTCTTGGATGAAAAGTGAAATGTCTTCAAAAGAAAAAAAGAAAGAAAGTCCAGATGCCTCCTGAAAAAAAACACCTTTGGGATAACCATGACCTGGATGATGGAGAATCTCTACAGACTTTTAGCTATGCAACTTGGGATGAACACCCTTGGAATGGTGTGGGAATAGGAATGGATTTCCAGAGGAAAAAATTGCAGACTACAGGAACCAGGAGATGATCCTCGTAATGATCCTCTAAATGATCCACTAAAAGGATGCAAATGACCAGCTGTCTGCAAGGAATAGAAATCCTTCCATTCCCCACTGTTCTGTCAGAGAATCTCTACACACAAAGTGTTTACATTGCAAGCATCTCTGGATTTCCTGCAAGCACAAAGTACTGAGTGTGCATTTTTAGGAAAGGAAGGTCCTGCCTCTTGGCTTCACTTCAGACTCCCCCAAGTTCTGGCTTGGAAATACTGAGTAATCCAGCCAAGAAACACTGGCTAAGTGTTTGCTCCATATTTACGTGGAACCAAAGCTGGCGAAAGACCTCCGCATACAGTCGATCCATCCACTCTCCTACCTACTAACAGGGAGATAAATATTAGGGAACAGATGATACATAACATCAGAAATGGGGTTTTTTAACTCTAAAACATCAGAGGTTAATTTTCCCTGTTCAGCTCAGAGCTTAGTTTTGAAAATTCACAAAGAAAAATAATAATCAAGAAAATATTTGTCAATTTTAATTGAAGCTGATATTAGGGAATGGACGATAGGTTACCTCAGAAGTGGGGTTTTTTTTAACTGTAAAACATCAGAGGTTAATTTTCCCTGTAAACCTAAGAACTTAGTTTTGAAAATTCATGACAAAAATAATCATCAAGAAAATATTCATCTAATTAATTGAAGCGGATATTAGGGAATGGATGATACGTTACTTCAGAAGGGCCCTTGACTTACAACATAATGGAGCCCCAAATTTCCATTGCTAAGTGAGACCGTTCTGTGAGTTTTGCCCCATTTTGCGACCTTTCTTGCCATGGTTGTTCAGTGAATCACTGCAGTAACATGGTTGTTAAGTGGATCCCAGCATCCCCGTTGGTTTTGCTTGTCAGAAGATTGAACAAGAGGATTGCACCACACTGCAACCTGTAAATATGAATCAGTTGACAGATGTCTGGATGTTGATCCCGTGATCTCAGGGATGATGTAATGGGCGTAAGTGTGAAAAACGGTCATAAGCCACTTTTTTCAGTGCTGTTGTAACTTTGAAACTAAGTGAACGGTTGTAAGTCGAGGCCTCCAATCTCTCCTGATATGTTTTTGTCCCTCAAATCGTGCACCATTTTTGTTGCCTATTCTATCTCTGGATTTGCTCAATATTTTAAATTAGCTCCATAACCGTGCTTCGCTACGAAACTATGTGGTCGGGCTTAGTTTTTGAGGACAAAAATAACGGAAAAAAATTCTGCCTCTGCCTACCAGCATCCATCAATATTCATCTGGCTTGTGTCCTGTCAGTGTGTGAGAGAGTTGAGGGCTGTTTGGAAAGTGAAACAGTATTTGCTGTATGAGCAAGAAGGAGACAGCAAGGAGCCTGGGTGTAGCTTAGCTCAACTGTTCTGTACTAAGGCTGCTTGGTGCTGTGAAAGTAAAACTGAAACTGAAACTCCTCTCCTCTGCTTATGTTTTGCATTTGGAACAGATTCCTTTTCAGGTGGGGAAGGGGAGTAGAACTCTTTAGCATCAGAGTGTGTTAATAACAACAACAACAACAACAACAACAACAACAACAACAACAACAATAATAATAATAATAATAATAATATATGAAATACTAATGCTCTGATGGTCATTTTAAAAAATACCTTCCTTGTGAGCACCTAGAAGCCAAGAAGAACATATGTGCCAAATTTCAAGTTTGTAGGTTTTTCAGTTCTGGAGATTTTGTGATGAGTGGACTTTTGCTTTTATATATAGAGATTATTTTAATTCTCCTGGTTGCAAGGCATCTTAAGTGGGGAAATTGCTCTTCAAGGCAGCCCAGCAATCCCCAATATTACTTTAAATTTACTAACTCACTAACCTTCCTGAGAAACCAGATTAACTTCTCCGGTTTGACGAAGAACGTAGGCGTTTATCTCTCCTCGATATGTCAAGGCTTTTAAAGATCCTTCAGAAGAATCTGAAAATAGGGGGGGAAAAGCAGGAAAGCACTCAGCTCTGTGTAAACGTCAATTAATTCATTGGTTATTTTGCTCATTCTAAGTGCCCTAGAAACCTTTGTCCTCGAGAAAAAAAAAAAAAAAAGCATCCTGGAGATTTTTTGTTTGGAAATAGGCAAAAGGACAAAGTGTTCTTTCTATATTTAAACTTTGATAGATAGTTTGAGGCTCGGTAAGCATCAAGCAAGAGCAAGCACATCTGCAAGTATTCAGTGAAGGTAACTAAACTTAGCTCTAAAAATGTTCATCCATCTTGATATAGACCTGAGATATATGTATTTTTTTCTCTCTTTCAAGAAAGCAGGAAGAGCTGTCCAAAGCAAAAGGCTACGCCCAAAATCCTAAATGGAGCTTGTTCACAAAAATGGTAATTAATCTTAACAGGATAACACTTGCAGTGGTGGGATTCAATTTTTTTTACTACCTCTTCTGTGGGCATGGCTTGGTGGGCATGGCAGGGGAAGGATACTGTAAAATCTCCATTCCCTCCCCACTCCTGGGGGAAGGTTATTATAAAATCCCATTTCCTCCCCACCCTACTAACCTGCTTTCCAGCTCCATTCTCCTGTGCAGGGCAACCAAAGAAGACCCAGCCGATCAGCTGGGACTCAATGGGAGGCAGAGAATAGATAGGGGCAGAGCCAGTCAGAGGTGGGATTTGCCGGTTCTCCGAACTATTCAAAATTTCCGCTACCAGTTCTACAGAGCCTGCTGGATAACAGAGTTGGAAAAGGACTCTGGATTTTTCTAGTCCAACCCACTGCTTAGCCAGGAGACTCTATACCAATGGTGGCTAACTTTTTGGGTTTTTGTGCCAAAAACTCTGTGCGCACTTGCACGCGCTTGCGTGCCAGCACCCAGAAGGCAATGCACATGCCCCCACGCCCCTACGCATATGCATGCAATCTCCCCCCACCGACCCCTTACCTGCATTGCGCCTCACAGCTGATTTTCGGTGGGTTTGAGGCCTTTGTCGACCTCCCAGAGGCTTGAGGAAGGCTTCTGCAGGCGTTGCAGGCCAAAAACTACAACTGTTTTGTCACTTCCGGTATTTACGGAAAAATAGGGAGTGACAAAACTAGGGGCTAGTTTTCAGCCTGCGACGCCTGCAGAAGCCTTCCTCAAGCCTTTGGGAGGCCGACAAAGGCCTCAAACCCACCGAAAATCAGCTGTGAGGCGCGCGCATGTGCAGTGAGGTAAGTTTGCCTGCAGTTTGCATGCTGGCACAAATGGCTCTGTGTGCCAGCTGTGGCATGCATGCCATCGGTTTGCCATTACAGCCCTATACTATTCCAGACAAATGGTTGTCCAGTCTCTTCTTGAAAATCTCCAGTGGTGGGTTTTTTTTCAGTGGGTTTTTTTTCACAGGGAAGAAATTTCTCCTTAGTTCTAGGTTGTTTTTCTCTTCTTGACTAGTTTTAATCCATTGCTTCTTGTCCTGGTGTTGTGGAGAATAAATTGACTCCCTCTTCTTTGGGGCAACCCCTCAAATATTGGAAGAATTGTCTCCCCTGGTCCTTCTTTTCACGAGAGTAGCCATGCTCAGTTCCTCAACTGTTCTTCATATGTTTTAGCCTCCAGTCCCCTTATCATCTTGGCTGCTCTTCTCTGCACTCTTTCCAGTTTCTACATCTTTTTTAAAAACACGGTGACCAAAACTGGATGCAGTAATCTAAGTGCTATTATTCTTCATTAATCAATCAATCATCAATCAATTAATTACATTAATTAATCCAATGAATAAAACTAAGTAGGAAGCTTCATTAATTGCAGCTTCTCCTCCCTCCTATATCCAGAATAAGAGTTCAGAAATGTATTTGAAACAAAAGAAGTTTGCTAAAAATTTTACAGAGATATGATGGAATATAAAAGAGAGATTTATTAATATACACATCAATCTTAAACCCAATTAACTGAGGACAATCCTTGCAGACACCATTATACCTACATGTCATTTTCCCAGAAACATGTATTTTATCCCAAGGATTGATTAGTAAGAAAACCAGAAAAAAAAAAAAACAAATGATGCCAATTTTTCATCCTTCTGATGAGCAGTTAGTATTTTTTTCACAATTTTCTCTATTTATGGAATGAGCAAACCTGACCAAGGGTATCACCTATTAGCAGGGGTGGGCTTCCTCCCCTCTCCTCCTTTCCTTCCCTTTCCTTCCCTTCCCTTATATTCTCTTCTCTTCCCTTTTCTTCCCTTATCTTCTTCTCTTCTCTTCTCTTCTCTTCTCTTCTCTTCTCTTCTCTTCTCTTCTCTTCTCTTCTCTTCTCTCCTCTTCTCTTCTTCTCTCCTCTCTTCTTCTCTCCTTTTCCCATCCCTTCCTTTCTCTTCTTCTCTTCTCTTTTCTTCTCTTCCCTTTCCCTTCCCTTATCTTCTTCTCTTCTCTTCTCTTCTCTTCTCTTCTCTTCTCTTCTCTTCTC
>BLBF01000022.1:10386067-10435404 GCA_015471245.1 Laticauda colubrina | reverse complement strand
TTCTATTCTATTCTATTCTATTCTATTCTATTCTATTCTATTCTATTCTTCTCTCTCTCATACATACACACACACTTATTTGTGAGCTAGTTCTGGGGATTCTCTCACCTGGAAAGTCAGAATTTGACATTTTGCTTTTACACCCACTGTTGGTTGCCTGTCTACGTGTTGTAGAATACCTTTTTTGTAACATATTTCAGAAGAAGCATTGAGGCCAAGCAATGGTCATTTGGGCCAGGGACATTCAGAATCTCCCAACTTTGAGCAAGGACTTCCAAAGGAGCAAATCCAACAGGATTGGAGATTTTTATCTGTCACTTAAGAGAGACTGTATGTGTAAGGATTCTAATACAAATTAGATTGTGTGCATTTGCCCACATATATATATATATCTATGCACACACACAGAGGTTTGGGTTCCTCCCCCTTCTAAAATTCTTTGCACACTTAAGGCTTCGATTCTGTTTCTGCTTTGTGTGAGTGATCTGTCTTTTGCACAGAGGAGGTGAAAACATTTGTGGGTTCACAAAACTTGGGCAGTGGCTGAAAGTGGGGGGGGGGAGCCAGATCTGGCAAGAATATACCTCTGGATGACATCATTTTGGGCCTGCCAACTATTTTACTGAATAGCGAGCCATCTGACTTTCATCAGTCTTGGAAAGAGTTGTACATAAGGAGAATTTAAATCACTGCAGTGAAGTCAGAAGACTGAAACACATGGAATTCCAGGAAGGGGGGACACACAATTCCCCACAATCTACAATTCAGGGTCTGATGTTGACATGCTGTAAGAAATTGTGGCTTCTAGCAAATAAGAAGCGGAGGAGGAAGAGGGGAAAGAGTTGCTAATCTCACATTTGTGGATCATCTGGAAGCTTCCCCTGAGGCCTCCAGACTGGTTATGAAGCAATGGTTCAACTTAGAAAACCTCTGCAGAATTGACGGAATTGATGATACAACAGTGGTGGGACTCATCTCTGAGTGGGGATGAGTCTGCCTACAGAGATGAGGTGGACCAGTTTGCTTTCGTGGTGTGAAGACACTAACTTGGTCCTCAACACTAATAAGACCAAGAATATATAGCTATATATAGACTATAGCGGACTATATATAAGACTATAGCAGACTATAATATATAAGACTATAGCAGACTATAATATATAAGACTATAGCGGACTATAGAAGGAACAGATCAGACATCCAGCTCTTGCTTATCCATGGAGACCAAGTGGAGCAAGTGGCCAGTTTTAAGTTGCTGGATATTACCCTAAAAGAGGACCTGAACTGGGGTGTTCACATTGCACTCCTGGTCAAAAGGGCCCAGTAGAGATGAAACTATCTGAGACTTCTCAGAAAACAACAACTGAATGGAAAACTGCTGGTGACCTTCCACTGCTGCACCATAGAGAGTATCTTAACTCACTGCACCTGTGTGTGGTTTGCCAATTGCACAGGGGCAGATAGGAAAGCGCTCCAGAGGGCGAATGTCATTGCCCAGAGGATCATTGGCTGCCCTCTCCCCTCTTTGGAAGAGCTTTCGAGCTCCTGCTGCCTTAAGGAAGTTCAAAACATTCTCAAAGATCCATCTCATCCTGGGAACCCTTTTTTTTTGAACTATTACCATCTGGCAGACAGTACAGGATAATTAAAAACAAGGACAAATAGGCTTCTATCCCAGGGCAGTACTCGGTTGAATTCTACTGTACAGTGCCATATTAATGCAAAATCAGGAGTTTTCAATTCAATGTATAGAATGTAAAGGATGTGTGTTTGTGTTTATTTTCATAGTCATAATGTACACTAAAGATGGTATTTAATTTTGTTGTATAAGGTATAATGACAGTAAAACTAAACTAAACTGACACTGTTCTTTTGAAGATCTACCAAGGCTTCAGCAAGTTGAGAGAACTGATCAACTATGCTGAGACTCAAACGTTAAGTGGGGCTGCAGCTGGTTTGTACTAGGATGGGAGACCACCAAGGAATCCGCAATCCTGTAGATGTCCTGGAAAAAGATCATTGTAACCAGTTTCAGATTGTTGCCAAGAAGTCTCCATGGTCCTGCACGTGAATTAATAGGTATCTCAACTGAAAGGAACTATCTCATGTCTATTCTGGTGGCTCTTGATAGTTCCATTGTAAGAGATCTTAAACCCTATTTGACTGCCCCAACTAAACACGCCACAGTTACTCTACAGCAGGGGTGTCTAACCTTGGCAACCTTAAGACTTGTGGACTTCAACATGGTTGCCTGAGGAATTCTGGGAGTTGAAGTCCACAGAACTTAAAGTTGCCAAGACTGGACACCTCAGCTCTATGGGGTTAATGTGAATCATTTGGTTTGGTCTTCTATAAAATACATACTTATCATAGGCGCATATTCTTGAGCTAATTGGTTTTTCATTGTGCTAACGTGTATTTGTTGCATGATGCAACAACAGTTTACAAGTACATCCAGAACATACAGTGAAGCAAATAAATGTTAGAGCTGGTTCATATAATGCCCTTTGTGTCTTCCAAATATGTGTTCATGTGAACAGATGTGAACATAGCTATGTTATTTACTCAGGAGTAGAGTAGAGTAAAGTAGAGTCCTGATTATGGGTAGAGCCCTAATTGTTCTAGATCTCTAAGTTTCTGCCCTTGGCTGGTAAAACCCCTCTGGTAATTCTCTTTCAATGTTTGGAAAGAGAGCAGAAAAGAGCAATAAAGATGATTAGGGGACCAGGTGATGAACAGTTGCAAGAACTCGGTACATCATCAGAGGAAAAGAGATTCTTGCTCAGCAATGAAAAACTCAACAGATGCTCCCTCAGAAAGAATGTGACAATTTTCTCCTATCAAGCTGTCTTCCTAATTTCCAAATTTCTTTAACAGATAAAGATTATCTGGCTCACAGATGAGAGGAAAAAAGCCGTGAGACAAATATAAAGGAGAAGTGACTATGTGACATCTATGTCTAAATTTAAAATTTCCAAGATTTGGCATCCAAACATCCTTGGTTCTTGGAATCGAAAATATTTAGACTCTTGGATGCTAACATTCATCAAGATCTCAGGAAAGTAATTAATTAAAATTTCTATCTCTTACCTTCTAGAGTGGTACGGTGGCCTAGAGATGGAACTCTCGCCTCACAATTAAGAAGATGTGAGTTTGATCCTAGATAGAGGCAGATATTTCTCTCTCTGAGCACACTGAGAATATATCTGCTAAATATAACTCTGCACTGGTGACAGGAAGAGCATGTGGCCAGTAAATACTCAACTCCATTCAGTTGCCCAGACTCCACCCTGCAAGGGATTATGGGGTCATTGAAAGAAGATGACTATCAGTTACCTTCTTAAGATAAAGATTAAACAATCCATTTTTCTGAATGTTCAGCAACAGCATCTCCACAAAAGGAAGACTTGACCAAAAAGGAATGCTCTTTGGAAACGCACTTTTGCTTCCAAACCAGTTGGAAACTAATGGAAATTAATGTACATGATTCGAGCAATTTGAGGGTAAGCCCTCCAAAAGAAAGTACAACTCATATAGAGTCCTATATTCTGAAGTTCCCTCTCTGGCCTGGTTCCAGCGGGGGGGGGGGGGGACCAAGCCGCAACCCGATTGGCCGATAGTTTGACAGCCGATTATATAAGAAGCTGTCAGACAGGCCAACATCTGTTGCCTCAAGGCTGAGCGGCTTGTTTGCTGTTAGCGTGCAAAAACCAATAAAGCCAGAGCAACCAATTTAGCTGCCTCGCCTCATTCTGTAGTGCGTTCGTTCCCAGGACGAAGCATAGGGGATTCTAGATCCCAAAATTATTCAATAGATATCTCAGACAAAACCAGATGCAACTAATAAATGAGATAAATGTATCAAGACAAATGTAGCACCATAAATTCATTTTGTGGACTGCCTGTGTGTGGTGAAACAATCTGGACTGAATTATCGGCGTGTGTGATGTCTCGGGTGTATGTTTTAACAATATTTTCTCCTCCATTTGAATCCAAGTTAATGGTTTTACTTATTAAAAACAAAACAAGAATCTATTTTCCTCTGAAAATACAAGTGACCATACATTTATTTATTTATTTTGCACATGTATTGGGTTGCTCCAGCCTAGGTTAAAATTCCTGAGGTTTCAAGGGCATCTTTCTAGACAGGCAAATAGCTGTCCAAAAATATTATGGGTACAGTCTGGATTATTCTAAGTCCCTATGTTTCTGCCTTTGGATGGTTGAGGTAAAGGTAAAAGGTTCCCCTCCCACATACATGCTAGTTGTTCCTGGCTCTAGGGGGCGGTGCTCATCTCCGTTACAAAGTCGAAGAGCCAGTGCTGTCCGAAGACGTCTCCGTGGTCATCTGGCCAGCATGACTAAATGCAGAAGGCGCACGGAATGCTGTTACCTTCCCACCAAAGGGATCCCTATTTTTCTACTTGCATTTTTTTGCATGCTTTCGAACTGCTATGTTGGTAGAAACTGGGACAAGTAACGGGAGCTCACTCCATGATGCAGCACTAGGGATTCGAACTGCCAACCATTTTCTGATCGACAAGCTCAGCGCCTTAGCCACTGAGCCACCGTGTGCCTTTTATATTTATATGGTTGCACAAAATTATATGGCTGCACAAAAACTCATGGGAACAAGCATCATCTTGAAGCAAACTGAGATCACAAGCGATTCTTGTTCTAAGCGGTTTTTAACCTGACTGCTTTCAGTTTTGAAGACACTCCATTATGCGACGCTAGGGATTTGAGCCGTCGACCTGCCGACCTTTATGACCAACAAGCTTAGCATCTTAGCCACTGAGCCACTGCGTCCGCCCTGGATAGTAAAATCTCTAGCCCAATTCTCTTTCAACATTTGGAAGGAGTGCAAAGAAGAGCACTAAAGATGATTAAGGGACTGGATGAGGAATGGTTGCAGGAATTGGGTATGTCTAGTCTGATGAAAAGAAAGACTAGGGGAGACATTCTGGCAGTCTTCTAATATTTGGGGCTGCCCCAAAGAAGAGGGGGTCAAGCTATTCTCCAAAGCACTGAAGGCAAGACACAAAGCAATGAATGGAAATTAATCAAGGAGAGAAGCAACCTAGAACTAAGGAGAGATTTCCTGACAGTGGAACAACTTGCCTTCAGAAGTTGTAGGTACTTTATCCCTGGAGTTTTTTTAAGAAGAGATTGGATAGCCATTTGTCTAGAATAGTAATGGGCAGTGGTGGCTAACCTTTTTGAGCTCCTGTGCCGAAAATTGTGCCCTGTGCTTGCGTGCTCGCATGCCAACACCCAGAAGGCAATGCACATGCCCCCTCCACGCCCCCTGCACATGCGTGTGCGATCCCCCTGCCACCCTCTTATCTGCACTGCGCACCTCCCAGCTGATTTTCGGCCCATTTGAGGCTTCCAAGAGGCTCGAGGAAAGTCTCTGCAGCCTTTGGAGCCCCCCCCCCCCCCAAATGGGCCTGTTATGTCATTTCCTGTTTTTCGGACTCCAAAGGCTGCAGAGGCTTCCCTTGAGCCTCTGGGAGACCGAAAATCGGCTGGGAGGAGTGCATGCGCGGTGTGGGTAAGTTTGACTGGGGCTCACGTGCCTGCACAAATGGCTCTGCGTGCCCCTGCCATCACATCATAGGTTCGCCATCACGGGTATAGGGTCTCCTGCTTGGACTAGAGGACCTCCAAGGTTCCTTCCGACTCTGTTATTCTGTTAAACAAGATACTTTCTTTTTCTAACAGGATTCATTGCCTGAAATCCTCAAAGATCTAGGGAAGGAATTCTGCATTCTGAAAGTTTGAAACTCTCTGACATAGTGCACTATCAAAATAAATTTCTTTTGCTTGCCAACACACCAGTGAGAAATAATTGCTCAGTTACGTTATGTGCCAAAGTACAGGAATGAACAACTGATTAACAAGCTTAGATCATTTGATAAGACCACACTGAATTCTGATGCTGCTTAATTTAATCTGGGAACCCGTCATATTAAAAATAAATGTACACAGGGGAGCCAAAATGTCTGAGACCTTTCAGTTTAGATAACACACACATTATTAATAACACAACTGAATGGTTAAAACAACAGCAGCAGCTTTTCATAGGTTGTCATTTGACCTTCACTTGATATGCCCATTCAACAACATATTTTTTTCCCCAACCAGATCAGTGTTTCTCAAAGTTACTTTAAGTTTAAGACATATGGACTTTAGCTCCCAGAATTCCCCAGGCAGAGTTGAAATCCACACATCTTAAATTTGCCAAGTATGAAAGACACTGGTATAGATGATTTTCCTGCAAATATCTGAGCCGTGTAAGACGCTGAAGTAATAAGCTTAGCAGCCCATTCATTTGGAGCAGACCCAAAGGATTATCACCCCCAGACCTGCATCATAATTCATGATTTATAAACTTACAATGAAAGGATTCACATAAGATGCAAGCCCAAATATAAATAAACATCAGGGTGGCTTAGCACGAGGTATGAACATACCTGTTTCTTGCCAATGGGTATAACTGCCACTCTGCTATAAAGCCATAGTGAATAGTAAAACTGGCAGCCGTGGAACTCAAAACACCACAGACGAACCGTTGGATCCAAATTCATGAATGCTTCGCTATGAAACTATGTGGTCAGGCTTAGTTTTTGGGGAGGAAAATAAGGGGGGAAATTGTGCCTCTTTCTACCAGCATCCATCGGTATTCATCTGGCTAGTGTCCTGTCAATGTGTGACAGAGTTGAGGGCCATTTGGAAACTGAAACATGGAAACTGAAACAGTATTTGCTGTGTGAGCAAGGAGACGACAGCAAGGAGCCTGGGCATGGCTTAGCTCAACTGTTCTGTACTAAAGCTGGTTGCTGCTGTGAAACTAAAATTGAAACTGAAACTCCTCTGCTTGTGTTTTGCATTTGGAACAGATTTCTTTTCAGATGGGGAGGGGGAGAAGAACTCCTTAGCATCAGAGCGTGTTAATAATAACATAGGAAATACTAATGCTCTGATGGTCATTTTGAAAAATCCTTTCTTAGTGAGCACCTAGAAGCCAAGGAGAATATACGTGCCAAATTTCAAGTTTGTAGTCTTTATTGTTCTGGAGATTTTGTGATGATGTGTGAGTGGTATTTCACTTTTATATATATAAACGTCCAGGCACAGCTGCCCAACTTTTCAACCCATAGAACTGATTTAGTAGTTTGTCTTAATTAAAAACAAAAGTATGAACAAGGAAAGGAGAACAAGAACTTACCAACTGTGATGCTCCCTGTTTTGGTCTCCAAGGTAATATCACCTGTAACGAAATTGGAAGAGCAGTATCTTAAAATGTGAGGGTCATTTCACACACAGCGCAATTCATTGTGGTGCACAAGCAAGAAGCCACAGGAGACTGAAACCAACTATGAATTGAATCAATACTTCCTTTTCGTAGTATTATCAGATGCAAAGGAAGAGGATTGTATGTTAAGTTGTTAAGTTCAGAATATTTATTACCCAAGTTTACATACAAGAATCTAGTGTAAACTGCGGCTAGATGAGGGTTGACAGAATTCAAGAGAAGTTGGACCATTTGTGGGAATGTTAACAATTCTAGGTTTATGACTTGCTTAATTCCTCCCTCCAGCTCTACCTGCTCTTTTCCTACAAATATGTACCACACACCCACATTCACATAAAGGCAGAAAGAAACTGCCTGTATTATTGAATGTACAGAAATATAAGTCCTTGACTTATGATCACAACTGAATCCAACATTTTTATTGCTTAAGTTACAGTTGTTAAGTTGATCACTGCAGTTGTTAAGTTAGTAACTTGGATGTTAAGTGAACCTGGCTTCTCCATTGACTTTACTTATTACAAGAATGCATAAGGAGATCATGTGACCCCAGGACACTGCAACTGTCATAAATATGAGTCAATTGCCAAGCGTCCAAATTTTGATCACGTGACCCTGGGAATGCTGAGAAAAATTAACAGCAGTCAGTGCCATTACAAACTAATACCAAAGACATTCCAGCAGCACCAAATTTATTTTCCACACTTCACTGCAGGAATATAGTGCTATTTTTACCAAATTGTTGTTGTGGTCAGCCGGCAACAGGTGTGGATGGCTGAGGAGACCAAGGACTCAGATGAGGGGCCAGGACCATTAGGGAATGGATTGGTGCCTTCAGAGATTGTGGGGGCTGGCAGCAGTGATGAGGAGGTTCCCGAGGAGCCTGTGCCAAATGAGAGTGCGCAGGATTGCTCGCAGGAAAGAGCAATTACAACAGCACAGTGACTTGGGAGTAAGGCTGCAATGTAATGGCCCCTCCTTCAAGAAAATAAAAGCCAGTTGTGAAACAAATGTACTTTGCAGAAGGCAAAGACGTTTTGAAACTCCAGCCTCGTGGACATTCCAGTATCCTGAGTTTGTATTTGAAAATTCTTATTTTGCAAATTATTTCTTGTCTGTTATCTTTTGGCAAGTCTCGCACAGTTTGGCAAGGCTTGTACTTACCACAGCTAATTATTTTGTAAAAGCATTACAAAGTTTCTGTTCATTTTGGATTGTGTTTGATTTGTTGGAAAAGGGCATGGGTCAGAACAATTGTAGCTTCATTTTGTTTTATTGAATCTTCCTCCTTCTCTTTCTCTCTTTCTCTTTTTTCCTGTCTCCCACTCTCCCTCCCCTCCCACTCTCAGCTAACAGCAGGTCTGTGGTTTGCTTTGCAGATTCCAGGCAAGATCTGGCTCTAAACTAATCCCAGGAAGAATAAATTTTCCAAGATCCACTGATTGTCTCTTAGGTAAAGCATAAAGTTTGAATTGAAGAAGTCTTGGCTGGCTTGCTGCTAAATAGACAGAATTGGGAAGCTATCTTGCAATCAAACCACCATTCATAGCCTGGCCTACTACTTTGAGACAGACCATTGCTTAACTATAACCTTGCATCTCTCGATAGCAACTTGGAAAGTGGTAGGGGATGCTAGAACAAGAGTTTCAAACTCAATTTCATTGAAGGCCATATCAGGGTTGTGTTTGACCTCGAGGGAGCATGGCCTGTTAGTGGCACCTATGGTGGGCAGAGGGCTCTGCCAATGAAAACAGGCTGCCGAGCTCCATTTTCGGCTGCCATGGCCTCCTGCAACCTTCTGCCCATGAAAATGGACTGGCCCCCTCGAGCGGCCCTCTCGGCCTTGAGTTTCTAGCACAGCACCTCTGTGCTAGAAGGTATAATTCAGCAACTTCCAGGTGCCGTAAGTCGTTTTTCGCCCAGCTAAAATGTTTTTCTGAGTACCAGATACACAAATGTTGCCTTAAGGATATCATAATCATTTTTGCACAGACTGGTTTATTAGCATTAATTCAAATTTTACTTCCATTCTTATTTTTATTTTATCACAGAGCAGCTCCTCATTCCAACTCTTCGCTGTATTGGGATCGCCCCCAAGCTCTAGCAAATTTTTGCAATTCATTTATTTGCTGGATTCCTACTCTTCCCTAAGGCATGATGCTCAAACCAGTTAAAAATAATTAACAAGAATTAAATAGATTGAAAACACACATAAGGCAACCATATTGTACCACCACAAGTACTGCAAATAAAGCAATTATATAATAACAACCTTATATTTCAGTGGCACAATTGAAAAGGATCTGTTTTGCATTCTTCTTGTCCAGTAATATTCATTGTCACTTTGAGTTTGCAACTTCAAGAAAACATAAAATGGCTTAGGATCAACAATGCCTTGCAGAATTAAGTCAACTGAAGAAAATTCAACATGTCATTTGGAAGAGGACCAATTTAAAAAAAAAATATTTTATTTTTTTAAATGGTGTGGTCAACTAACTATTCGACCAATCATAGGATATAATAAACTCTTCAATTTTCATGCTCTCTTAAATGGAAATACATATTATCTTATATTAACTGATTTGCTATAACGGCTGACATCCAGCAAATACAAAATTGGGGCAATTAGTCATGAAGTATTGACAGAAGCAATTTGATTCATGTCTATTTTCTGTTCCCCATGAACAATAATTGGAAACACTTTCCTGCACGTCTACATTGTACTGCTTAAAAATGAAGAAAGAAGTCAAAGTTATTTTTCTCTACAGAAGCCTGCATAACTCAAATCTCTCTTTTTTTTAAAAGAAAGCTGTTTATTTACTTTATAATTTTCCTATACTGCCCAGTCTGAGAAATCTAAACCACAGGTAGTCCTCAAGTTATGGCCATTGTTGAGCCTCAAAATGTATGTTGTTAAGTGAGTTTTACAACTTTTCTTGCCATACTTGTGAAGTGAATCACTGCATTTGTTAAGTTAGTAACACATTCCATCCAATAACTCTGAGACAGACATCTTCTCAAAAGTTCCTCTTTAGTTGAATAGTAACTGGCACAACTGGGGAATCCTGAATCAGAAAGTTCTGGGCTTCCTTGCAAAAAGTAATAACTACAAATCCATCCCCTGCACCCATCATCGTGCCACATGGCCCAATCACCATACATTCCAACTTCAGACTTCCCCTCACTTAGGCACAAAATAACATGACCTTGAATTAGAAAAAGAATGTTGTTATGTCTAACTACATACACTCCAAGAAATTCCCCTCTCCCACTTTCCTAGCATAGGAAGTCAGCATCTACCCCACTCCTAGAAAATTGAAATATCCTAGGAAATATTAAAAAAGCAAAATATTTCCCTTAAAAAGAGTAGAAACTCAAGGGCAGAAACACCTCAGAAGCAGAAGCACACCCCCACCTTTGTTAATGGGTGGACCATTAAGGCCTGGACCCAAATACTTTATATAACAAAGAACTCCAGATAAAGCTATAGCAATTGCCCAAGAGCCCTTTCAGTGCATCATCATCCAGCAAGGCTCAATCAAGCCTGGAACTCAGGACAGCCTACAGAGTTGCCCCTGCATGGCCCATGGGAGTCTGACAAGCTCCAATTCAAATCCCAATTAAGGTTATAAAACCCAGGCACTCCCAGCATGTCAGCCTTTTCCTTCTCTTTTCCTTCAGTTTGGAGCATGGGATCATTCTTCTTTGGAGCTTCAAGCCAGGTGATCCTGTCCATCATGAAACCATCTTTCCAAACAGCCTCCATGTTTCCAGTGTCTTTCTTCCCCACTTGGAACTGAACCCAGAAGGATAATTCTTCCAACACCAGGCTCAAATGTGGCAGCATGGGAGCATCTGGTCTCAAAATGGCTTCCAAAGCTGACACTGGTTTCCCCATTGCTTGTCAGGAGGTCCCAAAAGAGGATCCCATGACCCCGGGACACTGCAACCGTCATAAATAGGAATCAGCTGCCAAGCAACTGAATTGTGATCACGTGACCATGGGGATGCCGCAAACGGCCGTAAGTGTGAAAACATTCTAATTCATTTTTTTTCAGAGCTGTTTGTAACTTTGAATAGTCACTGAACGAACTGTTATAAGTTAATAGTTAATAAATAGATGCATTTTAAAAACTATTCAAAGTTATGATGACACTGAGAAAAAGGTGTCTTGTGACTGGTCCTCACAGTTATGACTGTCGCAGCAAAAAAAAACCATGGTCACATGATCCAAAATTCAGGCGCTTGGCAACTGGTTCACATTTATGACGGTTGTCATGATCCTCTTTTACGACCTTTTGACAAGCAAAGTCAATGGGGAAATCCATATTCACTTAACAACCATATTACTAACGTAACAAATGCAATGATTCACTTAACAACAGCAGCTAGAAAGGTGGTAAAATAGGGCCAACCTCACTTAACAAAATGTTTCCCTTGGCAGCATAAATTTGGGGCTCCACTGTGGTCGTAGCTCGAGGACTACCCGCATTCCTAGTGGAACGGATTCCTAATCAACTTCAGGCAAGTTGATCCAAATGGGGCAGCCCAGAGGTGGATATTCAGCAGGTTCTGAGCAGTTCTGGAGAACCGGTAGTGGAAATTTTGAGTAGTTCAGAGAACCGGCAAACACCGCCTCTGACTGGTCTCGCCTCCATCTATTCTTTGCTTCCCATTGAGTCCCAGCTGATTGGCTGGGTCTTCTTTGGTTGCCCTGCCCAGGAGAATGGAGCTGGAAAGCAGGTTAGTCGGGTGGGGAGGGAATGGGGATTTTGCAATAACCTTCCCTCAGGAATGGGGAGGGAATGGAGATTTTACAGTATTCTTCCCCTGCCACATACACAAAGCCATGACCACCAAGCCATGCCCACTTGTTGCCTTTATTGTCAAAGTACAACATGTGTACAATGAGATTGGCTGAGCCCCCCTTCATGCAACCCCCCCTCCAACACAACTCACAGTGAGGACAGAAGTTCCTAACCCAGACCCAATCTTACTACATATGTGACCTTGTTGCACAATGCACCGCCCCCGCAGGTCTATCCTACTATGTTGACATGAAATTATTTTCCGTCCAGGAGTCTGACAGCCCACGGGTAGAAACTGTTCTTTAGCCTATTGGTGTGGCTGGCTATGCTTCTCTGTCTCCTACCCAATGGTAGGAGAGTGAAGGAAGTGCTGACCGGGGTGTGAGTCGTCCCTGAGGATTTTCCTCACTCTTCTAAGGCAATGAAGCCCTAGTTAGGTCATCTAGTGGTATCAGAGAACACTCCACGAGGTTTTATGCTGAGCTCACCACCCTCCGTAGTGTCTTTCTACCTGCGGCTGTCAAGCCAGCATACCACACCGTCATGCAATGTGAGAGGATGCTTTCTATTGTGGACCAGTAAAAGGAAGTCATCAGTCATTGCTCCACTTTATTCTTTCACAAGACCCGAAGGAAATGGAGTCTCTGTTGGGCCTTTCTGGCCACCTGGGTTGTGTTGGTTTTCCAGGTGAGATCTTCGCTGAGGTAGACTCCCAGGAATTTAAAGGAGGAAACTCTCTCCACACAGCCCCCCACAATGTAAAGTGGGGTGGGTTCCTCTCTCTTCTTCAGGAAGTCTAACACCATCTAACACCAAGCCACACCATACCCACCAAGTGATGCCCACAGAACCGGTAGTAAAAAATGTTGAATCCCACCACTGGAGCTAATTTTTAACTGAAAGGACATATATTTGTCATCTTTTATCCCTGTTTCAAGGAACACATTCCACTGAAGTCATGGAAGATCTTTCTGCAGAAACACATTTATGATGGAGCTGTTAATATCAAGCAGAGAACGATTTCCGCTGCTCCAGACAAACAGGAACATTTGAGATTTTGTTCTTATGCCATAATGGTTTTCAACCATGATTTTACAGAATAAAAACCCAGTGATTTAAAGGCTCCAAGAAGATGCAATTCAAAACAAAGGAACTAATCAAGCTTTCCAACGTTCCCAAACATGAACACACCTGCTGTCAAAATTGACTCCATATTAATATAATCTCAGTTGTTGTTGTTGTTTCCCTGGTAGACCGTTAGTCCTCGACTTACAACAAAGAACGGAGCCCTAAATTTCTGTTGTGAAGTGAGACAGTGGATAAGTGAGTTTGCCACAATGAACTTCTATAAGTCAAAGACTTATATCATTTTAATTTCCCATGGAACGTAAGTCATCAACATATTGCTCAATAATAGAAGCATGTTCAGTTACTCTAGAACAGTGGTGGCTAACTTTTTTGGGCTTCTGTGCCAAAAATTGTGCACGCTTGTGCACAATTGTGCTTGTGCTTCCACGCTTCCACTTGTGTGCCAGCATCCAGAAGGCAATGCGCTCCCCCCATGCCCCTTATGCGTGCGCATGCAATTCCCACACACCCACCCCGCCATCCTCTTACCTGCACTGCACCTCACAGCTGATTTTTGGCCAGTTTGAGGCCTTTTTTGGCCTGCCAGAGGCTTGAGGAAGGCTTCTGCAGGTTTTGCAGGCCAAAACCTAGGCCCACTTCGTCATTTCCGGTATTTTCGGAAAAACAGGAACTGGTGAACCAGGGCTAGTTTTCAACCTGCAAAGCCTGCAGAAGTCTTCCTCAAGCCTCTGGGAAGCCGAAAAAGGCCTCAAACTGGCTGAAAATCAGCAGTGAGGCACGAACATGTGTAGTGAGGTAAGTTTGCCTGTAGCTCGTGCACAAATGGCTCTGCGTGCCACCTGTGGCATGCATGCCATTGGTTTGCTATCACGGCTCTAGAACATATGCAACATATATCTCAACCTGATATGTCTAGAATATTGTGTTGCAAAAAAACTCCAGGCAGAATAATGGTATCACTGTTCAAATTATCTTCTTTAAACTGGGCTGAAACACTTTAGCTTTCTGCTATATCCTGCCATAAAATTATGTGTTTTTTTACAGGGAGGGTGTGGAATTAGAATATGTTTGCCTGAAAGTATCCAAAACAGCCTTTTATGACAGCCAAGTTTATATTCAAACTTGATAGTCTACATTAAAAAACTTTTCTTTTTTAATGAGATCCATGAAACCAACCTCACGGTTCAGCATCACTATTCCTCAGAATTTAATTTAAAAACATGAAGTTTTATTTATTTATTCAAGCCTGTGTATTTGCCCAGTCTTTCTGGCTCTTTTCGAACCACTGGACTAACAGCCAAAGTTTGAGCCAACCTCCAGTTCATTAGAAAAGAAAATGAAATGCTTTTCAATGCAGGGATGGGTTGGGAGAGAAGAAAGAACAAACACACACACTAAAAAAGAACACACAAAACCCCCCCAAAAGAACAAACAAACACAAACAGAAGAGCTAAAAAAATCCTGTGGGATCACTGCAATGTTAAAATTCTGATGACTGATGGACAATCTTATTGCTGAATACCAACTTCTGCTCTGAGTTACTGTGTTCTCCAACCCACAGAAAATCCACAAACCAGGAGTCTGGATGAATTACAATTAGATGGCCTGCACACCCCCACAATCCTAACCACCACTAGGAAAAAATACAGGATATTCAATCATTCAACGCCTTTAAATGCTAGGTGGGAATCCCAAGACACAGGCAGTCTACCAACAGTAGGAGAAAAGTTGGCAGTAGAAAGACTGAATTTCTGTCTCAACCAGCCCAAACTTCCAGGAAGCATCTGCACCAAATCAGTAGGTCCCACAAAACATCCCAGTAATAATTTCTACCAAGAATAATAAAGCTACTATTCTCTAATGTTTCAGGTCCAATTCTTCTGTCCCAAAGGTGCTTTTTCAAGAGGCAACTGGACTTGTTTTTTCTTGAAGATGTTTCACTCCTCACCCAGGAAGTTTCTTCAGATTTTTAAGAGACAACTGAACTTTCTTGGTTTTTCCTTGAAGACATTTTGCTTCTCATCCAGGGACCCATGCGCATTGCCTTCTGGGTGCTGGCACATGAGTGTGCATGCAAGCGTGCACACAATTATCAGCACAGAAGCCCACTGGCCTAGTGGCTAAGACACCAGGCTAGAATGTGGGAGACCGTGAGTTCAAGTCCCACCTTAGCCATGAAAGCCAGCTAGGTGACTTTGGGCCAATCATTCTCCCTCAGCCAAACCCAAAGTCACCTAGCTGGCTTTCATGGCTAAGGTGGGATGTTGAATCAGGATGGGAACCCACTTTTCCAAATGGCTATTGTTATGGTACCGAGTTTGAACTTTGGTTGTTTTTGTAATTTGCATCTTTTTTTTTTTTAGCCACCTAGGAATGTTTTAGATAACATTGGTAGTAGTATAACTTTTTTCAAATAAATAAATGAATTTTTAGAAAATAGAATAACAGAGTTGGAAGGGACCTTGGAGGTCTTCTAGTCCAACCCCCTGCCAAGGCAGGAAACCCTACACCACTTCAAACAAATGGTTATCCGACATCTTTTTAAAAACTTCCAGTGTTGGAGCATTCATAACTTCTGGAGGCAAGTAGCTCCACTGATTAATTGTTCTAACTGTGTGATATGTAGAATTATACCTGTGAAAATATAAAAGCAATGATAACACCATTTTAACCTCTGTGTTAACTTAAGATAACCTGTGATAATTCACTGGAATATTATGTAAAAATTCTCTATTGTTTTGTATAAAGATTATACCTTTGGCAGGTTAGGGTGTCCAGTGTCATGTTAATGATGGAGATTTCTGGAAATGGAAATGGGTAAACAGGACGAGGAAACAGATGTTATGCTACAAAAATAGGGGTGTTGCGTAGCTGGATATATAGCTGGAGACTGTGAACCCAGGAAAGGGGCAGAGACTGTATATTTGAACCTGTATATAAACCCCAGCCTTCCTGTGAACCATGTCTTCTGCCCATGAGCAGAATTCCCTTTTGCAAAAGCTTCATAATAAAGCTCTTATTTATTGTTCACATGTTTCCAGTGTCTCCTGAATGGTTGATTTTTATCACAAACTGTCAGGAAATTTCTCCTTAGTTCTAAGTTGCTTCTCTCCTTGATTAGTTTTCACCCATTACTTTAGTTCTGGGCAATTGTACATATGGCTGCAGCTTTTGGTAAATGGTACCTGGGTTTTAGCTCATGTCAGGATACTTCTCAGAGAACATAACCTTAGAAAAAGGTTTCATCTTGTTTGTTAATAGAGCTGTGTTATCTTCAAAATCTGACTCAACTTGTAAGTCTCCTGAGGCACTTAAAAATGGCTGTGCTATATTCAGTTTCATAAACATAGGCAGGCACTAAACTGGGTACAAAAAAGAATACTTTTCCTTAAAAAGGCATTTGGTAGAGAAATGTTGCTCTAAGGAAGTCTTTTTTGCCCTCTTACCATGGACGTTCCCCAGTAAGATGTCGCCAGCCACTGAAGTCAGAAACGAGGAGTCGGCATACAAATATTTAGCTTTGAGCAAACCATTTTCACTTGTAATGTTAATGGATGATCCTTGGAGTTTTTCAATGTTCACATTCTATTGCAAGAAAAAGAAATACAATAAAGTTGTATTATAGTAATTATTCTGACTCGCTGACAAATAGCCAGTTTGGTTCAGTGGTTAAGGCACCAGGCTAGAAAGTGGGAAACCATGAACAACTAATTCACACCACAATGACTTGTGCCCTAGGATGTCCAACCATTTAGTAGGGCTGTACTACTATTATCATCCTCCTTGTCTTTCTTATTACCAATTCCTTTAGCATCTTATGACTATCATTTCGTTTTTTGTGTCTTACAATTTATGTTGCTTTTATTTAGCATTCTATGAGTATCACTGAGTGTTATGTTATATCTTATGATTTATGATGATTGTATTTTATGATTATGATCCTGATTTAACACTTGTTGCTTGTATGTATGCTGCATTGGAGATAAATTCCTTGTGTGTCCAGTCACACTTGGCCAATGAAGAATTGCATTGTGTTGTGTTGTACTTTACTCTACTCTACTCTATTCTCTATTAATCCATTTCCCGTTCTGTTCTATTCTGTTCTATTTACTCTACTTTATTCTACTCTGCTCTGCTCTGTTCTATTCTCTATTCATCCATTTCCTATTCTGTTCTGTTCTGTTCTGCTCTGTTATGTTATGTTATGTTATGTTATACTCTACTCTACTCTCTATTCATCCATTTCCTATTCCTATTCTGTTCTGTTTTACTCTACTCTCTATTCATCCATTTCTTATTTCTGTTCTCTTCTGCTTTACTTTACTCTACCCTATTCTATTTTATTATTTCCTGCTTTTGGCATGAAAACTGGCTAGGTGACTTGAGCCAGTCCCTCCCTCTCTCATCCCATTCCACCTCACAGAATTGTTGTTGTGAGGAAAATAGGAGGAGAGAGGAGTATTGGATATGTTCACCACCTTGGATTGTTTTAAAAATAATAAAGGCGGGATACAATTCAACAGTCAATTAAATAAGCAACAGTTCCTATAAAGTGTATATTATCTTATAAAGTTCAGCTCCCAGGTCAAGTAAGCTATACATTTCCCAACAAATTAAGATGGGATTCCCAGAGATCTGGAAATAACCCCAAAGTTATGGAAAGCACAGAACACTTGGGAAATTTTAGGAATGTTTGCCGGAAGATGCTACAAATTAATGAAGGAATTAGTGCTATCTAAGGTAGTCGGTGTTTGTCAAGGGAACGAGGGAGGTATGAGTTCAGAAAAATACGAATTTCTTGGATCAGGTCCCATACCTGATCTAGCTGTATTCCTCCTCAAAGGAGTGAAATGATAAATGAGGAAGCAAAAATGAAGAACAAGGTACAAGTATTTTCCACTGAAGCTGTTTTTTTCTCTATAAAGAAGGAATCTGGTAGGTAATTTAGAAGGATTGCTATCAATAACCCAAGCTTTTAATGGATAAGGTCTCCTGCTCAAGCAGTGGGATTGGATTAGAAGACTTCCAAAGTCCCTTTCAACCCTATCATTCTATCTTCTGCAACGAGATATCGGTTTCCAAGCCATTTTCTTAACTTTCCTCCCTGTACTTCAATTTAGGCAAGGGCGCAACTTCTGATTTGCTTAGATCAACTTCCTGGCTGGTTTACCTGTCCTGCAGAGCAAAGATTAAAGCTAAGAAACAATCTGGCATTTGATCTTGGCTTCTCCCTGGACACCTTGGAAAAAATTTCATTCGGTTGGAACTGCTGGTAAATTTGCTTTGGCTCCAGCCTAGGAGTCTTTGTTCTGCCAAGGTGCCAGCTTTGTAAATATATATAAAATGTTTGAAGGTTGTTGAATTATGCTAACCATGGAAAAGCAAAGGAACCATGAATGTATCAGGGAGAAGCATGGAATCATTTCAGACTGGCACATATATAAAAGTTTTGCTAAATTCTATCTATATATATAAAAGCGAAAGACCACTCATGCATCATGACAAAATCTCCAGAACCGTTTCAAGCCTACAAACTTGAAATTTGGCACATATGCCAAATGTGGCACATCCTCTTGGCTTCTAGGGGCTCACTAAGAAAGGATTTTTCAAAATGACCATCAGAGCATTAGTATTTCCTATATTATTATTATTAACATGCTCTGATGCTAAGGAGTTCTACTTCCCCTCCCCACCTGAAAAGAAATCTGTTCCAACTGCTAAATCCCTCCCAGGCTCCTTGCTGTCTCCTTCTTGCTCACACGGAAAATACCATTTCAGTTTCCAAACAGCCATCAACTATCTCACACACTGACAGGATGCTAGCCAGATGAATACCAATGGATGTTTGGAGGCAGAGGCAGAATTTTGCCCCCCTTATTTTCCTCCCCCAAACTAAGCCCAATCACATAGTTTCGTAGTGAAGCACAGGTTTAGAGCCAGTATATTTATGATGATAAGCTGCTTGGTGAAGAATATAAGTGTCAGCTTTGGAAGCCATATTCCATGCTGCCACATCGCCTGGGAGAGTGGAAGTGGGAGGGTGATTTCAATCAGATAGCTCTAAGTAGACAAAATAAAAATTTTTTGTTAGTTCAAGGTCATTTAATATGGGGCAGGATGAAATAAGGATCTTATTTTGGACGGATCGTGATTGGGCCATGTGATGTAATGATAACCAAGGGGAGATGGATTTGTAGTTTGGGAAATTGTGGAAAGCCCAAAAAAGCTTTTAGATTCGGGTTTCCACAGATGTGCCCTGCGCTATTCTAAGAAAGGTACTTTTGAGATATGTTTGTCTTAGAGTTACTGATTGGAATGGAGGTTTGCTGGAACGCTAACAATAAGTACAGGTAAGCCTCAACATACAGCAGTTTATTTAGTGACAGTTCAAAGTGACGCCTCGGAAAAAAGTGACTTATGACCGTTTTTCACACTTACGTCCATGGCAGCATCCCCATGGTCACATGATCAAAAGTCAAGAGCAGGGGTGGGATTCTACCAGTTCGCACCTATTCGCTAGAACCGGTTGTTAACATTCTAAGCAGTTTGGAGAATTGGTTGTTGGAAGAAATTACTGGCCTAATCCTGTAAGGAAGGCAGGAAAGAAACATTCTGGTGTTGCTTACAGAAACTGCCTCTCAGTTAACCCTTATTACATTCTTGGCAGGACTAGACTTCCTGTCTCAGGAACTTCTCTGGAGTTTTTTTCCCCCTCCTTTGCTGGTACTTTGCTTGTGTGGAGTGACCATTCAAAGTTACAATGCCACTGAAAAAAAGTGATTTATAATCATTTTTCACACTTACAACTGTTGTAGCATCCCCACAGACATGAGAGGCCAGGTAAGGAGATACGTGCCTCGATGTGAGTGATATTGAATTGGCCGCACCCAGCCAATAACATGACCACCAAGTCACGTTCACCCAGTCACATGACCACCAAGCCACTCTCACCAACTCAGCTATGCCCACAGAACCGGTTGTTAAAACATTTGAATCTCACCCCTGGTCAAGAGGCATGGCAATGGGTTCATATTTACAGCTGTTGCTGTGTTCCTAGACCAGGTGATCAACTTTTGCGACCTTCTGACGGAGCAAACTCAATGGGAAAGCCAGGTTTGCTTAACGACCAGGTGACTAATTTATCAATTGTGGCAAGAGAGGGTGTTAAAAAGGTCAAGGGAGGGAAAGCCATAAATGACTTAATGACTGCATTATTCACTTAACAATGGGGAAAAACTCACTCAACAAATGTGTCACTTAAGAACAGAAATGTTGGGCTCCATGGTGGTCATAAGTCAAGAACTATTTGTATTTAGCTTCTTAAACCCACCAAGGTCACATTAGCACTGCCACCTGCTAAACACAGACAAGTCAAAATCTACCACAATAAAATCAAAAGTTGCTTAACTAACTCACAAGATCCAAGAGCGATCGCAAACGAGTATAGCATATATTTATATTCTTACAAAACTTGTACTACATGCTGCTTACATTCCAAGCTGATTCAGGCTGCAATCGAACATTTAATATGCTTTTAATTTTCCAATTCTGATTGTTTTATGGGCAGCATCTGACTGATTTACACTCTTCTAACATCTGCGCTGACATGTAAAACATCTTTGTCTTTTTTTAATGACAATTTTGTTCCACCAGTTAGCCAAATCATTGTGTAGTTAAGACTCATCCTTTCCAGGATAAATGAAAGCACGATGAAGGTTTAAACCTTTAAAATGGGAGGTGGGGGGGGGGGAAGGGGCCTTGAGATGTAAGATTTTCTGCTTATTGGTTATAGACACATAATACACATTTTATAAAGCAACACTTCATTCCTAAATACATTGTTAGGCAAGATCCTGGCATTAATTTGATCCGTGTGTTTTTATGGTAATAAGAATGAATCAATAATGGAGTACAGAGCAGAAGTGGTATTCAGCAGGTTCTGACCAGTTCTGGAAAACCGGTAGCAAACATTTTGAGCAGTTTGAAGAACTGGCAAATACCACCTCTGACTGGCCCCACCCCCATCTATTCTCTGCCTCTCATTGAGTCCCAGCTGATCGGCTGGGTCTCCTTTGGTTGCCCTGCATAGGAGAACGGAGCTGGAAAGCAGGTTCGTGGGTGGGGAGGGAATGGGGATTTTGCAATATTCTTCTCCCAGGAGTGGGGAGGGAATGGAGATTTTACAGTATACTTCCCCTACCACGTCCACCAAGGCACGTCCACCAAGCCAAGCCACACCCACTAAGCCATGCCTACAGAAACAGGAGCAAAAAAATTTGAATCCCACCACCGGTACGGAGTAACTGAATTGGCATTGAAAAATTACTTGTTTCCATAGAATATCTATAAATGATAAAAATTACCTGTTTACAGATATTCCTCGATTTAACGACCACCATCGAGTGCAAAATTTCTGTTGCTAAGCGAGACATTTATTAAGGGAATTTAGACCCATATTACAACCTTTCTTGCCACTGTGGTTAGGTGAATCATTGCAGTTGTTAAATTAGTCACATGGTAGTTAAGGTGTGTTTGTATTTATTTTCATGGTCATAATGTACACTGAAGATGGTATTTTATTTCATTGTACGAGGTGCATTGACAATAAAGTAAAGTAAACTAAACTAAGCTAAACTCCGGAGGGTCTCCAGAGCCCGGGGGAGGCCATTTTTATTCTCCCGGAGACTCGAGGAAAGCCTCCGGAACCCGGGAAGGGCAAAAATGCCCCTCCTCCACTGTGGTGCAGGAGGCCGATTAGGCCACACCCACCATGGCCATGCCCACTCAGCAACCGAGCAGAGAACGGGTTGCTGAAATTTTTGAAGTCTACCCCTGACCAGGAGAACTTATAGTGCACAGCCATAAACCTTCATCGTGCCCTGGTTTATCCTGGAAATGCTGAATCTTAAACTACGTAATGACATCTACAACAGATGGAATAAAATTGTCATAAAAAAGATCCCCAGGGTTGAACGAAAGGCAGGTTGATTGCTAACAGAAATCACTCTGTGAGAAAAGACAGCCAAATTTCTTACTGTTGTATTTCTGAACCACAATTGGCTGCTTTGCTGTTATATTTGTGTGGGATGTCCCTCCCTTCTTAGAAGAATGAAATATTTTGGGAATATTACAAAGGCCAGAATACGATATTCACCCTTTGGGAGAAATGGAGAAACATGCTTTTAAAGACAGAAAGCAGTCTTTCTGAGTAGCTCCACCCCAAAGACCTTCAGCTCCAGGATGATGGGATTAAAAAGAACAGGACACTGTTCTATCCGAGGCTACCCAAAAAGCACTAAGCAGACTCTTTGTCCTGGCAAAACCCCTTTTATTAAACGAAGGTGAATTTCTTGCATTCACATTCAGCCAAAAGCCTGGCAAACCCTGCCTTTCAAGGGTCTAATAAGGAGCACAGACCTAACTTTCTACATTTCTTGCCAATCAGCCACCAGCCTCCATTTTATTTCCAGCTTCTTTCTTCCAGCGTGGAACTGAACCCAAGGGATATTCCTTCCAACATTTGGTAGATAAATTTTAGAATACCCTGGATGGATGCCTAATTTTATAGCTATAAAACCTTATAGCCATTCCACCGATTCCAATCAAAAAAGTATTTACAGGAGAGCACAAAGGAAACCAAAAGTTGATCAAGAAAATATCCTAAGATATATAAGCTCATACAGGTAGTCCTCAGCTTATGGCCACAATTGAGCCCAACATTTAGGTTGCCAAGGGAAATATGTGTTAAATAAAGTTCCCCCCATTATTTTTCGATGACAGATTTGTGAAGCAAATCACTGTAGTTGTTAAGTTAGCCGTACAGTTGTTAAGGGAATCTGGTTTTAACACTGACTCTGCTTGTGAGAAGGTGTGAAAAACAGTTTCAGTGCCATCATAATTTCAAATGGTCACTAAATGAACTGTTGTTATAAGTCAAGAACTACCGGTATTGATTTAAACCTATAATTCTTTCCTCATAGGGGTGCCCAACTCAGGATCATTCAACAGAAACTGACAGGAAATTTTTTTCTTATTACCCAAAGAGAAATTCCACTAGCTAAAGATGCCATCTTCTGGCAAATCTATAGCACCTCGCTCTATTTCTTAGAAAAGAGATTTTCAACAACTTTTCATAAGTTTGAATGTAGAATGCAGATAGTCTTCGACAGTCATGGAATTCAAATAATTTTACTACTACTGATTCTGTGGGTGTGGCTTGGTGGGCATGATGTGACTGGGTGGGTGTGACTTGGTGAGCGTGGTTTGGTGGGTGTGGCAGGGGAAGAATACTGTAAAATCTCCATTCCTACCCCACTCCAGGGGAAGGATACTGCAAGATCCCCATTTCCTCTCCACACCACTAACCTGCTTTCCAGCTCTGTTCTCCTGTGCAGGGCAACCAAAGAAGATCCAGCTGATCAGCTGGGACGTGGGAGCCAGAGAATAGATGGGGTCAGGGCCAGTCAGAAGTAGGATTTGCCGGTTCTCCAAACCACTCAAAATTTCCGCTACCGGTTCTTCAGAACCAGTCAGATTCTGCTTAATACCACCTCTGGTCTTTGATATATAACCACAATTCAGCCCAAAATTTCTGTAAGCAAGACAATTGTTGCAATGGTCATAAGTATGAACCCCATCATAAGTCACTTTTCAGTTACACAGTTGTAACTTTAATTGCTTAATGAATAATTCCAAGTCAAGGACTATAGGTAGGCCTCAATTTAGAGTCACAATTGGGCCCATTTCTGTTGCTAAGTGTTGTGGTTAGCCGGCAGCAGGTGCGGACGGCTGAGGAGAGTGAGGACTCTCATGAGGGGCCAGGACCATTAGGGAGTGGATTGCTGCCTTCAGAGATTGTGGGGGCTGGCAGCAGTGATGAGGAGGTTCCCGAGGAGCCTGTGCCAAGTGTGTGTGAGTGCAGGATTGCTCGTAGGAAAGAGCAGCTACAAACAGCATGGGGAACTCAGGAGTAAGGTTGCAAGGTAATGGCCCCTCCTTCAAGAAGATAAAAGCCAGCTGTGAAACGAACGTTCTTTGCAGGAAGCAAACTCCAACCTCATATCTTAATTTGGTATTTGAAGACTCTTGTGTTGTGAAATATTTCTTATCTGTGATATTTGGCAGTCTCGTAAAGTTTTGGCAAGATTTGTGCTTATCAAAGTTAATTAGTTTGCAGCAGCCTTTTAACCGGGGATTCATAAGACTCATTAAAAGGTTTCTGTTCCCTTTGGTTATTGTTTGTCTTACTGGAAAAGGGTTTGGGTCAGAACACTAAGTGAGACCTTTGTTAAGTGAATTTTGCCCCATTTTACGACCTCCCTTGCCACAATTTTTAAGCAAATCGCTACAATTGTTAACTAATTAATGTGGTTGTTAAGTGAATCCGGCTTCCTCATTGACTTCACTTGTCAGAAAGTCACAAAAGGGGATCACATGATTCCCGGGAACACTGCAACCGTCATAAGTATGAACCAGTTGCCAATCATCCGAATTTTGATCATATGACCAGAAGTATGCTGCAATAGTCGTAAGTGTGAAAAACGGTCATATGTCACTTTTTTCCATCCCATTATAATTTCAAGTAATCACTAAATGAACTGTTGTAAGTCAAGAATTACCTGCATTAGGATTCTGGTAAAATGAGGTGATCGTTATCTTTTTAAAAATACAAAAAAAAAATCTACTACATGAACTTTGCCAATGCATTCCATCAAGAACCACAGCCCCGATAAATTTATTTAAAATTGGACAAGTGATTTTTTTATATATAAAATGTGCTGAGGACTGCTGTTTAGTTTCCTTGTACTACATACAACATGAAAAATGATTTTTTGTCAATAATTATTGTCAATCAATAATACAGTGTTGAATTAAGCAACATTAGAATAGCAGATAAGCACAGAATTGTTTTTAAAATTTGAATTTTTAGATTTTTTTTTTCTGATAGAAGATACTTACTGAAGCCCAGGAAGAATTAACAGCAGATGCAAGTACAAAAAAATAAAATAATTCTTCCTGTATTGTTTAATATTAAAAATATACCTTTTAGTGTAACTTAATTTATGCTACTCATACGGCTCTCACTTACACTTTCTTGTGACACAAGAATATCAGTATTTCCTTGAAGAGTTCCTAAACAGGTAATGTCCCCTCCTTTTGCTCGGAGATCAATTTTATGACTCTGAAAAAAAACTGCATAGGTGTTAAAAAAGTTTACTTTCTTTTTCCTTCTAAAATTCATTTGCTGGTTATGGCATGTTCTAACTTTCAAATCTGATTCTTTGAACTTTCCTGGAAAATGAACACTTGCATCATGGAAATTGTTTTTCAATTAGGTTTGGGCAACTGGTTCATATTTATGACTGTTGTTGTGTCCCAAGGACACATGATCTCCTTTTGCGACCTTCTAACAAGCAAAGTCAATGGAGAAGCCCAATTTGCTTAATAACGGGGCTATTAACTTATCAGTGCAGTGATTCACTTAACAACTGTGGCAAAAAATGGGGCAAAACTCACTTAACTAATGTCTCCCTTAACAACAGAAATCTTGGGCTCAATTGTGGCCGTAAGTTGAGGACTATTTGTACTGCCCATTCTGCAGCTCTTAAAAAGATAAAAAAGCAAACCATGATTCTAGGAATTTCAGATCAGAACTCTGTATTCAAATCCCAAAAAAACATGGGATCTGAAAATTTAAAGAGCTGCTACCCTATTAAGTGTCCGCTGTTCTGAGGTAAATAGACCAGCATTCTGAGGTGGAATAAAAGGGATGCCTCTGGTTTTCTGAAAAGGATATATAAGTAAGGAAGGTGATGGTTAATTTGACAATGCTATTCACAACTGTCGAGGATTAAAATCCATTGAATTCAGTGGCTCCTAATTTCAAAGAAATGAGGATTTCAGCTCAGTAAAGTGGACCAGTGACATGATTGTTTAAGGATTTAAAATCTAGCCAAGAAATGCTTGGGGAGATTTTTTAAAAATAATTCCATCTATGAGCAGCAAAAACATCAGATACAGGAAATCAATCTCCTGGATGTAAAATCATCAGTTGTTGCATTTGAGTTTTAAGATGTTGAAGATTACATACAATTCTTAAAACAAAGAAAGACCACGATGAGAGATTGGTACCTTTATTGACTTCAATACACTTGCTCCCTTCTCTGTTTCCACTTTGCAGTTATCACATTGCATTTGTTCAATCTTCACAGAGCCATTTATGGTTGTTTTGATATCCAAATCTAAAATTAATTTTAAAAAAGTTAACAATGAATGGAGATCAGAACAGTCTTGAGTTTGTTTTCGTGATGTCAGCAGTGAAACACAGAGAGCAAGATGGAGTATCCTGCTTGCAAAGCATATCTGAATTGGTCAAAATAGAACTTCACCCTCTGATCCATTCAAGATGCATTGAGTGACAACTCCTTTAATGTTGCTAAGAATTCTTGCAGTTATAGTCAAAAAGCCTAAGGAGAGTTTGGTCCATACAGAAGTATTCTAACCCAGTGGTTGCCAACCAGTGGGCCGGGGACCACTGGTGGTTCACAAGAAAATTTTGGTGGTCTGCAGAGAAATGTCACCCCCAAAGCAATTAATCCAGGCTGCGCAGGAAACAAGGCTGTGCCGCCCACATGTCCCATGGAAACACAAGACTTGCGTCGCTTGCATTGCGAACAACACGAGATAGTGAGGGGAGGGGGGAAGAACTTGCCCCACGTGCCCCACACCCCTTGCCTGGCCATAGGGCTGCTTCTTTCTGCTTCTGCTCTTGGCTGCACGCAAGGAAAGCAGCAAAAGTCTTTCTTTCTCTCCCCCAAATTCTTCCAGAAATGAGTCTTTGGGACCCTGCAAAGAATCCTGCTCCAAGAGGCTGCACCAGCAAAGACTCATTTCTGGTGGAGTTTGGGGAAGAGAAAGAAAGACTTCTGCTGCCTCTATTTCTTTCCATGTATGAAGCCAAAAGTCTTTCTCTTTCTCTCTCTTCCCCCTTGAGAACGGAGCTGGAGATGGTTTCCTGCAATCCCAAATAATGATCAATTGGTAGGAAAACGGGGTGGGGAATTTTTCTGCAGACTTTTTTGGGGATTTTCCCAGGGTCTCTGCTGCTTTCTGCAGAGACCCTGGGAAAACGTCAGCAAGCCACTATCAGTCAAAATTCATATTAGTGATCTGAGGGAATTAAAATTATGAGTTTGGTGGTCCCTGAAGTCCAAAAAGTTGGCAACCCCTGTTCTAACCAATACAAACTGTGTTGTTGTAGTTTTTTTAAGACTTTGCTTGGTTTTGTTAATAGGTAAAAAGAACAGCTGCCTTTAAATCAAATTTGACTCTTGATGGTTTATGTGGATGCAGCCATGAAGTTTTCTTGGCAATTTGCCACTGCCTTCTTCCCAACTGGCTACAGTTTCTGATTATGTCAAGATATCTCCTTGAACAACTGGCAAGCAGAGCAATGTTTGTGGCAGACAATGGAGAGAATGAAAGATAACAAAGACATCCAGGTGGATAAAGGATAAATGGAAAAATAATAAAAGAAAAGTGCATATTTGCAAACATACTGGGCATATGAACTACAGAGGAAGAAGCCGCAGTTTCTGCCTCAAACTATATACCGGCAGTCCTTGACTTACAAACTTTTGTTTAGTGACAATGGCGTTGAAAAAAACAAACTGTTTTTCACACTTATAACTATCCCCAGGGTCACGTGATCAAAATTCAAGCACTTTTGGCAACTGGCATGTATTTAGGATGGTTGTAACCTTCCCAGATGTCTTCCAACAAGCAAAGCCAAGGGGGAGAAGCCAGATCTGCTTAACGGCCGCGGGATTTACTTAACAACTGCAGTGGTGATTCGCTTAACAACTGCAGTGATTCACTTAACAAAAGGAACTGCTGATACAGTTCTACAGAGAAATTATTAAGTCTGTCATCTGCATCTCTATAACTGTCTGGTTTGGTTCTGCAACCCAACAGGACAGACACAGACTTCAGAGAGTAATTAAAAAACAATGGCTACCAACCTTCCTTCCATCGAGGACCTGTATACTGCACAAGTCAAAAAGAGGGCTGTGAAAATATCTACAGACCCCTCACATCCTGGACATAAGCTGTTTCAACTCCTTCCCTCAAAACGAAGCTATAGAGAACTGCACACCAGAACAATTAGACACAAGGATAGTTTTTTCCCAAACGCCATCACTCTGCGAAACAAATAATTCCCTCAACACTGCCCAGCTATTTACAAAGTCTGCACTACTATTATTATTAATCTTCTCATCACTCCTTATCACCCATCCCCTCCCATTTGTGATTGTATGACTGTAACTTTGTCGCTTGTCTCCTTATGATTTATATCGACTGTTTCCTAGTATGATTTGATTGCTTATTTATACCCTATGACTATTATTTAGTGTTGTACCTTATGATTCTTGATGGATGTATCTTTTCTTTTATGTACACTGAGAGCATTTGCACCAAGACAATTTCCTTGTGTGTCCAATCACACTTGGTCAATAAAGAATTCAATCTACTACTAACTGTAGTGATTCACTTAAAAAGTTTGCAAACTGGAGCAAAACTGACTTCACCACTGCCCCGATTAGCAACAGAAACTTTGGGCTCAATTATGGTCATTAAGTCGAGGACTGCTTGTATTCTACCACTACCCACTCTCCCTTCTGCACGTACCAAAATTTACAGGGGTCCTCACATCCAGGGAAGCTGTGCCATCCACGCCACCAGAGATAATCATCACCTCCTTCCGGGCTTCATCGTAATTCACAAGCAGACCAGAGGCAGGGTCAGGATTGGAATCCCTGCCCTTAAGGGCAACAAATACCTTGTCAGAATCGGGGTACTTATGGGGGTCCAAGGGCCCCACTGTAATGTGGCAAGGGAGACGCACTTTCAGCAGACCAAAAGGAGCGACAACCAAGGTCCACTCCTTGAGAAGCTTATTAGTCTTTGGCTCCTTTTCTGTAGGGCCCAGGTTTGCTTGACTTGTGAACAAGGCCACTTTGTGGGGACTCTTCTTCCCCTTCAACAAACCAGGATTGCTCCTTGATAACGCTTTCCCCGCCAGGTAGCACCATCTTGGCAACCTGCTATGCACCATCCTGGCTTCTATGGAGATGTTTTTGCTAACATCCCCTCCTAAGAAAGGACAGGTAGGGTCTTGCTTTCCCCAGTTTTTGCATGGGGTGGGGGATCAACTGCATCAAACCCCCCCCCCCTTACAACCCCCCCTTCCCCCCCCCCCCCCCCCCCCCCAAAAAAAAAAAAAAAAAAGCGTGCGTTGCCTCCAACCGGAGATGCACAAAACCCCACACTGATCTGCAGCTGCAGCACTACCCGGATATGTCAAACTTGCAGCGAGGGCTGCTGGGAATTGTGTTTTATCGCCCGCGCTCAAAGGCACGCAAGCGCCCAAAAGTCGGGCATTTTAACTACAAATCCCGGAATGCCATTCGCACGATTGAGGATTGGTTGGTTTGTTTGGTTTTTTAACTCTCCAATGGCCGGAGAAGGAAGATGGAACGTTTCGTTACCCAATCGGAAGGGGTGGGATCGGGGGGGGGGGGGAAGGGCGGAGAATTTTTGGTCTCCTTGGAAACGGATGTCGCTAACGGGCGAGTCGGTTGCTTGGCGACGAGAGGCCCGAGTCCTGGGAAAGAAAGAGTAACGCGAGTTGTAGTAACGCCGGTAAGATTAAACTGGGTTGAACTCGGCTGGATAGATCCCACATTTGTGTGAAGGGGAGGTTTTGTACTTTTGGGGGAAAGCTACAAGGTTCAGGAATAGAGCTGCTTTCAAGAAACCCCCGCTCCCGTTTATGCCTTTGCTAGGTCACGTTTTATTGGTGGATGGGAGACTACCAAGAAATCCCAGGGATGTCGGTTTGGGCAACGTTCCCCCCAAAAGGCAATGGGGAAAAAAAAAATCACTTCCCACAGTTGCCAGTAAAAACTGCATTGATGTATTGACAAAGTCAAGGAAGTAAAATGTTTACTTGCCACCATGGCAAATAAAGAAAATACAGGTACTTGAAGTTACGATGGCACTGAAAAAAGTGACTTATGACCATCCTCATGGTCACATAATTTACATTGATTTTGGATGCTTGGCAACTGACTCAAATTTATGATGGTTGCTGTGTTCCGATCTCCTGCGATCCCCTTTTTATGACCAACCGATAAGCAAAGGCAATGGGAAAGCCAGATTCACACTTAACAACTGGGGTTACTAATTTAAAAAACTGCGGTGATTCACTTAGCAACTGTTGAGTGAAAACTTGTAAAGAAAGGTTATAAAACGGGACCAAACTCTCCTGACACATTTCTCACTTAGCAACAGAAATTCTGGGCTCAGTTGTGGTTGTTAAGTCGAGGACTACCTGAATAGGTGGATGTTATGTCAAGCAGGTATAGAAGCATGAGCTGTGAACCAGGCCAAGGAATGAATGGATCAACAAATGTATCATTTGTTGTGTCAGTTGTTTGTACAGCTCCTATAATTTTTGCAACATTGTTCAGTGTTTCTTCTGATCAAAGGAAAGTTAATGATGGGTATTCAAGCTGTCTGTCTAACAGCAATAGCACTTAGACTTATATACCGCTTTATAATGCTTTATAGCCATCTCTAAGCGGTTTAAAGAGTCAGTATATTGCTCCCAACAATTTGGGTCCTCATTTTACCCACTTCGGAAGGATGGAAGACTGAGTCAACCTTGAGCATGGTGGAAATCTTGAATTGTATTGACTCTTCTTTACCACCAATTTGCTTTGACCTTAGTAATTCAGATTCTTATAGAGAGCATAACCCTGCAGTGAACTTTTATATTCATTTGAACTGTCTGGTCTTCTGATTTTCCTGCACGTGATAAGGACTTCATAAAGGATCTGGTTTCAAAGGTTGTTGGGAATGTGTATCCTTTAGAAACACCTTGAACTAAGGAGATATTGTCCTGAGACTTGAACATCAACTGTGTAAGGCATGCGGGCAACTGTGTCCTTGAGAAAAATATGGGTATTTTAAGATTTTTCCAATAGTGGCTACCTACTCACCCAAGGATGAACTTATCCATTTGAACCCAGGTCTGTGCAGCCCTAATTGCTTTTTGCAGTAATATATCAGTTCAAATGCATCACTTAACTAGTGTCTCTATACAATGCAAACTTATCTATTTACTTTTTAATTTTGCAAGGGCTTGTTTTCAAATACATATTACATCTTTTCTGTATTTGTAGAGCCCATTTCCTGGTAACTAGTGCTGTAATTTACTTTTATACCGTCAGATGTCAGCAGTTACCCACCCAATACATTGCAATTACATTTTGATTGATTAATTTTGTGATAGGGATGGGAAATTCATTTGTTTGGCTTTTGGTATAATGATCACTTCCTGAACCAATACAAATATCTTAAAAAAAAAAAAATCAGTAAGCAATTTTAGCTACAACAGTGCAGATATTACAGGAAACTAAATGTATATTTTTTTTTAAAAAAAGTGTTGTTTGAATCTTCTGTTAAAATTAGCATTTGCATAGAAAGACTGGGATGGAATAAACATTTGCTTGCCCAAAAATTAGAGATGTTGAAGCATGCTGTACCTCTAAATATTTGCACTTATGTACAATACCAATTTGCAGCATGCTTTGGAAAAATGTATGTTGAATTTGATACAAACTCGATATAGACCTAATGTATCTAGTTAAATCACAAGTTGCTTAATTATGATTTGTTGCATAGCTGACATTTCATTAGTAGAATTGGCTTGGGATTTTGTGACAACCGTGAGACTGCTACTTGTTGTCACATTGACCAATACATTGAGCAAAATATACCACAATTTGCTTTTGTCGTGAGCCAAGATGGGTAGCTGGAATATGGGGTTTAACCTTGCTTTCATGGTCAGATCCCTCCTGCAAAGGTTAGAGATCAGGAGTGGGATTCAATTTTTTTAACAACCAGTTCTGTGGGCGTGGTTGAGTTGGTGGGCGTGGCTTGGTGGTCATGTTATTGTCTGGGTGTGGCCAACTCAACATCACTCACATTGAGGCATGCATTTCCTCGCCTGGCCTCTCATGACTGTGGGGATGCTGCAACAATTGTAAGTGTGAAAAATGGTCATAAGTTACTTTTTTCAGTGCCATTGTAACTTTGAATGGTCACTCCACACAAGCAAAGTACCAGCAAAGGAGGAAAAAGAAACTCCAGAGAAATTCCTGAGTCAGGATGTCTAGTCCTGCCAAGAATGTAATCAGGGTTAACGAAGAGGAAGTTTCTGTAAGCAACACCAGAATGTTTCCTTCCTGCCTACCTTACAGGATTAGGCCAGTAATTTCTTCTAACAAGCGGTTCTCCCAACTGCTTAGAATGTTAACAACCGGTTCTAGCGAATAGGTGCAAACTGATAGAATCCCAGCCCTGTTAGAGATCCATTAAGACCAGAGAATCTTAAGGAATAATGTCTTGGTAAGACCACACTTGAAGTGCTGCCTCCAGTTTTGGTCGCCACAGTGTAAAAAAAAAAGATGTGGAGACTCTAGAAAGAACATCGAGAAAAGCAACAAAGATGATTAGGGGATCGGAGACTAAAACATATAAAGATCCTTTGCTGGAATTGGGTATATCTATAGTTTGATGAAAAGAAGGACTAGGGGAGACTTGAGAGCAGTGTTCTGATATCTCAGGGGCTGCTACAAAGAAGAGGGAGTCAAGCTATTTTCCAAAGCACCTGAAGGCAGGACAAGAAGCAGTGGAGGGAAACTAATCAAGGAGAGAAGCAACCTAGAACTAAGGAGAAATCTTCTGACAGTGAGAACAATTAATCAGCTTGCCTCCAAAAGTTGTGAATACTCCAACACTGGAAGTTTTAAAGAAGAGATTGGACTACCATCTGTCTGAAGTGGTGTAGGGTTTCCTGAGTGAGCAGGAGATTGGACTAGAAGACCTCCAAGGTCCCTTCTAATTCTGTTATTCTGGATCCTTGCTTTCTTTGGTGAATTTTACAGGAGCTAGTACCAGTGGCTTTCTTGAATCTATGGAATGGTGAGATAGGCTGGACTATAGATTCCCGACATTAGTGACCTCTGTGAAGCTTGATCTTTCTAGTTTTCAGAATTGCTTTGGGAGATGCAACTGATTGGTTGCAGATAGAAGGCAGGCGATGTGACAACTCTCACCATGAGATCAGTGGTAGTTGCCTGAGAGTAGCATAATCATAATTTTAAAAAAAATAACAATCCATGAGCCAGTGAAGGTTACTAACAGGGACTGCTTTGAAGCTCTGCTACATCTTCAAGGAACCATCCATATAGCTTTTTAAAATGTTCTTCTCCCAGGACGCAAAGAAAAAAAATATCTGCTGTGAATTCAATGTGGCATCAAGAAGGGCAGCTTGATAAGACAAATTCTTTGTCCAGGTTTCACCTCATAGAATATCTTGTTCCAGGGTTACCATTTGCCCAGTTACGTAGGGGTTGCCACCACCACTATTTGAGGCCTAAAGATGTAAAGAAGGTGCCTGACAAGCCCCTTTATTTGCCTCTTTATTTTGGTTCATCTTGGTTTGTTCAGTCTCGAAACCCAGCTATCAGCTTTCCATCTGACAAACTCAGCATCTTTAACCACTGAACCATCATGCCTCCTGTTTTGCAGTTAGCATTCTGTTATTATTTTGACTTGTTTTGTTACTGTTAGCCAGCCAGGATTGTTAGATGAGTTGCCCATATGCATTTGCTAAAAATAAAAATCTTTATAGTTGCTCGCCCCTGCGCAAAAGGAATTAATCTTCATTATTCTTCCTGCTTTGTATAATGATTGCAATCCTGTACAGGCTTGTGTGTTTGTGTGGTCCACTTCCAGTGTAATTCCTGAGAAAGTATAAATCTTAAAATATACATTTTTTGAACTTTTGTTTTACAGCTGCAGTTTTCTGAGTAAACATATTCATTTGCTGACTAGTTATTCACTGAAAGAAATAGTAATAGCCAGATGAGATGGGTCCTGCATAAACTTGTAGACATAACACATATGAGTAGGACAGAAATAGCATATTTATTGGAAAACCTTGGAACGCTACACTGAATGCAGATGACCATCGACTCGGAATGACTCTAGCCATCTGCCCATTCTTCACAAACTTGGAATTTTTTTTGTTTTTCCCTCAAGTGGATAGCTGCAGTTCTTACACAATTCTTTGGAAGTGTGTTTTCAGAATAGAAACATTACTTAGGAACTATAAAAATCTGCATTCCTGAACTGCAATGTTTAGGCTCCAGCTTCTCTTTCCGTGTCAGGCTAACCTGGAGGAGAATTTCAAATTCATCTTTAAATTCTGGGAGGGAAGCAAAAGAGAGCAGTTTTAATTGTTCAGTACTTGGAAATTAATCTTTTTCAAACAGTCAAAGAGCGATGGAACGTCAAATGTTTATTGAAATCCAAAGCTTTTTAATAAATATTAGACATCATTTATTGTCACATTTTTACAGCACTTTCCAACAGTAAAGCCAGGTCAGCTTGCTCACATACAGTGCAGAGAACAATAAAACGGTACCGTATAATGCTTGTGGTTAATAGTTTGGAAAAAATGTTCCCCCCTCTTGCTTTTGACTGAGTTTTTAAACATAAATTTTGAAAAATATGCATGTTTAACAGTTCACACTACCTTCTTTTATATGTATGCATAGGTACTGTATATGTATCTTTTCAATTCAGAATAGAGCTGAAAGGGACCTTGGAGGTCATCTAGTCCAACCCCCTGCTCAAGCAGGAGACCCTATACCTTTTTTAAACAAGTGGCTGTCCAGTCTCTTCTTAAAAATTTCCAGTTACGCAGTACCCCAAACTTCTGAATTTCCTGTGGTTGATTGTCCTCACCGTTAGGAAGTTTCTCTGTAGTTCTAGGTTGCTTCTCTCCTTGATTAGTTTCCATCCATTGTTTCTTTTCTGGCCTTCAGATGCTTTGGAAAATAAGTTGACCCCCTCTTCTTTGTGGCAGGCCTTCAAATACTGGAATACTACTATCATGTCACCCCGGTTCTTCTTTTCTCTGTATCTATTCTCTATAATAATTTATTTGGTCATTATGTTTGAATCTGAATTGTTTTTATTATGCAATGCCATCAAATCACGGGTATGCTAGCTACCATTACAAAAGAAAAGTACTTATGTTGCTTTCTATGATCAGCAAATGTACTGTTTTAGTGTGCAATAAGTAAAATCAGAAAGGATTTTAGTGCATTTATGAGGGTGTGAGGATCAGCTATCCCTTTACTTCAATATGGAGCAACTTAGATTTTAACCATATTTTATGTAAAAAAAACGACGATGCACAATTCCATTTCTAAGTCTTTCCAATTTACTCTTGAAGTGAGTCTAGGAAAACTACCACAAGTGCTTTTAAGCCATAATTTTTAAAAAATTTCTCATTGAACATCTGCAATATTATGACAGGTAGTCCTTGAGTTACAACCATTTGTTTACCCAAAAGTGCTTTTTCAAGAGGCAACTGGACTTTCTTGTTTTTTTCTTTTGAAGACATTTTGCTTTTCATCACAGAAGCTTCTTCAGTTCTGACTGGATGGTGGGGAAATGGAAGGATTTATACTCCTTGCAGACCTCTGGTCATTTGCATCCTTTTAGAAGTTATTGAGGACCCTTGGAAGTGACCCTGAGGACAGAGATAAACCACCAAGTGACCTCAATGATCCTCTAAAAGGATGCAAATGACCAGCTGTCTGCAAGGAATATAAATCGTTCCATTTTCCTCCATCCAGTCAGAGCTGAAGAAGCTTCTTGGATGAGAAGCGAAACATCTTCGAAGAAAAAGAAAGGAAGTCCAGTTGCCTCTAGAAAATGGAACAACGATGACCTCCATAGACAACTATTCATTTAGGAACTATTCAAAGTTACAACGATGTTGAAAAAAAATATGACTCACTTATCTTTGCGCATTCCCATGGTTAAGTGATCAATCTTCAGCTGCTTGGCAACGGGTTCATATTTATGACAGTTGCCCTATCCTGGGGGGCCACATGATCATGATTTGTAACCTTCCCAGCCAGTTTCCATCAAGCAAAGTCAATTGGGGGGGGAGCCAGATTAATTCAACGACCACCGCATGATTCACTTAACAATTGCAGTTATCAGCTTAACCATTGCGGGAAACCAAAAGGCTGTGAAATGGGGCACAACCAGTGGTGGGATTCAAATTTTTTACGACTGGTTCTGTGGGCGTGGCTTGGCTTGGTGGGTGTGGTATGGCTTGGTGGGCATGGCAGGGGAAGGTTACTGCAAAATCCCCATTCCCTTCCCACCCCACTAACCTGCTTTCCAGCTCTGTTCTCCTGTGCAGGGCAACCAAAGAAGACCCAGCCAGCCAGCTGGGACTCAATGGGAAGCAGAGCATAGATGGGGGCAGGGCCGGTCAGAGGTGGAATTTGCTGGTTCTCCGAACTACTCACAATTTCCGCTAACACCGGTTCTCCAGAACTGGTCAGAACCTGATGAATCCCACCTCTGGGCACAAAGGACTTAACCATGGTCTTGCTAAGCAAGGGAAAATTTGGGCTCAATTGTTTTCGTAGGTCAAGGACCTCTTTGAAGCCCTAGTCAGTTGGGATCCTATTATGTGAAGAATAGGTCTCCTTGTTGTGAGATTAGCACCAGAAGCTTAACTTTGAATTTTCCTGTTTTATCAAACATGCAGTTAGAGGCTTTCCCGTTATTTCTCTTGGCGTGTGACTGAACCCAGATTCCACCGGGATTGCTTGGTCCACATGGCTGGCTGTCCAATTTTAAAACTGCTTGCTTTGATTTTATCAGTATTTTATTGCTCTTGTAGAATTAGTAGGGAATTATCCTTTGTGCTTTTCTCTGTTTTTGGCTCTGCTGCCTTGGGAAGAGGTTACCTGTTCTATATGTAAAGTGGGTGACTCCAAATCTACAAACCTGATTGGTCAATAAAATGAACATTGGATTGGTTCACTAGGAACCAATCCAAAGAGCTGCTAAAAGGCGGCAAATCTAAACAACTGCCATTGGCTGCAAGCAGGCAAGCCAGCCTGTATAAAAGGCTGGCCTCAGCTTCAGCCAAGTGTTCCTATTTACTAACTAGTTGAAGAATAAAGTATTGTTGTTGGAACCCGGTCTACCTCGTGTGTTTTCCGAACAAAACACTGGCGACGAGGATGGGATCGTCCTGAACGGAAAAACCTGCACGCGGTGATAAGAAGTCCAGATTACAACCAAGATGTCTGGAAACAACGCACCGCCCGCACCCTTCAATCCCAACGAAGAGGATTGGGATTCCTATGCTGATCGCTTCCAAATGTATTTGGAGAGCAATGAAATGGAAGGCATTTCAGAGCAACGCAAGAGAGCTGTGTTCCTGACGCACTGCGGGCCAACAGTTTTTAAGATGGCAAAGGCCCTTGCGAAGCCCCGGGACATTAAACAACTAACGTGGACAGAATTGCAAAGACTCCTCAAAGCACACGACGCTCCGATGGTGTCTAACTTAATAAAGCGACACGAATTTTACCGCAGAGACCAGAGAGAGGGAGAGACCGTCGCCGATTTCATCGCTGCCCTCAGACAAATAGGGGGTGAGTGTGAATTTTTGAACATAGACGAGGCAATGAGGGATCGCGTGGTGCTGGGCCTGAGAGACTCGACCGCACAGAGTAAATTGCTCAACAAGCCCAACATCACCGTTACCGAAGCCATCGCGGAAGCCACAGCCGCTGAAGCCGCGAAAAAATCTGCCGTAGCCATTAAAAAGATGAACACACACAGCGAAGAAACACCAACCAAAGACAGAAAGCACCCTGCCACCACAACCCACTACGAAGAGTCGGGCGAAACAATTGAATCGAGCGAAGAGGACGACGAGGTCCACCGTTTGCTCACGAACAAAAAAGAGCGCGAAAGGAGAAATTGGCGGGAATGCGCTGGCTGCGGAGGAAACCATCCCCGAGCCGAATGCAGATTTCTCGATGCCATCTGCCGGCATTGCAAAAAACGAGGGCACATCGAGAAGGTCTGCAGGAACAAAAAATACTACAGCCCGACGAGACGCAGAAATTCCCCAACACGAGCCGAGCCTAAACGAGCCGAGAGAAAGTGGCAACAAGAGAAGCGAGCCAATACACACCAAACTGTCATTATACAGAGCGCTCAGATGGAAAGTGGGAAAAAAATTAAAGTCATCGTGAAAATCGAAGGAAAACACTGTAAGATGGAAGTGGACTCGGGGTCCTTCCTCTCCATGGTATCGTGGGACACAATAAAACAGCTAGTCCCAGGTATCAAACCCAAAGAATTGAAGAAGCAGCACCTAACCCTCAAGGACTATCAGGGAAACCAAATCCCTGTGGTAGGCATGGGACAATTCCGAGTCGCCTACAAACATCACGTCAAGGTGCTTCCGCTGACCATAGTCGACCAAGACAGACCAAGCCTCCTGGACATCGAATGGTTCGCGCCATTGGGCATCGGGATGACCGGGGTCGATCGAGTGACTACAACCGGCTGGGAAGACGACCTCATCCGAGAATTCCAGGACGTTTTTGATGGCTCACTTGGCAAGTATCGGGGAAATCCCATTTCTTTCAATCTAAACCCCCAAATAGCCCCACGAAGAATAAAAGCCAGGCGAGTTCCTTTTGCACTAAAGGCAAAAATAGAGGAACAGCTGGACAAATTAATAGCCCAAGGGGTGTTAGAACCTGTGGACCATGCCAAGTGGGAAACGCCTATTGTCACACCCATTAAACCTGACGGGTCCATCAGAATCTGTGGTGACTATAAGGCTACCCTGAACCACGCATTACAACCAAGCGCATACCCGGTGCCAGTAGTCCAGCATTTGCTTCATTCCCTGGGAAAAGGCAAAGTTTTCGCCAAACTCGACTTGGCACAAGCCTATCAACAACTCCCAGTGGACCCAGAAACAGCAGAAGCACAGACTATAGTCACCCATAAGGGTGCATTCAAATGTCACCGGCTCCAATTTGGAGTAAGCGTGGCCCCTGGCGTCTTCCAGAGTCTGATGGAACGCCTTCTAAATGGCATACAAGGAGTCGTTCCCTATTTTGACGACGTCCTAATCTCGGCCAGAGATGAAACTCAATTAAGGAACAGACTCAAAGAAGTATTAACTAAGTTTAGGGAATCTGGCCTCAAGGTAAAAAGAGAAAAGTGCTGTTTAATTAAGAACAGCGTCGAATTCCTGGGCTACTCAATAGACGGAGAGGGTATCCACCCCACAGACAAAAAAGTTAAAGCAATCAAAGACGCTCCTGAACCAAGAAATAAAACCGAACTACAAGCATTCTTAGGATTAATTAATTTTTATAACGTGTTCCTGCCAAACAAAGCCACTATAGCAGAACCGTTACACCGTCTGCTAGACAAAAAGGCAACTTGGACTTGGGGTTACAAAGAAAAAAAAGCCTTCCAAAATATTAAAAGCTTGCTAACATCAACAAACGTTCTCATCCAATTTAGCAACACTCTGCCATTAACAGTGACCTGCGACGCCTCACCATATGGAGTAGGTGCCATCCTGAGCCACCAACTACCTGATGGCAGAGAAGCACCCGTCGCATATTACTCTAGGACTCTATCAAAAACCGAGCGGAATTACAGCCAATTGGACAGGGAAGCTCTAGCAATTGTCGCTGGAGTAAAACGCTTCCACGAATACTTATATGGGCGGACTTTTCAAATCATAACGGACCACAAACCGCTAATGGGGATTTTGGCGGGAAACAAGCCAACACCTAATATACTGTCCCCAAGAATGACGAGATGGTCAGAGTTCCTAGCAGCTTATTCCTACACTCTGACACATCGGCCAGGGAAACAAATTTCCCATGCGGACGCTTTGAGCAGAGCACCCTTACCAGCAACCGACGAAGACCCGGCACCAGCGATGACAACGCTACAAATCGAGACTTGCCCCGATCTACCCATATCAGCGTATGATGTCGCCAGAGCCACCGCGAAAGACTCATTGACTGCCCGCGTTCTTAGCTGGGTAGGTAAAGGCTGGCCGGAGAATCAAAAAACTGAAAACTTTAAACCTTTCCGGTCCAGACAGACTGAACTTTCAATCCAAAAGGGGTGTTTGTTGTGGGGTGATCGGGTAGTAATCCCTGCCAAATTACAGCCCAGGGTACTTAAGTTGTTACATGAAGGGCACCTGGGAATGGTTAAGATGAAAAGCCTTGCCAGAAGTTATGTTTGGTGGCCGGGTATTGATAAGGACATAGAGTATTGGGTAAGCTCATGCCACAAATGCCAGGCAATTAGACCATCCCCACCAAAAGCACCCGTTAAGGACTGGGAAACCCCTCGGGGACCTTGGTCAAGAATACACATTGATTTCGCGGGTCCTACCAAGGGGCATACCTTTCTGATTGTCGTTGATGCCTATTCAAATTGGCTTGAAGTAAAAGTTATGCCATCAACGACAACAGAAACTGTAATCAAAAAGCTGGACAACCTTTTTGCCACCCATGGCATACCGGACGTTCTTGTCTCAGATAACGGGCCACAGCTAACCAGCATACCATTTGAGCAATACCTAGCCTCCCTAGGTATAAGACATGCCCTAACCGCGCCGGCTCACCCGGCTGCGAACGGCAGGGCTGAGACAATGGTCCGGTTTACTAAAGAAGGTTTGGAACGAATGGACGCTGGAGATGTCCAACAGAAAGTAAACCGTTTGCTCACATTCCAGCACATAACGCCCAGTACCATAACCAATAAGTCCCCAGCAGAATTACTTATGGGGCGAAAATTAAGATCTCACCTTGATAGGTTACACCCAAATTTTACCCCAGAAAACCCCCCTGACTCCTCTACACGGTTCAGACAATTCGAAATAGGCGATTTGGTATACGCTAAAAACTTCACCGGGGACCCGGTATGGCTACCAGGACAGATTATCCAAATTACAGGCCCCAAATCCTACCGATTAAAATTAGACGATGGCAGGGAATGGAAGCGGCACATAGACCAGCTTCGATCTCGAATTATAGAGAGAACCACAGACTTACAAACATTCACCGAAAAAACCGGCGAATTGCAAACCAAGGTGGGGGGGGAAAGGCGAGAAATAAATAAAGAACTGTTTAAAACCAAACCCAATGAAACATACGAACAAAAAGAGCAAATAAAAGACTCACTGTTTGGAGAGACTTGCGTGAAGAGCCCATCGGAAGGGGCCAGCCAAGCCAGCTCGACCTGCCCAGAGGACACGGGAGGGAGCGGCAAAACCGTCAGCCTAAGAAACTCAGGCGGCGGTAAAATGGCTGACTCACCCTTCCAGACGGTTCCAGGGAGAAGGACGGACGACACAGCAGCCTCATCCGAACCGGTCGAAGTCTGCACTAAGAATGAACCGCGCAAGTCAAGTCGAGTCCGGAAAAGCCCCGCCTACCTGCGAGACTACGTCACCACGTAGGACTGAACTAAGGGGGGAGGGGTGTTCTATATGTAAAGTGGGTGACTCCAAATCTACAAACCTGATTGGTCAAATAAAATAAGCATTGGATTGGTTCACTAGGAACCAATCCAAAGAGCTGCTAAAAGGCGGCAAATCTAAACAACTGCCATTGGCTGCAAGCAGGCAAGCCAGCCTGGATAAAAGGCTGGCCTCAGCTTCAGCCAAGTGTTCCTATTTACTAACTAGTTGAAGAATAAAGTATTGTTGTTGGAACCCGGTCTACCTCGTGTGTTTTCCGATTTAAGATTGCTCAGAAATTTTAAAAGTAAATATGGCTTGAGATATTGTCTGCCTTAGGAAAACAGCTGGATATATTCATATATTCATACAATCTATTTATAGTGGGCTGTAAATTGTATTGAACCTCATGGTGCCAAATACAATCAGAGTTACATTTTAGAGTTATTTTTCCTCCTGGCCACCAGGATATTTATTTCCTGGGTTTTTACAGCATTGGATTCCACAATGTTCACTTCCGTTCCATTCTTAGAAATGTCACCATCATTCATGTACCATCCTTGTGTGGTTTTTGCTCCTGTATATGGGCTCTCCTTTGGCTTGACATCCAGCAATAGTAGTAACTCCAGAAGCCCCTCCAATCCAGAATCACTGGAGAGGAAAGAATGCCAAATGGTTTCTGTACAAATAGAAACTTGGTCTTGCAGGGATTGAACTCTCAGACTGTTATCTTCCTATCCAGATCAGACTCAGGGCTCACAGGATCTTAGTACCACTTTAATATATTAATACAGGATTTTAGTGCTGCTTTATTTATTTTTTTGTAAAAAGTTTATTTTTTATATATCAAAAACATCCCTTTTAGTGAACGGCATCCATGTTTTCACATTTCCATACAAACATGACCTTGATTGCATACTCATCTTTCACATTTGGTTTCATATCATATCATATCATATCATATCATATCATTACATTTCATATTTTATAAATTTTCTCAGATATTCTTATATTCTTCAAATTTATTTTGTATATGTTCTATTCCTTTCTTAACATATTTCTTTTTATTTTAAATAGTTCTCATATCTTCATATTCATTATACTTTATATTTTAAACTGTCACATTTGCAATTTCATCACATATTCTTATTTCATTATTTCAAAAGTTCCATCTTAATTCTAATAATTCAAAAAGTTTCCCCTTTAATTACTCATTTGAGTGTACTGCCCCTTTATCTTATACATCATTTAGTTAACTCCTCTTTAATTCATAATAATTTAACACAATATAATCACTTTTTAATTATCACCTTAAAAGTTCATAAAAATAATCTTCTAATAACTACTTAACACATATACATTTTAGGACAGATTCCACATGGTATTTTCCCCTTCAATTGCATTAAATCATTTATAATTTCAAATAAATTAATCTATTCAAGGTAATGAAAGAATGCCAAATGGTTTATGTACAAATAGTAACTTGGTCTTGCAGGGATTGAACTATCAGACTATTATCTTCCTATCCAGATCAGACTCAGGGCTCACAGGATCTTAGTACCGCTTTATATATTAATAAAGGATCTTAGTACTGCTTTATAAAGCCTTAGTAAGACCAGGCCTGGAAGACAATATCCAGTTTTGGTCATCACATTACAAAAAAGATGCAGAGAATACAAAGAATGGCAACTAAGATGATTAAAGGCCTGGAGACAAAAACATATGAAGAATGGTTGCAGGATTTGGGTTTGGCTAGTCTAGAGAAAATGAGTACTTGGGGGGACATGTTAATGTTCCAGTATTTGAGGGCCTGCCACAAAGAAGAAGGAAGGAGTGTCAAACTATTTTCCAAAGTACCAGAAGGCAAGATAAGAAAGAATGGATGGAAACAAATCAAGGAGAGAAGCAACCTGAAATTGAAGAGAAACCTCCTAACAGTGAGGACAGTTAACCAGTGGAACAGAAGTTGCCTTCAGAAGTTGTGGATTGCTTCATCACTGGAGGTTTTTAGAAAGAGACTGGACAGTCACTTGTCTGAAATCGTATAAGGTTTCCTTCTTGAGCAAGGGGTTGGACTAGAAGCCCTCCAAGGTCCCTTCCAGCTCTAATCTGATTGATTGATGTTCAGGATATCCCCACTCCAACTCAGTTTGGAGAAATATACTTGGATATAACCAACATATGTATCTCCAAATATCTACGCAAGATTAATATTAATAGAGCAGGCCTGGGGGCGACACAATAGCAATATTCCAATATTTGAGGGGCTGTCACAAAGAAGAGGGGATCAACCTATTCTCCAAAGCATTCAAGGGCAGGATAAGAACTAACATATGGAAGCTCATCAAAGAGAAATCCAGCCAAGAACAAAGGGGAAATTTTCTTGACAGCGAGAACAATTAACATTGTTAATTAACAGTGGAATGACTTTCCTTCAGAAGTTGTTAGTGCTGCATCGCTGGAGGTTTTTAAGAAGAGGTTGGACAATCACTTATCCAGAATAGTATAAGGTCTCCTGCATGAGTAGGGGGTTGGACTAGATGACCTCCAAGGTCTTTCCAATTCTGTTATTCTGTGTATACTTCTGGGTATGCCATTTCCCTTCTTTAGCTATGGCAGTGCACGTAGAGGTCAGTTCTGGCTTTTCTAGAGTTAATTGGAAGCCATTAAAAATTGCAGTAAGAACAAACATTGCCTGGGCACTGTTGCAAAACATAAAAGCAAATGAATATGTGGCCATTCTCAGTGATGGTCTTCTTAAATGGCCTATGAGTTTACTTTTTAGCTTACTTGGCGATGAAGAAGGCAAGGAGAGGGCCTCTACTAGACAGGGGAGCTCAGACCTCTTGCAGTTATCCAGGTTTGTTTCAGCCCACTGTTGCCTGCACCATTTATGGTATGAAAATCACAAGTTGGCCATCAAAGTTGAGTAGGCAAACCTAAAATTGACACTCCCTTGAGAAATACTCTACATCGCATTTGTAATGTGGGAAGAATGAAAAGGTCTTGGCAGAAGACTTTTCAAAAGGCATTAAAATTGCCAATAATTCAGCCAACATACTGTCATATTACTTAGTAACTATCCATCTTGTATTTCAACTATTTTTTTTCTTGTTTGTCAGTAACCTTTATGCAACTCCCAGTATTACATAATGCTTTGAATTCTGTAGGAGACATGCTTTTCTCCCCCATTTCTTTAGATTTTTGCCTTTGGTTTTGTTTTGTTTTTAATTCCTAAGAAATTGCAGCTGCAATTTATCTGGAAGAGCAAAACGCCCCTGATGATAATCTAAACAGTGTTAAAAGCCAATTTATAGTTGTTGTTTTTAAAGATTTCATTGACCCGTAATCATGGCATTTCTCACAAAAAGAAAAATAAAACGGGAGTGTGTCCTCAAGTTAATATGATAGGCAAATAAATTAATTTAAGGGGTAGCAAGTCAATTTAAATACCCTGCTTCCCCAAAAATAAGACCCTGTTTTATAATTTTTTTTGCCATAAAAAAAAAAAAGGCGCCATGTCTTATTTTCGGGAGATGTCATCCACTGACTGACTTCACTTGTGTGCGTCGCCCCCGGCCTCCTTTTCGCTGTCAGAGGCCTTCAGGAATTTCTTCTTCTGTGGCCGGCAAGGCTTTCCTGAAGGCCTCTGCAGTCAATAACAGACCTCTGGATCGATCCTGAGCTTTGTTATCAGCTCCAGAGGCCTTCAGGAAAGCCCTGCCAGCGTTGCCAGCTGCAGAAGAAATGGGTAATTAGTTAATAACCCCCTTTTTGTCGTTGAAAATCTTTCCAACAAGGTGTCAGTTTTTAATGCATTTTGGACCATTTTGGACCAAGGGCTGACAGTTACATTTTGGGATGGTTGATATTTTGCAGAACTCCAGGAAGGAAGATGAATGCCTCTGAGGAGGAAAACCTTTCGACTTCCAGTGAGTCGGAAGGCGAGTATGATGCCGATGCTGAAGAAGCTGAAGGAGAATCTGGATCGGAACCAGAGAATCCAGAAGACCCTGTTTATGCCATGGCACCAACGGTCAACATTCAAGACGAAAGTGCCATTGATGTCGAGTCCTGCCATGCATTTGTGTGTCTCAATGAGGTAGGGTTTGCAAGAGTGGCGGATATCTGTTGCTTGGGTGTAGTTTGAGGGTGAAGGTTCGTTCTCCAAGCTTGTGGGTTGGTTTCTGAATAAACATTCAGAATAAACATCACCAGGCTGGGTAACATCCGCAGCAGGGTTTAAGGCAGTAGTGGCTAATCTTTTGGGGCTCCTGTGCCAGAAATTGTGCACCCAGAAGGCAATATGTGCACCCCCCACTCCCTGCGCATGCACACCCTCCACCCCCTTACCTGCACTGCATCACCCAGCTGATTTTTGGTCCGTTTGAGGACTTTTTCAGCCTGCCAGAGGCTTGAAGGAAGCATCAGCAGTCTTTGCAGGCTGAAAAATAGTCTCTTCCTGTATTTCTGGAAATACCGGAAGTGATGAAACGAGCCTATTTTTCAGCCTGCAAAGGCTGCAGAAGCTTCCCTTAAGCCTCTGGCAGGCCAAAAAAGGCCTCAAACAGGCCAAAAATCAGCTAGGAGGCACCCGCATGCACAGTGAAGTAAATTTGCCTGGGGCTCATGCCCACACAAATAGCTCTGTGTGCCACCTGTTCACCATCACAGGTTTAGGGGATGTTGGTGTTCTTCTCTTTATAAGGGGTTCAAGTGTGAGTGTGTCAAGTGAGGATCTTGTGATGGGTCAGGTGTGAGAGGGCGTCTTGTGATGGGTCTTGTGATGGGTAGGTTAGATCACGTGAGGGGCATTGGAGGGTGAAGCACTGGTTGGCAGGAGACTTGTGTGGATTGGTTGAGAATGCTACCTCTGGTTGACTGTGCAATTGATTTGGATTCTGAGGGGTTCATAAGCTAGTTGTACGTCAGTGTGTCTATTGATGGGATTGTTTGTGGAAGACTAGGTAACATCTTCAGCATCATTTAGGGTATGACGGTGTTGGTATTCTTCTCTTTATAAGGGCTTCAGTTGTGAGTGTGTCAAGTGAGGGTCTTGTGATGCATCAGGTGTGAGTCATCAGTGAGTTTTGGGATGGGTCTTGTGACAAGGAAATTACATCAAGTGAGCATCATTGGGAGGTGGAGTGCTGGTTGGGGGAAGGGTTGCATGAGTTGGTTGAGGGTCGGTGCTGTCTCTGGTTGGCTATGTGGTTGATTTGGTTTTTGAGGGGTCGGTAGGCTGGTTGTGGGACAATGTGTGATGAAATTGCTTGTGGAGAGCCAAGCTTTGATTACCTCACGAGCGTGGTGGTTTTTAGTGTGACTGATGGTTTTTGCGTTGCTCCAATCAAACCAGTGCTGTTCGGTGTTAGTGTGGGTAGAAATTAAGGATTTGGGATTGTGGTATTCGACAGCCAGCTGGTATTCGTGGATCCCATTTTTTTAATTGACATGAATCTGGCTTCCTTCTTTGACTTTGCTTGTCAGAAAGTCACAAAAGGGGATGACATGACCTCGAAGACACTGCAACCATCATAAATATGAATCTGTTGCCAAGTGCCCAAATTTTGATTCCATGACCACAGGGATGCTGCAATGGTCGTAAGTGGGGAAAACTGGCATGTAACTTTTCTCAGTACCATTGTAACCTCAATTGGCCACTAAATGAAATGTTGTATGTCAAGGATTACCTGTACTGGGATATTTATTCAGGATACTTAAAAGTATGGAAATGTAGAATTTTGTCTGAACCAGGGGTGAGATTCCACCACTTCGCACCTATTCGCTAGAACCGGTTGTAAACATTCCAAGCAATATAGAGAACCGGTTGTTAGAAGAAATTACTGGCCTAATCCTGTAAGGAAGGCAGGAAGGAAACATTCTGGTGTTGCTTACAGAAACTGCCTCTCCATTAACCCTTATTACATTCTTGGCAGGACTCGACTTCCTGTCTCTGGAATGTCTCTGGAGTTATCTTCCCCTCCTTTGCTGGTACTTTGCTTGTGTGGAGTGATTATTCAAAATTACAATGGCACTGAAAAAAGTGATTTATGACCATTTTTCACACTTACGACTGCTGCAGCATCCCCACAGTCATTAAAGGGCAGGTGAGGAGATGCCTGCCTCGATGTGAATGCTGTGTAGTTGGCCACACCCAGCCAATAACATGACCACCAACCCATGCCCACCAACTAAGCCATGCCCCACAGAACCGGTAATTAAGAAATTTGAATCCCACCCCTGGCCTGAATCATCAAAGTTGGCAGGCTGACTGAGGGTCAGTCACACTTTCTCAGCCCAGCTCACCTCACAAAGTTGTGAGGGGAAAAAATGGTGGAGCAAGGGATACAGTTAGTTCTTGACTTACCACCATAATTGAGCTGAGAATTATGGTTATAAACTGTGCCCAGGGGTGGGATTCAATTTTTTAACAACCTGTTCTGTGGGTGTGGCTTAGTTGGTGGGCGTGGCTTGGTGATCATGTGACTGGCTGGGCGTGGCCAACTCAACATCACTTGCATTGAGGCACGCATGTCTTCTCCTGGCCTCTCGTGACTGTGGGAATGCTGCAATAGTCATACGTGTGAAAAATGGTCATAAGTCACTTTTTTCAGTGCCATTGTAACTTTGAATGATCACTTCACACAAGCAAAGTATCAGCAAAGGAGGGGAAAATAACTCCAGAGAGGTTCCTGAGACAGGAAGTCGAGTCCTGCCAAGAATGTATGAGGTTAACTGAGAGGCAGTTTCTGTAAGCAACACCAGAATGTTTCCTTCCTGCCTTCCTTACAGGATTAGGCCAGTAATTTCTTCTAACAACCGGTTCTCCAAACTACTTAGAACGTTAACAACCGGTTCTAGCGAATAGGTGCAAACCTGAAGAATCCCATCCCTGGCTGTGCCAGGTACTAAGTGAGAACTATGCACCATAAGAAACAGAACCGATATTATCTCAAAAACCAACAAATAACTTCCAGTTCCCAACAGGCAAGATGAAGTTTCATACAATCGCAACTTCCTGAATGTTGGAAGTGAGCTTTTAGGTTATCTAGTCCAACCCACCGCCCAAGTGGGAGACCCTATACCAATTCTGACAAATGGCAGCCCAATCTCTTTTTGAAAGCCTCCAGTGATAAAGCATCCACAACTTCCAAAGACAACTTCTGTTCCATTGGTTGATTGTTCTCACTGTCAGAAAGTTTCTCCTTATTTCCAGGTTAAATCTCTCCTTGTTCAGTTTCCATCCATTATTCCTTGTCTGGCCTACAGGCGCTTTAGAAAATAGCTTGACCCCTTTCTCCTCTCTTTGTACATAAATTGTAGGTAAGATGGTAATTAAGATTAAAGGATTACTGAGGCCCAGAACTCAATTGTCTAGCCAAGAAGATCAAATCCAGATATATTATCTCAGTTCTCTCTCAACAACATCGATCTATATAAAAGCGAAATATCCCTCACGCATCATCACAAAATCTCCAGAACCATAAAGCCTACAAACTTGAAATTTGGCATGTATGTTCCTCTTGCCTTCTAGGTGCTCGCTAAGAAAGGATTTTTTGAAATGACCATCAGAGCATTAGTATTTCCTATATTATTATTTTTTATTATTATTATTATTATTATTATTATTATTATTATTATTATTATT
>BLBF01000022.1:10354342-10386057 GCA_015471245.1 Laticauda colubrina | reverse complement strand
TATTATTATTATTATTATTATTATTATTATTATTATTATTATTATTAACATGCTCTGATGCTAAGGAATTCTACTCCCCCACCCACCTGAAAAGAAATCTGTTCCAACTGCTAAACCCCTCCCAGGCTCCTTGCTGTCTCCTTCTTGCTCACACAGCAAATACTGTTTCAGTTTCCAAACAGTCCTCAACTCTCACACTCCCCACCGGAAAATAAATCTGTTCCAACTGCAGCTGAGCTAAGCCACATTCAGGCTCCTTGCTGTCTCTTTCTTGCTTACACAACAAATACTGCTTCAATTTACAAACAGCCCTCAACTCGCTCACACACTGACAGGACGCTAGCCGGATGAATACCAATGGATGCTGGTAGACAGAGGCAGAATTTTTTCCCCTTATCTTCCTCTCAGAAAACTTGCCACATCACTTAGTTTTTTAGCGAAGTACGGGTACTCTGCTAGTTAAAAATACTTGTAACTCCAGTGGAACTATTGTTAATAACCTTTTCATAAAAAGGTGAGGAAACAGACAAGTTTAAAAATAAATTTACGTCAAACAAACCTTGTTCTTCTTAGGAGATTTAAAGAAAATTAAAAATGAAACAATTTAAGTACCCATTGTGATTTATCACAGCTTCAGTCAAGAAGGAGATACAGGAAATTAACTTATCCAAGAACATGGAAATGGAAGTGAAACTGTTTAAAAAATAATATTGCCTTGTTATATTGACGCCATGCATTTGACCTAACTGGAACTTTCCTAAGTATTTTTATTTATTAATCTCCCTATCACACATTTTTCATATATTTTCTTTTGGATTTTCCCTTATTAGGACCCAAAGATGCTTTTTCAAGAGGCTTTCAAACTTTCTTCAAGCGTTTTCTTCAAGCGTTTTCTTCAAGCGTTTTCTTCAAGCGTTTTCTTTGAAGACGCTTCACTTCTTATCTGAGAAGCTTCTTCAGCTAAACGTCTTCAAAGAAAAACCAGAAAGTCCAATTGCCTCTTGAAATTGGGACAGCCATGACCTGGATGATTGAGAATCTCCATAGACATTGCTTATTAATTGCTAATCGACTGAAACATAAGATATTATGCAAGCACAAGCAAAAGAAACAAGTGTCTTTGACTTTAAGAGAGCTGATTTCAATAAGCTTAGAGAGACCTTGGGAAGGATTCCATGGATGAGAATTCGAAAGGGGAAAATATCCCAAGAAGCTTGGGAAATTTTGAAAAGTGACATTATAAAAGCCTAGTCTAGCACAATTCCCATGAAGAAGGAAAAATAAGAGATCTCAAAGGAAAACAGCATGGCTGCATGAAGAACTCTTTGATAAACTGAATGACAAAAAGGACAAGTATAAAAAATATAGAGGGGACATAACTAAGGCAGAATATCAGCAAATAGCCTGAACCTCCAAAGATGAAGTCAGGAAAGCTAAGGCTCAAAGTGAACTAAGGCTTGCAACAAAAAAATCTTCTTTCAACATGTAATAAAACAAGAAAAAAATTGAGGAAGTATTTCATCTACTAATGGGAGAAAATGGCAAGAAGGAAAGGAGCAAGAGAGAGAAATCAGAATTGCATCGTTTTTTGCATCTGTCTTCACACAAAAGGAAAAGAAAACAGTCCAACCTATCAAAATAGTATCTCTCAACGTGTGTGTGTGTGTGTGTGTGTGTGTGTGTGTATACATATACATGTACATAAATTCCACGCCAAACACAGCAGCCACCAAACGCATCCTAAAAAGAACAGAATTGGCCCTAATCAGAAATGAACTTCACACAAAAAGATTCCTCCTAGACCAAATCAACAAAGATCTCCTCACATTTCACCTCAGACTCAGCAACAAGATTCACCCCGCTTTGGGATAAATCCAAACAACTTGCTATCTGGAGAGCCGAAACACAGACCACCCTCAAGACAGAAACACACACCAACAAACTCAGAAAATTACAACAATATCAGAAACAAACTCCTCCCCCCTCACAGCCACACATGAAACAAACAGTGCACAACATCTCAGACAAGATCCTCACCGAAGCCGAAACCAATGTCCTTTCGAAAGGATTCAACTTTGCTGTCGCTCCCAAGCACATCCCCACAGAAACCATCATATGCGGAGTTGAAACCAGCCTGACCAAAACCAACCCTGATGATACTAACAGAATCAGACTCAAAATCACCAACATCCTCTGCACTAGCAAACCACCCAAAAGCAACTTATCCAAAGAAGAACAAACTGCACTACTTAACCTGAAAGAAGACACCAACATAATAATTCTACCAGCAGACAAGGGCAATGCAACAGTGGTTATGAACACATCTGACTACCAAACCAAGTTAACCACTCCAAGACCCCACATACAAACCCCTAAACACGGACCCACCAACTACCTAGAAAAAACCACCAGATCCAAAATAAAAGCCTCCCCCATCAGCGAAGAAATCCAGCAAAGAATCATTCCCAGAGAGAAATCATCCAGATGCCCTAAGCTTTATGGTCTCCCCAAGATATACAAAGAAGGAACCCCACTTAGACCAATAGTCAGATCCATAGGCTCACCTCTACAAAACCTAGCCAAATTTCTTGCCAAACAACTACAGCCCTATGCAGAATCCATCAACTCACACATAAGAAACTCATTCCAGTTCATTGAGATCATAAAGAAACAAAACTTACAGCCCAGCCCTACTAGTGAGCTTCAATGTCATATCCCTCTTCACCCAAGTGCCTATAAAAGATGCCTTGACAACTATCCAAAACAAATACAATCCCCCCCCCAAGCACATCCTAGATCTGATCAACCACTGCCTATCCAATACATACTTCACCTACAATGGACAAAAATACAAACAAATAGAAGGAGCACCCATGGGATCACCCCTCTTACCTATCATTGCAAACCTCTACGTGGACCACTTTGAAACACAAGCTCAAGAAAAATGTGATCACAAACCCAAACTCTGGCTCAGATACGTAGATGACACCTTCATAATCTGGCCACATGGGAAAGAAAAACTGAACAACTTCCTCACACACCTCAACAGCCTACACCCGAAAATACAATTCATCATGGAAACAGAAGCTAACAATCAACTTCCCTTCCTATGTCTTAGTATACAAAAAATCCAATGGCTCCCTAGGACACACCATCTACCAGAAGAAAACACATACAAACCGCTATCTACACGCACTCTCTCACCACCACCCAGCACAGATCAATTCCGTAGCCGAGACACTCATCTCCAGAACAAAATGCTTAGCCGATGAACAACACTTAAAAACCGAACTACACACTCTCACTAATGTACTTACAGCCAATGGATTCCCAAAAAAGAAGATTACCCACCTAATCCAAAAAGAAACCCCAACCAAAATCCAAGACAGAGAACAAGAGAATGGCAAAGCCCTCCTCCCATATATAAAAGGCACTACAGACAAAATCAGCAAGATCCTCCAAAAACACAACATTAAAACAGCATTCTACACAAACAGAAAAATATCCACCATCCTAAGAAACCCTAAAGACAAAATCGAGTTAGAAAACCAAGGAGTATACGAAATGCCTTGCACCTCCTGTCCCACCACATACATCGGACAAACCAATAGAAGAATAAGTGCACGCATTGAAGAACACAAGAACTCAATCAAAAAAGAAGAACTGACCTCTTCCCTGGTCCAACACCTCATAGCCACAGGACGTGAGATTGACTTTAAAAATACCAGAACTATCACCAAAACTGAACACTTCAACAACAGAATAATCAGAGAAGCCATAGAGATAGAAAAACGCCCACACAGCATGAATAAACGAGATGATACCTCCCGCCTACCAACCATTTGGAAACCTGCCCTCATTAACAAATGAGTACCTAACATGAAGAATGACACCAGATCCACACCCACGAGGGCCACACAAGATGCTACCACCACACTTCCACGTAGAAAGCAGATTCACACCCACACAGATGATGAAACACGACCACGGACCAGAAGCTGTCCTGCAGCTGCATCACTACCCGCTTCAAACCCCTCCGACCCATACATGAAGTGAACGGACATCCACCATGAAGATGTGGCACGACCACGAACGGGAAGCCAAACAACAGGATCACAGCTCACCAGCTCAAATCCCCCAGTAACTAAGACTAACCCGAGCACAACCAAGCCCCCACCTGAACAGAACACACCCCCAGCCAATCAGAACACAGCCAAACCCCCAACCAATCAGAACACAGCCAAACCCCCAACCAATGAGAACACACCCCCACCCAATCAAAACACAGCCAAGCCCTCACCCAATCAAGTCACACCCCCACTAGCAGTTAAAAGGAAGAAGCAGCTGCAAGCTCACAATACTCCGAGAAGCACAAAGCCGAAGACACAATCCTGAAGATGATGAATGAGACTTCATCGAAATGTTGCCTAGATACTGCCAATTTTACCCGGGAGAAAACCTGAATAACCAAAGATCCACATACAAATTCCTGCGAAAACCTCAGAAACATATATATAGCTGGTGAGATGTTTGCAGTGGCAAAGTAGAAAAGGCTCAAATGAATAATAAAATATAATGATAAATATAATAATAAAAATGAATAAATAGCACTGGCTTCTAGTAAGTTCTAATTTCTAATTGCCTGTGAGAGCCTTTTTCCTCACGGTAGAGAAGAAAACATTGGCACAATTGCCAGTAATGTACTAAAAAGGGCAACTTTATTATATGTGGAGGGATTAGAGAATTAGACTTCCATCAAACTATTTCGCTAGGCATGCAGTGTTTCGAAAGACTCATAAAAACGTTGGCATTGAAAGGCAGTTCTCTTTTACGAGATGTAGAACATTCTGATAAAGAGAATTTCCAAATGTCCAAAGTCCTGTCTGGGTAATGAGGAACAAGAATTTTTTAGCTACAGATAGTCCTCGACTTATAACACCTCATTTAGTGATAGTTTAACAGCACTGGAAAAAATGACTTACAACCATTTTTCAACCATTGCAGCGTCCCCACAGTCAGGTGATGCTTGACAACTAAGACTTCAGATGCTTGGCAACTGATTCATATTTATGACAGTTTCAGTGTCCTTCAGTGACTGTTTCCCCTTTTGCGACCTTCTGACAAAGCAAAGTCAATAGGGAAGCCAGATTCACTTAACGACTGGGTTACCAACTGAGCGACGGCAGTGATTCATTTAGCAACTGTGTCAGGAAAAATCATAAAAACGGGGCAAAACTAACTTGACAAATGTCGCACAGAAATGTTGGGCTCAATCGTGAGTCAGAATAAAATTAAACGAATTGAAATCCCTAACCTGACAAGAGTTTACATCTCTAATACAGTAAAAATATAAACATACTTCATCTGCTTCTTGTATTATTGTGATTTAAAAATGTGAAGTTGTTTTACATGTTTTAGCTTAGATAGGCATTAGAGATGTGTCTCCTATCCCAGAAATTTTTGCAAATGTTGTAAAACTCTTACTTTCCAAATATTAGTTTTATTCAGAGTTTTGCAAAAAAAAAAAAAGGATCACTGATTTTGTTAGCTGGTTCTTATATATATAATCTGGTCTTTTCACATCCAATTTGGTTGCACACAGCCACCTTTAAGTGTTTATTTTATTGATGAATTCTTACTTCGTTTGCAGTTTGAATGGTAGACAAATAGAAGTCTCTTTTTGTTACTTCTATTGGTCTACCATTATTGTGCTGGATATAATTCAACATATAACATGCACTCAAGAATAAAGATTTAAATTCAATTTTTTAATTTCAAATAAAGGGAGAATCCTGTTGTGTTATCCGCTTATGTTGTGGTGGTAATTGTTGCTCAGTAAGATTTTCTGCCAATATTTTTCTCCATAATACATGATGCGTTTTGAATTCAACTCCTGACTTTTCACAAGAAAATAATAGATTTATATGCATTCCCTTATACAAAGTGCTTTATTTTTGTGTCACAATGTGGCATTATTTAGGGAATTGCTAGGAATTTTTAAAAATGGTCCAAAGGGAACAATTTAGAAGCACTTAGTTCTTTTCACAGCAGTTTCCAAGATGATATCAGTTGGGCTAAACCTTTCCATGTAACTGTAACACATTGTAAATGGTCTTTGTCACAAATGAAAAATGACTTGGATGGAATACAATGATCCCATCAACTAATGGTTTTTATTTATTATGATCAAAACAGGAGCCTATTTTTTTTTTTCTAATGGTCATCCTGAAACATCCAACTAATCACAATTTCCAGCGAAACCAGCTACTATTGCACTGGCTTTTCAAAAAGGAACATTACTTCCGGTGAAGAAAGAGACAGAACATGTTCTCCAAATTACACAGAAATGGAAGTAATAATATTGATAATTATCTATAACAGCTGTTGCCTAATAAATGTTTGTAGTCTATATTTTGTCAACTCACGAAGCATCCCTGACCTGCTCTCAAGTTGCCAGAGACAAGGGGGAGGGGGAATCGAACTTGCATTTCACTTAAAACAAAGCACATTCCGGCTGGTAACATCAAGGTCATCTCTACGGAAATCCACAGTAGGAGTGATTTCTACAACCCGCGAAATTGCTTCGTTGGGTGTATGTGACTGATGACACACTTTGGGGGGAGGGGGAAACAGGATCAGAGCCAAAGTGCGAATTAAGTGAGGTCAGAGTTAGTTTCATTTGGTCCATGCCGACGTGAAACTCCTAATAAATAACTGGATTACTTTTGAAGCTTGTCCTGAGGCTCATGATTTAATTAGGGCATCGATCGGAACCCAAACATACTTTTTTATGTCATTCATCAGAGCAAGACAAGCTGAATCAGGTGAAGGAAAGTTTCCCTGGGAAATCTCATATATATATATTTCATTTACATTGGGTATTCCTACCATACAATGTCCTCAAAGCACTGAAAAAGTATAATAGATTCTGTATAACAACCACTTTTCATTCTTTTATAAAATGTAGAATTTCCCTAAAGTAATATTGGTGAGATCTTCATCCTAAAATATTGTGTTATTGCAGTTATGCCAGTAAAGCTAAATTCCTACAAATTTGTGAAAATCAGATTTTGGGAGAAGAAAGGCATCAAGGATTGGTAAAAACGTCTTTTTAATGTTTTGTCCTTTGTAGGTTTATTCATGGTTCAACTCTGTGTCCAGTGTTTTTGCCTTTTGACCCATATCTTTTTCTAGGATAACTAGTTTTCCCAATTTTTAAACAACCTCTTTTTCATAATATAGGTAGTCCTTGACTTTCCACCACAATTGAAGCTCTTCCTGTTTTTTTAATGTGTTTACCCTTGCATACACACGCGGAAAACAAAACCAGCCACAATTATAATCACACCTATGCCTTGGCTTTTATTATCAGACCATATGTATACCTCTAAGTGACACATATGTTTCTCTCATTGATGTACCTACATGTTGATATTGACAGACCCCTTTTGTTCTTTCTATTTATTTTAAATATTTCTATTTATTTTAATTCCAGCCTTAAAACCAAGGATAAACTTTTACTCCATATATCATGGCTTTTATGCTGTCAGTGGTTGCCACTTGTATAAAGTAGAATAACATTTTCCAAAGGATGCAACTTGAGGAGGACCACATGACTGTTTTCAGAAATTAATTTTAATGTAACTGTGTGTGTGTGACACAGACACACTGGAATGTTGACGAAGGTAACTTTGCAAGAAGTTGTTTTTTCCTAACCGCTCTACAACTGTCAACAGTGGAGTCATTAATGCAAAATATGTAGCCATCTTCCGTTTGTCCACGGGTTCTTTTTTCATGTGTCTAAGTAGAATTGCATGACAAAAACAAATCTATCTTAGGAAGGGCTGATAACAACAAAAACACTCAGACTGCAAAGTAAAAAAATATGGTTCGCTAGATTATGTTGCTTACTATGGTAGAGATAATTGCAGCATTTTTTTCTGTAATATATTCTTTCCATACGATGTTGAATGGACACCTGGAAAAAAGAACATGCTTGTAAAAGACATGGAATAGCATGTGATCAAAATTCCACAACAGATACTTCCAGGTCTGTAGGACTACCTTTGTCATAAATTTCATCTAGCAAGATTTTGAAGAAAGCTATAATATGTAGACATGCATGCATATGTGTGTGTATGTATGTATGTATATGTCTGTCTGTCTGTCTATCTATCTATCTATCTCTTTATCTATACACACACAGAGATGCATACACCCCCAAACACACCTATCTTATCTATCTATCTATCTAATCTATCTATCTATCTATATCTATATCTATATCTATCTATCTATACATACTGTTGTAGTTCGCTGGCAGCAGGTGTGGACGGTTGAGGTTTTGGAGAGCGAGGACTTGGAGAGGGGCCTGCGTGTGATGCAGGGATGGGGCCAGGACCATCAGGGAGTGGAATGCTACCTTTGGAGATTGTGGAGGCTGGCAGCAATGATGACAAGGTCCCCAAGGAGCCTGTGCCCAGTGCACATGCATGCCCAGTGCACATGCTCGAAGAAAAGAGCAGCTGCAGCAGCAAAGGCGACTCAGGAGTAGGGCTGCAAGGTAATGGCCCCTCCCTTAAGAGATAAGAGCCAGCTGAGAAACTGGAGTTCTTTGCAGGAAGCAAAGAAGTTTTTGCACTCATGCCTTGTGGACATTTGGGCACTCTTAGTTTGTGTTTGGAGACTCTTTGTGTTTGAAATACTTCTTGGCAACTTTATCTAGTGTTCTTGGCAGCCTTTCACAACCTTGTTCTTATTGGAGACATTTAGTTTGAAACAGCCTTTTAACTGTGAAGGAACGGAATTCGTAAAGAATCATTAAAAGGTTATGCTGTTACCTGTTTCATGTTTGTTTCCTTGGAACAAGGTTTGGGTCAGAATACATACATACATACATACATACATACATACATACATACATATATACAGTACACACACACACACACACACACACACACACACACATATGCAAAATACATACAAACACACACACTCATAATCCTTAACTTACAACAGTTCATTTAGTAACCATTCAAAGTTACAATGGCACTGAAAAAAGTGACATTATCATTTTTCACACTTAAGACCTTTGCAATATCCCCAAGGTCACATGATCAAAATTCAGACATTTGGCAACTGTCTTATATTTATGACGGTTGCAGCAGCGGCCCAGTCCCAGAGTCACGTGATCAATTTTTGCAACCTTCTGACAAGCAAAGTCAATGGGGAAGCCAGGCTTCCTTAACAGCCGTGTTACTAACTTAACCACTGCAATGATTCACTTAACAACAGAAGCAAGAAAAGTTGTACAATGGGGCAAAATTCACTTGACAACCGTCTCGCTTAAGCAACAGAAATGTTGGAATCCATTCTGGTTGTAAGTAAAGGACTACCTGTATAAATGCACTGATGTCCACAGAACTGAAATGTTATTTATTTTATTGATTTGCATTTAGGGTCAAAGACTGGCAAAAATATAGCATAAAACCAAGTATAACATTAAGAAATCCAGTCATGATATAGAACTAAAATGGCATCAGTTGCCTTAATCATTGACCAAAAATTGAATGGGAGAATATACAGTATTCCTGCTATTTTGCTTATAGGTATAGCAAAGTATTTTAAACTTTATAGTTTTTGGAATGCACTTGGTTTATAAAGAATTCCTGAGAATTCTTTAAGAATTCTTCCTAAAGCTTTATATTTTTCTGTTGCATGAAGCACTATATATTTCACAATACTGTGTAAGCTTGAGTCTAGGGTTTCTGTTTTATTGTGGTCTTTTGTACAGGTAGTTCTCATCTTATGACCACAACTGAGTCCAAAATTTATGTCGCTAAGTGAGACATTAAGTGAATTTGGCCCCATTTTAAGACTTTTCTTGTCACAGTTATGTGAATCCCTGCAGCTGTTAAGTTAGTCCCATGGTTGTTAAGTGAATCTGACTTCCCCATTGACTTGGATTGCAAAAGGAGGATCACATGACCCAGGGGACACTACAACCATCACACATATGAATCAGTGGCCAAGCACCTGAATTTTAATCATATGACCATGAGGATGCTGAATACTGTTGTAACTTATGTAGAAAGTTAGCACCCACCCGGGGGTGGGATTCAAATTTCTTAACATCTGGTTTTTTGAATGTGGCCTAATTTGTGGGTGTGGCTTGATGGGCATGTCTGGGGAGGCATGGCTTGATGACTGGGTGTGGCTTGGTGGTCATGTGACTGGCTGGGTGTGGCTTGTATGTAAATCTTGTAAATATTTCTGTAAATATTGAATTTTTTATTAAAAGAAGAGCAACTTTTACCCAAAATCAGACAAAGCAGGCAAACAGATTGAGTCAATCACAGAATCACAGATTCACTCAGAGATCTATCTTTCTGCAATCTGCTACCTAAGTCTGCACTGAAAAATAGAAGCTGCAGTCCTAAGAAAGTTCCAGCTCTGCTTTTAGATTAGCTAGAAAGCAAGAAATCCAACAATTTCCTGCTTTCTAGCTATGCTAAATCTCCTGGCACAGCTGATAGTTGGAACAGCTGATGGTCGGGGGAAAAAGAGGAAAAATAGCAACTTACCAAAAATTAGGCGAAGGCACAACGCAGGCAATTTGGATGGCGCACATGCCAGATTAGGACTGACGGGGCAGGGCCAGCCAGTGGCACGATTTGCCAGTTCTCCAAACTGCACAGAATCATAACAACCAGTTTTATAGAACCAGTCCGACCAGGTAGAATCCCACCCCTTCCCCCACCCCTCCTAGAATAATATTTTGAGAAATATTTAAAAAGGCAGAATATTATATTTCCCCTAAAAGAGAAACAGAAATATTGAGGGAGACAGATATTCGGAGCTTCAGCTTCCTGCCTCCAGCAGATATTTGGTGCCCATTGAGAAGGACTGGGCCAACCTATCTACAAAACAAAAGACCTTCAGCTCCAGGGTGATGCGATTAAGACATACCCCTCCAGGACATAATAGGATAATTATAATAGCATAATAGCTAGCAGCAGGGCTCACTGCATTGCAAAATCACCTGGGGACATTGCATCATCCAGCAAGCTTCAAACAACTTTCCAGACAACCTACAGGGTTTGCTATGACCCCTATATCAACCAATAGAATACATGTTGTTGCATAGGAATAGGAAGCTCAAGGGCAAGCACCAAAAGAAGGTATAAATAACCCTCATTCTCAACTCCATGTAGTCCTGTTCATCAATAAACCATCTTTCTTTCCAGTCAGCCTCCATGTTTCCAGTGTCTTTCTCCCCGCTTGGAACTGAACCCAGATTGATGTTTCTTCCAACACTTAAAACGGTCATTAAGAGAATTGTAAATCAAGAACTACCTATACTGGACTGTGATTAAGTTGGGAAGCTAAGAACTATTCTTTTTAAATATTGTGATTTTTGTCCTGAGGAAGTCTCAGAGTGTTCAACCTTGTTCTCTTGTTTACTTTTATTATACAACGGAAATCTCTGGAAGAGGTCATGTAGGGTTTTGGAACAAAGTCCAAAATGTAGACTTATGCAGTCCCAAGAACAAATATGTTTCCCCAATTGACTAAGGTTGATAATGGGCTGAATAAAAGTGAGCTATTGGAAGCTCCATTGATCAGTAGGAAACCAGACTCAGAGACTGAAAATCTCTTCTGGATTGGGCAATCTTTTCTGCAGTCTCCAGAAAAGGCAGTTTACCTTCTGGCAGCATGTCTAGATTCTCCCAGTTATCTCCAGATTGGCATTGGCAATGACAAGGAACATATTACACATCTATATCTATTAATGCCATCTGTCACTGTTCTTATGCCAGATTGAGCTGTTTAATTATGCATTTCTCAGATTTATCACAATGTACAGTATTTCAGTGAATACTACAGAGGTGGAGCAATCCTTGAAGGATGTGTGGAAACTTAATGAAGCTTGGCAGCTAATGTTTAACTGGTGAACTATTAACCAGAGATTACATATATCTGTATTAAAAACAATTAGGGTTGCAAATTGCTTCCTAAGTGCCAATCAAGATGCTGCTTTAATTTTTAAAGGCCTAACAGCTTTGGGCTTGATTATCTCGCCGGCAGCACATTGTATCTTGGTAGCAACATGATTATGCTGGAAATTTGTAAAATGTCTCTTAATGAGATCCCTGTTATCAAAGGCCTGTTTTTTGGACATGGTTATGTGCCTGGCGTGCAATTGTTTTATTGTATTTTATTTTAGTATTTTATTTATTTTCTTTTGTTCATTTGTTGAATTTCTATGCTGCCTATCTCAGTCAGTGACTGTGGGTAGCTTGCAATTTTTTTTAAAAAATGTTACAATTAAAGCCCCTGTTACACTGCACCAACGGATGCAAAGAGGATGTAAAACGGACAAAAAAGCTTGCCATCCGTTGGAAAACGCGATGTACTCACTGCCTCCGTTTTGCTTCCTCTCTATCCGTCCAGCATCCGTTTATTGACGTTTCATCCGCTCAGATAGTTTTGAGCTGCTCAAAACTGTTGCGCGGAAAATGTATCCAATTCATCCGTTCTGCATCCGCTACGCATCCGCTATGCATCCGTTCTGCATCTGTTACGCATCCACTATACCCTCTAGGCATCCGCTGCGCATCCACGCAACTCGCATCCGCTCGGACACAGGGAGAAAGCGGAACGGACGCAGACAGATGCAGAATGGATGCAGAACGGATGCAGCACGGAAACAAAGCGTTTAAAATGGAAAAAACGTTCGCAGAGGGGACCTATCTCGGATATTAAGGATGCCTAGAGGATGCCTAGAGGATGCAAAGGGACACCTATACTGCCTATAAAAAGGGGGAGCAACTCACCTGCATCTCACTTTCAGACCAGCAGCCTAGCTGTGCAGACCTCTGCAGCCTTCATCTGACTCTTGCTCTTCCACAGCATCCAGTCATATCCACTGTGGATCGTAACACAGTCCTTTTGGCAGCCACCATCCTTCTGCAACAGTGCGAAGCCATCTACAGGCTCTGTGAACTCTACTATGGGAAGAAAAAGAGGCAGCTAAGAAGCGTCTGGGTCTGAAGATGGATCGCCAGAAGAGTAGAGTACGGACTGTACAACAAGCTGATGGTGGAGCTCAGGAACGAAGACACTCGTGCATTCCAGAACTTCATGAGGATGCCTCCAGCCATGTTTGACGAAGTTGTGCAGCAGCTGACACCCAGGTTGACCAAGGCAAACACCAACTTTCGGCCCAGCCTGGACCCTGGGCTCAAGGTGGCACTCACTCTGCGCCACCTGGCCTCAGGGACCACCTACAGAAGCATGCAGTATGGCTGGAGGGTGCCACCCAACACCATCAGCATTGTGGTCAGAGAAGTGGTGCAGGCCATCATCGAAGAATACCTGGAGGAGCTCCTCCAGTGCCCCTCCACTGAAGAAGGATGGAAGAAAATTGCAGAGCAGTGGTATCAGAGGTGGAACTTCCCACACACCGTTGGAGCCATAGATAGCAAGCACGTGGCCTGCAAAGCACCACCCAAGTCGGGGTCCACTTATTTCAACTACAAGGGCTTCTTCAGCATCGTCCTCTTCGCCATGGTCGATGCTGACTACAAGTTCATGTACATCGATGCTTCAGGCAGCGGCTCATGTTCAGATGCCCAGGTATACAACGCCAGTGACCTCAAGGAGGGGCTGGAAGGCAACCTCATCATGGGCTTTCCAGATCCAGACCCCCTGCCCAATGACACGCAAGATGTGCCCCACTTCATCGTGGGGGATGACGCCTTCTCCCTCAGAACCTACCTCATGAAGCCCTACACTTCCAGATGCCTCACCTGTGAAGAGAGGATCTTCAACTACAGGCTGTCCAGGGCAAGGCGGGTGGCGGAGAATGCCTTTGGCATCCTGGCCAACAGGTTCCAGGTACTTCTCACCACCATGCAGCATCGCCCAGAGACCGTGAGGAGGATCATGGAAGCTTGCTGCATCCTGCACAATCTCATGCGCACCCGCTACCCAGTCTTGCAGAACAGGCTCGTGGACCTCCAACAAGGCAATGGGGACATGGAGCCTGGGGAATGGAGGCAAGGGCGAAGCCTGATAGACACTCAGGATGTGCAAGGCCCCAACAGAGCCTCATGTGAAGGGAAGAAGCAGTGCAACCTCCTGAGACACTGGTGCAACTCCCCAGCTGGAGCAGTGGAGTGGCAAGACAGGATGATAGATGATTAATGGGTGCTTCCTTCAGCCTGTCTCATCACATGGATGAGATTGGGCCATGTATGGGCCTACAATGAACAGGGCGTTTAATAAAGAGTTGTGTTTATGTTCAAATGTGTGGATCAATGCTTACTAATGAAGGGCCAAAGGTGTGGCACCTGGGAGGGTGGACCATACAGTCCCACTATGCTTGCACTGGAGGTTTATCTATCCCACAGCTATCTTAACCCATCCCAAAGGTATCCCTGCCCACCCCACTGCTATCTTAACCCATCCCGCAAGCATGCAAAGGCTTAAACCAATTCTAAAAGTTTCCACCAAGACTTTATTACAAAAAAAGAAATAAAGCAAGTGTGTGAATCAAAGATAAACTTTATTGCGCAACAAGCTGTAAATGAAAAATGACCCAAGTCAAGTGTCCAAATAAAGTCCACAGGTAGCCAGCTACCCAGTCTCTGGCACTCTTATTGGTCACTCGGAGGTGTACCCAGTCTCAGGGGTGAAGGGTCCAGGTGCTGTGGAGGTGGGTGGTGCTGGAGTGCTGGTTTGTATCATCATTGGGGTGCCTTGCCCCAAGAGGACAACAGGGGACGGTGTGTTGAGGAAGCTCTCAGACAGCTGGCTCAGACCCGCGATGCTGAGAGGTCCTTCCTCCATGCCATGGGGTGTCAGCCCCAGTACTGATGACAGATGTACTGAGGCCGGGCTTGGCTGTGGGGTGGAGGAAGGAGTAGTGTAGTGGGGCTGTCTGGTCTGTAGCTGGGTGAGGACTGGCGTGGGTGGCATCTGTGGCGTGGGTGGCATCATTGTTGTGGGTGGCATCGGCATCAGTGGAACCAGTGGCAACGGTGTCATCCGATGACTCTGTGCCTGGACTGAGAAAGGCTGCTGCCTGTGCTGCTGGACCTCCTGGTAGCCGTAGCCCTGGTAGGTGAGGGGCTGTGGGAAGCCTTGGAATGGGAGGGACATCACCTGGGGTGGAGGAGCAGACCTGGACTGGGTGGGAGTAGGTTCCTCTGGATCTGGAGGGTTGTGAAGCAGCTCGGTGATCCGGTCCTTCACCACCTGGTACTGGGGTTCCTCCATGTTCTTGATGGTCTGGTTGACATCGATGAGGAAGGGCTTGCAGTTGGAGGATGAGGAGTTGGTGCTGACCAGCTGAGAGTGGAGATCTATACTGGTGTGGATGGTGTCCCTGATCTCCAGGAGGACAGTGTGGCTCTGCCCCTCCTGCTGTCTGGCTCTCTGCCTTTCTGTGGAGGCGGAGCTGGGGGGGGTGGATGTGGCTATGACTGTGGTGGACTCAATGTCTCCTTTCTCTCACCGCACCAGGGAGTCCTCCACGCGCTCCACCACGGTTACAACACCTGTCCGCGGGTTCTCCGCCATGGCACGCTCCACAGAAACCTGCCTGGAGACAGGGACTGACTCTCGGCCGGAAGAGGACTGGCTCTCAGCAGGCTGCCGGAGAGAGAGGGTAGACAGAGGGGCTCCTGGTGCTCCTCGGTGGCGGATCTCACCCTCCAGGAAGCTGCACCTGGCCATGACGTAGGTCTCTCTGTCCGTCAGCTTAACCGTGGCCTGGCCAGATTTCTTCAGGTGCAGCTTCCCGTACCAGGTGTGCATGTGCTTCCACCAGCTGAGGAGCACCTCCGAAGTGTAACCCATACTCTCCGCCCTCTCTCTCCAAGCAGCCTGTGTCCCTTCCGCCACAGATAGTCATTCTCTCTCAGCCACTCCAGCACCTCATCCTCGTGTTCCTCTTCGATGAAGTATTGCCTCCTCTCCCGTCCCCGCATATGCCTCTTCCTCCCTTTGGCAGGACCAGATGGGCCCTCATCAGAGGGGCTCCCAGGTGGTAGGGGCTGCTCCTCCACACCACCACCAGCAGCAGCAGCAGCAGGATCATCATCATCATCATCATCACCAGCAGGATCATAATCATCATCATCATCATCATCATCAGCAGCAGCAGCAGCAGCAGGATCCTCCTCCTCCTCATCATCATCATCAGCAGCAGGATCAGCAGGACCAGGATCAGCAGCAGCAGAGTAAGCCCCAGGAGCACCAGCAGCACCAGCACCAGCACCAGCAGCACGAGCAGGACCAGGAGCACGAGCAGGACCAGGAGCATGAGAGGACGAGCAAGACCAGGAGCACGAGCAGGACGAGCAGTATGAGCAAGTCCAGGAGCATGAGCAGGACCAGCAGGACCAGCAGGACCAGGAGCAGCTTCAGCAGAGTATGCAGCAGCAGAAGCACCACCGCCAGGAGCAGCGCTAGCAGAAGCTCCAGCACCAGAAGAGCGAGCCCAAGCAGCAGAAGCCCCAGCAGAAGCAGAGTCAGGGACAGGGGGCGGGAGGGTGGCCTTGTCTCTCTTTCCAGGGATGGCGGCAGGTTGCTGAGACATTCGCTTCTTCCCCATGGTTGTGGGGTTGCTGGCTGGCAGGGAGGCTGGCAGGGAGGCTGGCAGGCACCAAGGCTGGCAGAAAGCCTGGCAGGCAGGCTGGCAGGAAGCCTGACAGAAAGGCAGGCAGGCAGGCACCAAGGCTGGCAGGCAGACTGGCTGGCAGGGAGGCTGGAAGGCAGGCTGGCAGCAAGGCTGGCAGGCAGGCAGAGAGCAAGGCTGGCAGGAAGGCTGGCAGCAAGGCTTGCAGGCAGGCATGCAGGCAGGGCAGGCAAGGACTTGATGTATCCTGCAGCAGGTCTTTCCTCCGAATGCTGGCCACGTGCGAGGTGCTTCCCTTTATATCCGCGTGGATTACACAATGCATCCCCCCCCGTATGCGCAATTAACGCCAGGCATCCGTTAGGCTTCCGCTGTGCATCCGCTTCATCCGCTGTGAATCCGCTGTGCATCCGCTGTATCCGTTCCGCGTCCGCTTTGCTGAGGTCCCCCAGAAGCCTAGCAGATGCGCCATCCGCTCCCATCCGCTCCCATCCGCTTCTATCCGCTGGGCTTCCGTTCCGCATCCGCTTTCCATCCGCTCTGCGTCCTCCCCGCGTCCATGTTATCCGCTCCGTTTATGCAAAATTTTGCCCCTTTTGAGAGCGGATAACAACGGATGGAACATTTTGCTCGTCCGTTGTGTCCGTTTTGCATCCGTTGGGCAGTGTGACAGGGCCTTTAATAAATAAAAACCATTTTAAAACATTAAACACAGTGAAACCAATAAAAAACATGAAAAACATCCACATTAAATACACACAGGAGCGAATTAACATTGTGTTAGCATGTGTGGAGTGTAACATTTTCTTGGGTGCTATATGTATTTTTTTTTGGGGGGGGTTGTTTTGTATGGGGTGTGTGGGTTGTAATTTGATTTCTAATTGATTTTATGATGGCTGCCCAGAGTCATTGTGTTTGAGATGGGCAGCTGTATACACTGAATGAATGAATGAATGGGGGGAGGGAGGGAAGGAAGGAAGGAAGGAAGGAAGGAAGGAAGGAAGGAAGGAAGGAAGGAAGGAAGGAAGGAAGGAAGGAAGGAAGGAAGGAAGGAAGGACGGACATACAGAAACACTTCCTTCGGAGTTTTTTTCAGGTAGAGCTCCAGGAAGATTGGCAATGAGTTTATTTGCTCTTCATGTATTTTAAACTGGGTTATATATTGTGTTGTTTTATTTTTATTTTGCTTTATTTTGACCAGAGAGCATCTCAGAGATGGAAAGTAAGATGGACATTAAAATAGCATCAATAATTGTCAGACCCAAGCCCAAAGACAACACAGTGAGATCCAATCGAGTCCAGTGCTTTGTTTACTTACATCTAATCGACAGAATCTTGCCAGACTAAAGCTTTAATCTTCCAAGTTAAGGTTAGAAGTTTAAAGAGACATTCTGAGAAGACATCCAGACACTTTCTTGTGTGTGGCTAGGATTTTGGGACTGCACAGTGTCTTAATTTGGACTTCTCTCTGTAATGTACTGCCTCCTCTCTAGGAAACTGGGGTGCTCAAGCTGGGACTCCCCCCACCTTCTCCAAATGCATATCCCACCATATCAATAAAATACAATTCTGTGTCTCTCTTGTGAACAATTGCTTTAATTTAGAACGCAAAGCCTACACTATCGCTCAATTATCATTATATTAGAATTAACCAAACTAACGAGGATTAAAAAGCCTTTACATTTTCAGCAATTCTTTATAAGCCAAGACATTCCCTCTCAAAATGTGAATATTTAAGAAAGTACAACAAAGCATCCAGATGTTTAACTTTTGCAGTTTAAAATCAACCCCAACATTGATGTACTTTTGAGTTAGATATGGTTGGTATCAGATTACACCCAGTCTTTTTTGTTCAGTAACTGTCTACCCTTGTTGATGATAAAGACTGAACTCTTTCATCTTTGCTAGCCAAACTGCATGTGTGCATCTGGCCAGTGGGAGGATATAAATCGAGAACGTAATGATCTTTTATGGTTTTGGAGCTGGGAAAAACAGCAATTTCCTTTTGTCTGCACTGTTTTTTCTGGGCTTGATTATGTCCATGTTCCTACGTGGAGATATGCCTTCCCCTTATCACCCTGTCTGAAACTTAACTAGCCGACTAGAATACAAACATTATCAGTCCCGTTTTTTTAAAAAAAAATCCATTAATTGCGGCTAGCCTGAAGAATGTTCGCAAAATTGATGCTGAGAGGCTTATGGATGGAACGAAAGCAACATCTGTCTTTCCTTTTGATGCCAATGGTAGCTGTAGGACTTTCAAGTAGTGCCAAAGCATTTGAGGCATGTAGGATGGTAATTGTACAAATGTGCATATCTGAGAGCCAATCCTGGGGTTTCAGAACTGTTGCTCGGTTAATTATTTTTTTAATTACCCAGGGGTTGGAATGAAAGAATGTACATAGCTTGATAAATACTCAGCAGAGGTCACAGGATCAATAAATGCAGCAGAAGTGACTTGCCTCCACCCTGTATCGGTATGTGGGAAAGATTTTGGGAGATGGGGGAAGAGCTCCAGACAGAGGAAAATGGTTGGATAAGAAGAGGCAGCTGAGACTGCAGAAGGAATAAACATTTCAGAAGAGACCCTCCCTAATTTCTTAGGCTGTAACGGTGATGGGAGAGAAATGCATTTTCAGACTTGCAAGATTCTGCTGGTGTAGCTTTGCTAAAATTTGCAAATTCCAAATTCCTTGGAAGTGTCCCCAACCTTCCACCTCCTCAAAACTTTTCAGGGCAGATTTCATCCCCATATACTCAGGGGTGGGGATTTTACCAGTTCGCACCTATTCACTAGAACTGGTTGTTAACATTCTAAGCAGTTCGGAGAACCGATTGTTAGATGAAATTACTGGCCTAATCCTGTAAGGAAGGCAGGAAGGAAACATTCTGGTGTTGCTTTCAGAAACTGCCTTTCTGTTAACCCTTATTACATTCTTGGCAGGACTGGACTTCCTGTCTCAGGAACTTCTCTGGAGTTTTTTTCCCTTCCTTTGCTGGTACTTTGCTTATGTGGAGTGACCATTCAAAGTTACAATGGCACTGAAAAAAGTGACTTATGACCATTTTTCATACTTACTACTGTTGCAGCATCCCCACAATCATGAGAGGCCAGGCGAGGAGATGCGTGCCTCGATATGAGTGACATTGAATTGGCCACACACCCAGACAATAACATGACCACCAAGCCATGTCCACCCAGTCATATAACCACCAAGCCACACCCACCACCTAAGCCACGCCCACAGAATTGGTTGTTAAAAATTTTGAATCTCACCCCTGCATATATTATATAGTATATCTAGATATGTACTATATACACATATAGGTAAAGGTAAAGGTTCCCTTCGCATATAGGTGCTAGTCGTTTCCGGCTCTAGGGTTGGTGGTGCTCATCTCCGTTACAAAGCCAAAGAGCCAGCGCTATCCAAAGACGTTTCCTGTTGTAATGACAAGGCAGTAGAGTTGTTTGATCATGAACAACTGTATCATGATGAACTTTATTGGAGTATAGTCTTACATTTATACACATTTTTAGTTATCCTCCATCATTGGTTAACTTTGGTTACTGCTTAACATTCGTTACTGTTCAGCACAGTAATCCATACAATTAATTATCTCTAGTTAAAGTCTAACATATGTTTACTTCCCCTCTCTAATCCTCCTTTAGATTAGTGACTTTGTTTGCCTGAGTTGTATTTGCTCGGAAACATTCTTTATCTGAGGTTTGCCATCCAAGATTGGAACACTCCTGCAATTACAACTCTACAGTTTCTGTGGTCATGTGGCCGGCATGACTTTTTAAAACACCCATGCTGGTTTTCAATGGTCGGTTGGAAGCCACAAGTAGGAAGGATTCATAAGTATAATGCCCTCCAAGCAATCATAATCTCTTATTCTCAATTTTCTGCCTTTCTATTTGGGGTGAAACATTCTAATCTAGTGGACTTTAAACTACTATTTAGGTATTTATATGTATTTTTCCTCTAGAACTATCAACCACGGAGTACCTTTTTTTTTCTAATTTTGTTCTTCCATACGTCCTTGGACAGATTCAACAGCCTTTTCGTATAAAGAAAGTGTTGAAATGATTAATATACTGGGTGGGGTTCAATGCAGATAATTTTATCTCTTTTAATATCTCTTGCATGATGGCTAAAGAATGCAAAATCATTTTTTTCCAAATAAAGAGCCAGCGTCTAATGGAGGAAATGCTTTGAGGACTTGTTTCTTAAGATTGACTCCAATATGCGCATAAGAGCCCCACTCCGGAACTGCTTGAATGTAATGTCACTAGTGAACAAAACTTTTCCAGCTGGGCCATAATTGTTGCGTTAAGACAAGATTGCCAAGCCAGAACTATTACTGCATTGAACATATGACATTATGAAGCTCTCTCACACAAAGGTTTCTTTTTTGTGTTCAAAAGTCAGTGAATCAACTTGTGAATGTGTTCGACTAGAGGTCCCCAACCCTTGTTGGGAACCGGGCTGCGCAAGTTGTGGACAAGTGAGTGAACTTTCATGTGCAGGATCTAGGTTATACATGTGATGATCCATGGAAGACAGTTTTTCTTCTGAAACGGGTCCCTGGAACTAGAAAAGTTGGGGATTGTTGTATTAGATCATTTCCATTTCTATGTGAAATTACTGAAGAATCTAAAGAGGGCTTTCATCCCTATAAAAACTCCCTTTTTATGATCCTGTAATCACTTAATTTGGGGTAGAATTGGGGAGACTAGATGGAGCTAAGCACTGACTGGCCAGATGCTCTTCCTGATGCCTATGCGGAGTTTACAGCAAATATTTTCTCTTTGCGCACTGGAAGAGAAACATTGGCTGCTACTTAGGATTGAACTCTCAACCTTCTGATTGGAAGGCAAGTGCCTTTACCACTAGGCCATCATGCTGCTCATAGGGCTTTCACACCTATACGGTATCTAAATTATATATACAAGGAGAATCTGTATATTTTGGAGAATCTGTCCCCTCCTTTGCATTTGGAGTTGGAAATTGTGTAATGCTGGACCATATTGTCTCCTGCACATTTTCATATCAATATGGAGTTGGAAGAGATATTGGAAGTATTCTTGTCCCCTCCAATCCAGGGCTAGACATCTCAAACCATCGCAGACAAATAGCTGTCCAACATTTGCTTGAAAAACTCCCATAATAGAACATCCATGATGGAAGGCTCTATCGCCGCTCCATAGCTGTCACAATTGAAATCTTATTTCAAATTTGAATCTCCTTTAAAGCTTTCTCCCCTTGATTCTTGTCCTACCTTTAGGTGCTCTGGAGAATCTAACCACACCAATTTCTACCGGCTCTTTATCATCTTCCCATCTCTTCCAACATTTAAAGACCACTATCATGTTTCGTCTTAGCTTCCTCTCCCATAGGCTTGGCTAAGTAAACACCGATACTTTAACAATGAGCCGTGGTGGCAAAGTGGTTAGAATGCAGTATTGCAGGCTAACTCTGCCCACAGCCAGGAGTTCAATCTTGACCAGCTCAAATTTTTACTACTGGTTCTGTGAGCATGGCTTGGTGGGCATGGCATGGTTTGGTGGGTGTGTCTTGGTGGGCGTGGCAGGGGAAGGATACTGTAAAATCTCCATTCCCTCCCCACTCCTGGGGGAAAGTTACTGCAAAATCCCCACCCCGCTAACCTGCTTTCCAGCTCTGTTCTCCTGTGCAGGGCAGCAAAAGAAGACTCCGCCAATCAGCTGGGACTTGGAAGGCAGAGAATAGATGGGGGTGGGGCCAGTCAAAGGTGGTATTTGCTGGTTCTCCAAACTACTCAAAAGTTACACTACCAGTTCTCCAGAACTGGTCAGAGCTTGCTGATGACCACCTCTGATGGGGACCCAGATTGTTGGGGGCAACATGCTGACTGTGTAAACCACTTAGAGAGGGCTATAAAGCATTGTGAAGTGGTATGTAAGTCTAAGTGCTATTGCTATTAACTATTCTTCACAGAATTTAACCACCAAGTCCTTCACCATCTTTGTTGCTCTTCTCTGTATTCTTTCCAGTTCCCCAGCCTCTTGAATTGTGGCAACTAGAAGTGGATGTGGTGTTTTAGGTGCAGTTTTTTTAGCCCAGCATGGAGTGGAGATATCACTTCCTGTCATCTCAACACTATACTCTATTGCTGCAGTGCAAAATTGTATTAGATCTTTGACAGCTGCAGCACACTGCTGTGTCAGGCTTACTCTGTGGTCTACCAGAAGTTTCTCAGAGGTACTTGTACTAAGAGAGATACCTCCTGTTTGTAGTTGTGTGCTTCATGCTAATAAACCTGACAGTCTTCCTGTTTAAGCAGAGATGATCTTCCATTTTCTTTTTGCGGTGTCTTTTCGTGTCTTCCAGTTGGAAGTTACGGGTAGTTGCAAAAGTTGTTCAAAAGGGAACATCCATCAGGCAACAAGTTTCACGCCACGGAGCCTCCTATTTTCCCTCTTAATCTTTTCCTGATTTTTGTTTTTGACCTTTTCAAGGTCAGAGTAGACTTTGAAACCAGTAGGGTCCATGTTTTTACAACATCAAACTGAACAAATGCTTTATTTGTTTGCATAAAATGTTAGTGTTTTCAGTTTTGCTGACAGTAGTTTGGTATATCCTTTGTTTGTAAAAGCCTGCTAAAATTGGAATTCGCAATCAAATAATTTGTGATTTCTGGATTTAATTAAGACTTCAGGGTGTTGAAATGTCATTCAGCCATATTTCCAGGAGATGAAACCTGAAACTCTACAAACATTGGAGTAAACTATTATTCACCATCTTTTCTCTGCTTGCTATGACTACCAAGTGTTTGAGTCTAACAACATCTGGGGAGCTGCCTGACCTCTTTCCCTGATTTTAAAGAATAAATATATTTATCTGGCTCTTCAGTCCAGAAAGTTAAATAACAGCTCTTACAATAATAATATTTAAGGAAAAAGCAGTCTTAAGATTCTGATTCCAATTTTCTTCTGGTTCTAATTGGTCAAATGAGGAATTCTAATTGGGACCTGTAGAATTTCATACATAGGGTTTAACAGTATTACTATCATGCCCCTGGTGGAGACTGACTCTGAGGAAGAGGAGGAACAGCCAACAGGGAGTGGAGGTGTGGCTCCAGAGGTGGTGGAGGAGGCTGGGGAAGGGCAGAGGCCGGCTGGGCAGTCAGGAGGACCCAGGCCCATCCCCTATCCATCCTAGGACATGCAGGAAGGAGAGAATAAGGGAGAGATGTGGTCTCCTTGGGAGGAGAGGGCCTTGATCCTCTTCATGGGATGCAGGTGTGAGAACTGGATAAGAGGATAGACCTGTGTACTGGCGAGTGCTGGAAACAAAGTGTGAAAATATCTCTAGTTTATAGTTCCTCTCTGAGTTTGGCATCCTTCCCAGTGGGTGTTTTGTTCTCTTTGAAAGTCTTCAAGCCCTTATCTTGCCTGGTTTGTGTTGTTTTTTACTCTTTATAATTTAAATAGCATTTCCTCCTTCTTGTAACTGTTTGTGTGAGAGATTTTTGTCTCCAGTCAGGGATATTTGGAGCTTGGAAGCAAAGTGAAGGAATAAAAGGGGCTTCTACCTGTTTTTTGTGACTGTGTTTATTTTGTATCCCACCCTGGGTCATCACAATTACAAAATAAAACCATTATCACGCCTGTTGTTTCTTTATTTTGTAGGCAATTCTGATGACAATTTGCACTGAAAACAATCAGACATACTAGATGTAACAACATATGAGCAGATTACTTTGAGGCAAATACATGATTAAAATCATTTAAACACAGGAACACTGAAAAATAACTCAGCAAGGTAGCTAATTCAGAAAAGTCACACATTTCACAAAAGTAAACATTGTTTACAATTTTACATGCAAAGTATTCTTCATGAAAGAGATGAGACAGTTTTCTCTGGCATTTTAAGCAAAAAACATTGGGAATTCTAGCTTATGATGAGCAAAGAATTCTGTAAATTCCCAGAATGCCACAGTCGATAGATCTCTTGAAGTAAAGTACGCTATTAAAACACTTTTCTAACATTTCAAAACTCCTTTAACACATTGTGTAGATTTGCCTTAAGCAAAATGAAAATCTGACTAATTTCTCTGTTTTCCAGATGTCAGTTGGTTATACCCTTTTTTTCCATTTGAACAACCATGTGGAATTGATTAATATTATGTGCATTATACAGATCATTTAAAGAATGATTTGCCTGAGATAAATGATTTTGGTTTTTCATTTGGATAGCTTTATATTTCCCTCTGTTTTGCAAGACATTTGATTGTGGGAGTCAACATCCGTTCTATTTATATTTTCCTTCATGCATTTAAAACATTTTATGTTCTGCTCTTAGCATTGCTGTTTCCCATAGAGATCTTAAAGCTTTGTTCATTTTACAAATATAATAGTCAAAAACAGCCTACTAACATCCTTAACATTTATTATCTTGATTGTATTTTGGAAGAAGTGTTTTGATAAGCATCAGGACTAAGCAGTAGTATATATTATAATATGTTTTTTTTAACTTAGGAAATTTACTGTCAATATTGATGTGTGACATCAGAAAACATTTTCAACCGAAACATATATATATATTTCCTCTAACATTACAATTTCTTATACTCTCCAGTTAAATAAGATTTGTAATAGAGTAGTAAATATGGATTTAATTCTACTAGGCAAAAGCCTCCTTTGTAATGCAGATATACATAAGCATCTATTTCTTTTTGACAATAGCAATAATATACAAACAAAGATGCTAAATGCAGGCCTTCAAAAAATTCCGTTCTGCTTTAAATATTAATTTATGTTCCTCTGTGTATGTATCTTTCTTCTTTTCACAGTAATGCAGTATTATAAATATACTCTTAATCATTTTCTCTATTAAAAACTAACCATAGCGTAAAGGTTGTATAAGCTGATATGTACATTTTCTACATAGCCTTTACGGATGAAAAATATTACTTAAGCCAAACAAGCTAATTTAGTTTTCCCAAAGCTGGAGTCTTCTAATTGTATTAAACTGTATTTCATTAGCATCTGAATATAGATCTTTTAAACGTTTACTGTGTTTTTAATCTAAGTGAAATGTTAATACTTGTTGTAAATCCATGTATGTTAGGCTATACGCTAAATAAATAAAATAACTGTTTTTCCCGTCACACCAAGAATGATAAGAACTGTAGACTTACATGTCTGGGGAGTGCTGAGCTGGGGAAAACTTTTTTTAAAAATAGCTTTTAAAAATTAGGCAAATTTTGAAATTTGAAATTTCCTCTTTTGAAGGAAATATCAAGTGTCACTTTCCTCCCACAGCATTCCAAAATGAGTAATTCTGACTAAGTGGACAAAATGTGCTGTCGAATTGGAGAGGAAGTAGAGCGTGCCGAAGGAAGGCTCTCTATAAAGTAATTGGGAGGAATGTTCGATCTCAACCCAGGAGTTAGCAGTCTGAACTCCTCAGATTTTATGACTTTTAAGATTCCTCACTTTCAATGGCTTTTACAGTCATCCCATGTGTGGGCTCTGTTCCTGTGGCCTTTGTTAGAGAATGAAAAGAAATGCCAACCAAAATCTTCAGATATATTTTAAATGGGCAAAGACCTGTGTTTGAGGTCCTATGCATCATTCATGAGTGTTTTGATTGATTTGTTAATCAGTTGGGCGCCATCTTGATTCTAGCAGCCTATCTGATCTACTCCCAAGTCAATCTTAACTCCTACATCCTTTTGTATAGATAAAGGGCTAGGCTGATCTGAGGTTGGTGGGACTCTGCTTGGTGACATGAATTTTGAGAAACTGAACTAATTCGCTGTCACCTCAACTTTTCCTGCTACAAATCGGAAGGAGTTGTGGAGCTGTGGAGCTGAAGGCTAAAACATATGAAGAAGGGTTGCAAGAACTGGGCATGGCTAGTTTGGAAAAAAGAAGGACTAGGGGTGACATGGTAGCAGTCTTCCAGTATTTGAGGAGCTGCCAGAAAGAAGATGGGAGGTTAACCTATTTTCCAAACCACCTGAAGGCAAAGCAAGGGGAGAAGCAACTAGAATTAAAGAGATACTTCCTAACAGTGAGGACAATTAATCAGGACGGCTTGCCTTCAGAAGTTATGTGTGGTCTATCACTGGAGGTTTTGAAGAAGAGACTGGACAGCCACTTGTCTCAAATGGGACAGGGTCTCCTGCTTGAGCAGGGGGTTGGAATAGAAGACCTCCAAGGTCCCTTCCAGCTCTATTCAGACTGAAGCAGATGGTGTCCTGATGACAGTATCGCTCATCTTGGCCTCCTTCCCAGCTCCTAAGATTTGTCATCTCTCTACTGTCACTGGCTTTTCCCGCCATCAACGCCCTCTTTGGTTGCTCCAAGGAGCAACTTTTGCCTCTCTTCTCTCCCAAAAGACAAACTGGTATTGCTCCCATTGGCAGTGAAGAGCAAATGTTGATAAGAGAAGAACAGAGGTGGAGAGAAGTTGTTACTGGCTGGTTTTCACCCTCCCTTGTCGGCTCTGTCGAAGGGTGGGATAGCGACAGCAGTGCAGGATTATGATGGATTGTTCCCCTGCAGCAGCAGGTGGGTTGGTTGAAGGGAGTATTTTGCCAACTCAAGAGGCTTCCCAGAAAGAGATCCAAATTAAGAGGCTGCTGCCCAGTCCACAGCTGGATATGGGAAGGAGGAAGAGGTTCAAGGTAACCATACCCTAGAACTGAGGTGTCAAACTCGATTTCATTGAGGGCCACATCAGAGTTCTGTTTGGCCTCGGGAGGCCTGGAGGAGAGTGGCCGGTGAGGGCATGGCCACCTCGGCGTCATTTGTTGAGGCTCTGTTTTTGGCGGTGACGGCCTCCTGCAGCCCTCTGCCAGCGAAAACGGAGCTTAGGAGGCCGTCGCAGCGAAAATGGAGCTTGGGAGGGCCATGTACAGCCTTCCCAACTTCTGTTTTCGCTGGCAGAGGCACCCCAGGCCGGTCTTTCACTGTTTCCAGGGCGGTCCCCGCAGGCCAGATGTGGCCTGCTGGCCTTGAGTTTGAATCTCTCAGGATGTATTTAATAGGCTGTAGAAAATTTGGCAAGATTCTGTCCATTGGACACAAGCAAATAAAGGATTGGAATTGATGGGGTATCATGGTCTCATCTTTGGACTTGAGCTTGACTTGGCAGAGCTACTGCTCAGATTTTGAACCCTAATAATTGTACAGGTAGTCCTCGACTTATAACCACAATGGAGCCCAACATTTCTCTTCGAGTTGAGCAAAACATTCGTTAAGTGAATTTGCCCCATTTTACGACCATTCTGGCCATGATTGTTAAGTAAATCCCCGCAGTTGTTAATAACAAGAGTTGTTAAGTGAATCTTGCTTCCCCGTTGACTTTGTTTGTCAGAAGGTCGCAAAAGGGGATCATGTGACCCCAGGACACTACAACTGTCATAAGTACATGTCAGTTGTCAAGCATCTGAATTTTGATCACGTGACCACAGGATGGCTGCAACGGTGTTAATTGTGAAAAACGGTCATAAGTCCCTTTTTTCTTCTGAAATTTGTGGCAGGTTTTTCCCCTTAAGATATTGTTCTATCTTATCCCTCTCTATTTGATCCCATCTGTATAAATTTTCATAGTATTTTTGTACAATATGTTTTTTTTTCCCCTCCGGAAGGTTTCGGGGGTTTGTGTCCCATTTTCATCATGTAATTGTTGAATTAATTTATTTTCCCTTTCCTTTTTCAATTTATAAGCTAGTCATCTTCCAGGCTTATTTGCTTGTTCAAAGAAATTTTGCCTAACCAATTTTATTTTTTTTACATATTCCTCCTGATTTAACAAATTCAATTTATGTTTAGTTAAATCCCTTTCTTTTTTTTATTTTATCACTTTGCAGTTCCTTCTGTAAAGTTATATCTTTTTAAACTCTTCCTGTAATTCATTTTGTTCTTTCTGTTTCTCTTTATTTCTTCTGGCTACATATGCTATCATGATCCCTCTTACATAAGCTTTTGCTGTATCCCATAAATTCTGAAAAGTTTGTATTTTGATTCTTATTTATAAGGAAAAATTCCATTTCTTTTCTAATCATTTGTAGGTATTATTTTTCTTTCAATATTTGTATATCTAAAATCCATTTCCTATTTTTCTTTTTTTGTCCTTTCCAAATTATCTGTAAGGGATTATGATCTGCCCAAGTATTAGTCAGTATAACTATACCTTTCACATTGTTTTCTAATTCCTTGTTCATCCAAACTATATATCTATTTGGGATAAGTCCCTTTTTTCAGTGGTGTTGTAACTTTGAACGCTCACCAAACGAACTGTTGTAAATTGAGGACTACCTGTATTATTGAGATTGCATGGAATAATCTTACCATTGGTTAATTTTCACCTTAACGTGACAACTGCTGATCTATCTAAATGTGATATGTTAAATTATGGTTTTCCTTTTATAAGCATAAAGATAGTTTGGGGATTATTTCTTCTCCTATTGAAAAAAATATATCCAGCATTTTAAATCGAGAACTCGAAATACTTAATTAGGCCACAGTAATTTAAGTTCATTTAATTGTCCTTGTTTTCAAACAGCATGATAGACATCTGCCATTGTTTTCAGCGGCACTTAAATTCATCTCATCCTGTCTGAGCAAATCCTAATTGTTAACGTACATTCAGAGTTAGCATAATTATTATGATAGTTTTCACGTGTAAAGCTCAATAAATTAATTAGAAATAACAACAGCATCTGGTGGAATGTAACCTTTCTGGATCACAATCAACCATTTCAGAGTCATGCATCCAATAAAGCCAACTGCGGTCCACATATTTTTATATTATAACAAACATTATCATATTTCAGAATAAAATTATAAAAATGTACTACAACAATACGCTATAAAAGCTAAAATTAGTTAAGGTGCTCCAAGATTCTTCATGACTTTTACTAAAACAAACAAACAGACAAACACAAAAGAACGAATGCAGCTCCTCTTCTACAAACTATTTAGACATCGTTCACAATAAAGAAAAGTGACAGTGGCAAAATGCTTAATTCATCATCTATAAAAATATAACCTCTATTATTTACATAGAAAAGCACAGTCACAAAGAGATGAATTTTTTTCCTCTCCTTGGAAAGCGTGGCAAGGCAGTTTAGTTTCACTGGCTTTGAAAATCATGGTTAAATCACATTGGCATGCAGCATTTTCTCCAAAAAATCAAGGCAGTGTGGCATGGGGCCTTCCCCTTACTTTATCCCAGCAACAACCTTGTAAAATAGACTGAACTAAGAGACTGGGGGTGGGTGGGAAACCACTTATTGAATTTGTCAATATGTTTCAGGAACGTGCATTAAAATAGGGGCATTTAGACTTTGTGTTTAAATGCCTTTAATTATCTGCATTTTTTCCTGGGAGCAGATAATGGAACTGGACTACTCAAATTCCTTCAAAATCACTGTGTTATAATTGAGCCTAAATCCAAATTTGGAAAATGTATGAGTATTATTTGGTCCAAACGTATAAGTGTTTGTGTATACCAGGGGTTTCCAAACTTGGCAACTTTAGAATAGAATAGGAATAAGAATTAGAATAGAACAGAACAGAACAGAACAGAACAGAACAGAACAGAATAGAATAGAATAGAATAGAATAGAATAGAATGAGCTGGAAGGGACCTTGGAGGTCTTCTAGTCCAGCCCCCTGCTCAAACAGGAGAACCTATACCATTTCATATAAGTGACTGTCTAGAGTCTTTTTAAAAACATCAAGGAAGGAAGGAAGGGAAAGAAAAAAAGAAAGAGAGAAAGAAACAAATTAAAAGAAAGAGTGATAGAAAGAAAGAAAAAAAAGAAAGATGTATCCATGATGGAGCGCTTTAAGCCTTGTGGACTTCAATTCCCAGAATTCTGAGCCCTTCGCCATGGCTGACCTGGGGAACTCTGGGAACTGAAGTCCACAAGTCTTAAAATCGCCAAGTTTGGAGACCTTTCTGGTGTGTAGCATCCTGAATTTGGTCAGGAAAAGATGTCCGTGTACTTTGGGAGAGGAATGCTTGCAAGAGAAAGATATTTTTTTAAAAAAGAAATGTAACAGAATATTCTTAAATTGCACTGAAATTCTGAAGGAAAGTGCCAAGATTAGACAAATTGGATTTTGGGAGCGAGGGAATGATTCATGGCAAAAACGTTTTGGGCCTCATCATCATTTTAACCTTCCTAAAAGGTTTTCTGTAACCATTCATGTTCTGATCCGAAGCTTCAGGCCATGTGGCCCAAAAAATGCCATTGCGCACCCCTTTATATTTCTTGTTATAATATTTGCCGTTGAGATTGGCAGCCAGACAAGCATCAAACCACCATCCTGAGCTATAATAGGCTCCACAGTTGCTTGAAGCGTACTGGTCGTTGTCCCTGTCCGGGGTGCTGAAGAACTTTTGATCATGGTTGTAGGGTTTCCTGAAGTTCAAGGAGTCCCCGGCAGTGCCAGTGTAGGTGCCGATGGTTAACCGGTATTTGAGATACTCATTGGCGACGTAGAACTGGTCATATTTGGCATATTCTCGGACACCGTTGAAATCTTCCATCTCGATCCTCAGCTGCATCTCCTTGCTTTTGGTCAGGAGGTGAATTTTGTCGTTCCCTAGCCAGAACTCCTTACCATTTCCAAAGCCGTTCTTGTAGTCCTCCCAGGTTCGGTTGAAGGAGACGCTGCCATCCTGGCGCATCTGGAACACGGTCCAGCCCCCTCCGAAGGATTCCATGTCGCAATACACATCAAAGCTACGGTTTCTGGGATCTGGGGTGATTTTGTAGATGCCGTTCTGCCGGTTTCCAGTGGCGAAATAATTGGAACAGTCCCCTTGCAGAAGCAGGTAGTCTAGATAGAGGGAGGGAGATGGCTGTTATCACGAGTAACAAGCTATTTTGACTTAGCTAACATGGTACCCAAGGATGCAGCTGTGATGAGATTGTATTTCCAAAAAAGAGAAGTTTTTTTTTATTGGTGTTAGAACATGTATGAAGAATAAAGTATTCTGTGCAGTCAAGAACTTCCTTCCTTCCTTCCTTCCTTCCTTCCTTCCTTCCTTCCTTCCTT
>BLBF01000022.1:10328292-10346065 GCA_015471245.1 Laticauda colubrina | reverse complement strand
TATTCTATTCTATTCTATTCTATTCTATTCTATTCTATTCTATTCTACTCTGCTCTATTACATTACATTACATATTTTCTTTTCTATCCTATCCTATCCCATTCCAGTCTATTACATTCCACTCCATATTTTCTATTCTATTCTATTCTGTTCTGTTCCATTCAGTTCATCCATTGATGTCTTATCAATGTCTCATCCATTACTCTTAGGTATAGGTACCAATCCCCAAATCCTGACTTCTTTATAACTCGGTTCAACAACAACACTCCACACAGCAAGGTGTTAACCCTTTTAATTTGTGCAGAAATCTCAATAGCCCACCTACCTGGCTTGGGTTCTATGACAGAACATTGTGAGGAGCACTTCACATCTAGACTGTTTACAAAAAAGGTCAGGTTTGCCACTCTGTCGTCAACGTAACTTTCCACGTTGTTCATGTTGACCAGGTTCATTTGCTCCAGCCGGCCATGCAGGGTGTGGATCTGGTTCTTGGCATTCTTCAGGTTCTCGGAGAGCTTGGTGACCTTGTCCTGCAGGTCGGTGACTCGGTTGTCTTGGACCATGCTCTGGTTTGCGGGGCCGGCCGGCTGGAAGTCGTTATTGTCCTTGTGTTGGTGGTCATCTGCCTGGAGTTTGCAATCCTGGCAGGATTTCTGCAGAGTGTTGACCATTTCCTTGAGGAGCTCCACTTCCTGGAGGGTTTTCTCCATCAGTTGGAACTGCTTGGGCAGCTGGATGGTCAGGGGAGGAAAATTCACCTGGTAGGGACATTCCTCTCCATCGCATTTCCCGCTACTTTGAAGGGAGAGAGGGCAAGCCGGAGACCCCTTATCTCCTCCTCCTCCTCTTCTTTCTTCTTCTCCCTTTCCTGCATGGTCTTCCGACAGAGCGAACCTGTTTGCAAGAAGCAGGGCCACTGCCTGCAGCAACACCCCGCCAGCAAGTTTCATCTTATCTGAGAAGGTAGCTAGCTGCTCAGTGAGGAAGTGTGCTGAGCTCCCAGCAACTTTTATAACAGGGCAGCTCGGCGAAGCCTGTGACTTATCGCAGCCCGTCAGCTATGTTCTCAGAAAAAGGGTGGGTGTATCTTGCATCACAAAGCTGAGTGTGATATTAATAGCAATGGCAGAGTAGTTAAGGGGGGTGGAGAAATCACTCAAACTCTCTCATGCTGCTCAGCTTTTTGTCCACGTAAGCAATATTCCTCAGGGTACACAGATGTAGATCGTAATATTTTTTTTCTCCCTCCCCCACCTTCCCTTCCTCACTAATATTTTAATCTGGTTTTGATTGCTCTTCTTTGGGAGAAAATCAAAACAGCCTGGGTTTGGTCTTCTCGAGAGTCATTGATGTTAAACCAGGAAGGAAAAAAAAAATCACTTTTTTTCCTCCTGGCCCTTTCTTTTTATCATATCTAATTGTATCTAAGCCGCAATCCGGATTCCTTTTGCACTTTCCTATGTTGTAAAGTAAAATACTCCTGTGCTCCAGACACACTCTTATCCCAGTCATTTTGTGTGTGTGTGTGTGTGTGTGTGTGTGTGTGTGTGTACTTTTTTGGCCCTTTTCCCAACCGCACAATATTCCTTTTTTTTTGGGGGGGGGGGGAGACACACTGGAACCACATCTGGAACCCCAAATGTGTCACCGGTGCAGCGATTGCAGGAAATAATGATCGTACTTACTAGTATTTCAGTTTGCTTTCCTAATGAGCCCCGATGAGGAATTAGCCCTTTGCTTTAGTTTAGAATGTAAAAAAAAAAAAAAGGGGGGGGGTGCATGTGGAGAAAAATTGAGGAATGATAAAGATTTTGAGAACCAGGGAGAAGATCTTAGAGGAATAGGCAAAAACTTTTATAGAAGTGAAGAGGGCTGAAATATCCTAAATAGTCCTGGGGAACAAGATACCGATAGCAATATACCAGTTTGCCTTATATCCCACTTCACAGTACTTTATGACACTCTCTGAACGGTTTACAATGTCAGCCTCTTGTCCCCAATAATCTGGGTCCTCGTTTTAGTGACCTCGGAAAGACGGAAGGCTGAGTCAACCTGGACTGGGTCAGGATCGAACTTCTGGCTGTGAGCAGAGTTTGCCTGCAATGCTGCATTCTAACCACTGCACCAACCACAGTTATTCAAAACAAGTTCAGTTCTCTGATTCATTTGCAACATAAGAGGGAGAAGAGATAAAACACAATCAGGCTTGCAAGATTCTGTGATTTTAGAGAGTCAGTGTGATCTAATGATTAAAGCAACAGGCTAGAAACTGGGAGACTGTGAGTTCTAGTTCTTCCTTAACCATGAAAGCCAGGTGGGTGACTTTGGGCCAATCACCAGGAGACCGAGAATTCTCGTTCTGGAAATATGAGTTAATGATGGGCAACAGCATGATAATACCCCTCCATCGTGACATAGATTAAGGTAGAATGGTGGAATTATTAGTCTTAATGCATGTTGCCAAAATTGACCTTCCTGAGTCTTCGATTGCCCCAGTGGGATGCAGTGGAAATTGGTCATCAACCCATACAGATAGTCCTCAATTTACAATGGTTCATTTAGTGGCCGTTCAAACTTACAACGGCACTGAAAAAAAATGACTGATGGCCATTTTCACACTTATGACCGTGGGCCATGTGATTTACATTTATGGATGCTTGATACCTGCTTCATATTTATGACGGTCGCAGTGTAATCCCCCTTTGGTGACCTTCTGACCAGCAAAGTCAGTGGGGAAGCCGGATTCACTTCACAATTGTGTTACTAATTTAACAACTGTGGTGATTCACTTTGCAACGGCAGCAAGAAAAGTCGTAAAATGGGGCAAAACTCCCTTAACAAATTTCTCACTTAGCAACATAAGTAACAAGTAGTCCTCGAATTATGACCACAATCGAGCGGCAAATTTATGTTGCTAAGCAAAACAGTTCTTCAGTGGATTTTGCCCCATTGTACGACGTTTCTTGCCAACATTGTGAAGTGAATCACAGCAGCTGTTTTGTTTTGGATTTTTTTTTTATTTTTACAGCAAAAATAACAAATAAAAAAAATCTTTCGGTTATACAGTGTGCCATCTGAGTACATATATCTTGTGTACATAAAAATATTTGTATATATTTCTCATTGAGTTTACATTCGTACTATATTCTAGTCAGCATTATATGTCATATTTTATCATTATTATAATATCATTAGGTTTTTTTATTTCAATTACCTGTCATGCCCTTGGTGGAAACTGACTCTGAGGGAGAGGAGGAACAGCTGACAGGGAGTGGAAATGTGGCTCCAGGTGTTGTGGAGGAGGCTGGGGAAGGGCAGAGGCCAGCTGGGCAATCAGAGGAGGATCCAGGCCCACCCCGTCTCCATTTTAGGGCATGCAGGGAGGAGAGGATAAGGAAGAGATGTGGTCTACAAGGGAGGAGAGGGCCTTGATCCTCTTCATGGGCTGCAGCTGTGACAACTGAATAAGAGGATGGACATGCATACTGGCAAACGCTAGAAACAAAGTGTGTTTTATTTTGGTCTGAAGTTATCTTGGTTGACTGTGCCTTGTTATCTCCTTGAATTTGGTAAATACTTCTCTTGTTCTATTGTGGACATTTTGTCATTGTAGTTTGTTTGGTTTTTTATTTCACCTCCATCTGTTCATGAAATTCGCACTGTATTGCTTTCTTTTGAAGACTATTTTTGAGTACGTTTTATCTCCAACTGAGTATTATTGAACAGTGGGGCCAAGTTGGGGGGATTAAAGGGCATTTATTTACGTTTTGGATTTTGTTACGTTTGTGGTACACGATGGGTCATCGCATACCATCTATCTTTAATAGCAAATCCAACACTTACTAAATTATGTTCATGTCGTGACTTACTCAAAATAATCATTTACAACATGTCATTATTCGTGTATCCTTGAATTTCTTACTCTACTTTTCTAACTATCCATAAAATAAGCCCCAAATCTTATAATACTCCTTCATCATGGTAGTTGTTAAGTTAGTAACACGGTTGTGAAGTGGATCTGGCTTCCCCATTGTCTTTGCTGGTCAGAAGGTCATAGAACTTGATCCCGTGAACCCAGGACATTACGACGGTCATAAATATGAACTGGTTGCCAAGCCCCCAAATTTTGATCATGTGACCACGGGGATGCTGCAATGGTCCTTAAATGTGAAAAATGATCATAATTCACTTTTTTCAGCACCATTGTAATTTTGAACGGTCACTAAATGAACTTTTGTAAGTTGAGGACTACTTGTGCCGGGCTCAATTGTGGTCACAAGTCGAGGACTACCAGTAAAGCAAACATATTTGAAGAAGGAAGCCCACCGTTTCAAAGCTAGAAGTCTCATAATCACCATGGGAACAATAAAAATGCTTCATGCTCAGTCTTTGCTCAAGGGTAAAATTTGCTATTCTTTCAGATTTAAAAAAAAGTATGCAATAAAAGCATATAATACATTTATAAGATCAGCCTTTGTGCTCGTGGACTGGAAAATGGCAATATAATCCCAGTTTAAAAAAAGATTCTGGTGAACTAGCAGAAAATGACAGACTGTTTATTATTGTTTATTTTTCAATGATAAAAATTCTGCTGAATAAAGATCAACAGACTTCGGTAAAGACAAAAATTTTCTCACCAGGCTTACCAAATATCCAATCATTATTTGAACTCACATCCATTTTGACAAAATTTGGCACCAAATATTCCAGAACAAATTTCATAAGTGTGGAATAAGAGTAATGCTCCAATTAACTGATAATTTGTTGAAATATAAGAAAAGGTCAGTTTTCAGATGGTTTTTTTCCAAGATTTTTAGTTTTTTCACTTAGTACTACTTCTTACTATTCTAGCTCTTTCACTTGGTTAATTACCTGGAAATAGGGAGGTGATCATGATTAGGAAAGACAATAAATCATTTATTGTACAGAGCACTCAAATGACAAAAGTTGATACTCATTCTATCAGTTATAAAAATAATTGAGAGAACCCATCACTCTTTCTGGGGCTGAACAAGAGTTTTACTTGCTAGTGTCCCAGGTGGAGGGCTGTATAAAAATCTGGACTTTATATAATTTATATGTTTAATTTATGTGCGTACATATCAGTGGTGGGATTCAAACTTTTTCATTACCGGTTCTGTGAGCATGGCTTGGTGGGCATAGTAGGGGAAGGATAGTGTAAAATCCCATTTCCTCCCCACTCCAGGGAGAAGGACACTGCAAAATCCTCATTCCCTCCCCACCCCACTAACCTGCTTTCCAGCTCTGTTTTCCTATGCGGGGCAACCAATCAGCTGGGACTCAATGGGAAGCGGAGAATAGAGGGGGCGGGGCCAGTCAGAGGTGGTATTTGCTGGTTCTCCAAACTACTCAAATTTTCTACTACCGGTTCTCCAGAACTGGTCAGAATCTGCTGAAGACCACCTCTGGTACATGTATATGTATTTGTGTGTGGAGGTGTACATATAAAGGATCGAACTGGGTTAATTACTGGATGAGAGATCAGCAGGAAATATCAACGTTTAGTCTACGCTTGGAAGAATTAAAAAAACATCCTCAATGAACTCCAAATAAACAATTTGATATTTTCAATAAGAGCACAATATGGACAGGCTGATAAAGGCCTCAAGAATAAACATATTTAAGAGGCAACCTGAATTTCACCTCTTGTAGGAAATGATGTTTAGAATGGTAAAATTGCCCCTGAACATTCAAAGATTAAGTGAAAAGCTATCAATCTGTTTGCAATCAGCTAAAAAATGGGAGCTGTCAAAATATACTTCCTATATATTTGTTTGTTTATTTAAGGATCATTTCCTTCAGGTTCATCAGCTACATTTTCCACAAGAAATGATGGGAGCAGCTCTGTGAGGCTTGTAGATTTATTGTTTATCTGGTCATAAAAAAGAAAATACCAAAATTAAACCTTGATTTGAATTGTGTGAACAAGGGTTTATTTTCCTATGCTCAATATTTCTTGACCAATTGAAAAGATCCCCCCCTTTTTTTTGGTTTCTAAAATATTTGCAAATATGTTTTTAATAATCTTCATTGGACCATCAGCAATATAAATAGTAAAATATCGATTTAGGCACCTTCAGCATATCCTTATCTCGTTGTTTTTCATTATTATTGCTGCGTCAACAAATTTGTTGTTCGATAGTCAGTCCTCGACTTACAACAGTTCATTGAGAGACTGTTCAAAGTTACAATGTCACTGAAAAAAGTGACTTATTACCATTTTTCACATTTACAACCAGGAGTAGTCTGCTGGGTGTTCGCAGGGGTTTGGGAGAGCCCCTAGCTAAAGGCTAGGTCCCACTGGCCGAGGGATGCAAAACGTATGCATAAAGGACACAGCGGATGAGCAAAATTTTGGGGGTGGCTCCATCCGTTGTCATCCGCTCGAAAAAGTGGCAAAAATTAGCATAAACAGAACGGAAAAGAATGGAAAAGAACGGACGTGGGTAGTGTGTAGCAGGGATGTTAAGTGGATGTTCATAGGAAGCCTAGCAGATGACAGTGGATGGAAGTGGATGACGCCTCCGAAGGGCTTCCGGGGGAGTATTTCGAAGCGGATGCATAGCGGAAGGGGCGGATGCGTAGCAGATGACGCAGATGCATCACGGACGCCTATAGGAAGCAAAGCGGATGCCGCGCGGATGTATATCGGATGCAAAGCGTTCCCTGCGCATGCGGGGAGTATGAATTGCATCAGCTCCGCGGATATAAAAGGATGCAGCATGCATGCAGTCAGCATTTAGGGGAAAGATGTGCTGCCACATACATCTTGAAGGAACACCATGGTTCGTCAGTCAGGGAAGAAGAGGAAGCCCATGCCTACTCGTTCCAGCCCTGGCAAGAAGGACAGAACCAGCATCCCACCCCCTGGCACTGACTCTGAAGCTGCTGGTGCTGCTGATGCTGGTGCTGCTGATGCTGCTGGTGCTGGTGCTGCTGTGGTGGACCAGCCCCAAGGCCCTCAAACCCTGCTGCTGAAGGCCCTGCTGCTCAAGCCCCTGAAGGCCCTGCAGCTGAAGGCCCTGTCAGAGGGAGGAAGAGGCAAGGGAAGGAGAAGGGAGAGAGAGTACACCATTTCCGAGGACCATGAGGATGAGGTGCTGGAATGGCTGAGGGAGAACGAGTACCTCTGGAGAAAGGGCCACAGACTGTATCACGACACAAAGAAGAAGCAGGCAGCTTGGAGAGACAAGGCAGAGAGCCTGGGCTACACTGCAGATGTACTCCTGGGATGGTGGGAGCACATGCACACCTGGTATGGCAAGCTACACCTCAAAAAATCTGGGCAGGCTGCTGTCAAGCTCACTGACTGGGAGATGTACGTCATGGCCAAGTGCAGTTTCCTGGAGGGTGAGATCCGCCACCGAGGAGCAGTCCCTCTGACACCCCTCTCCCTCAGACAGCCCACAGACAGCCAGTCCTCTTCCAGCCAGGAGCCAGCATGCCCGTCCAGGCAGGCGTCTTCAGAGGGCCCCACGGCAGAGACCCCCCCCAACAGCTGCACTCCCCATGCCGGTGGACTTGGAGGATCCCCTGTCACAAATGGAGGAAGAAGCAGCAGCCATCAGAGACCAACCAACCCCCACCCCCACCCCCAGCTCCACAGGATGCAGGCAGAGAGGCAGACTGGAGGGCCAGAATCACAGTGTTCTGTTGGAGATGGGACACAATGAAGACCAGCACAGAACTTCTCTCTCAGCTGGTCCACTTGGACAGAGGATCCTCGGGCCGCCACACCTTCATCACCTATGTGAGCCACGCCCTCATGGACCTGCCCGAGGCCCAGTACCAGGTGATGGAGCAGAAGATCACAGCACTTCTGCACAACCCTCAAGGCCCAGCTGAGGCTGCTCCTACCCAGTCCAAGTCTGCTCCTCCACCCCAGGCGATGTCACAGCCTTCCACGGTTTTCAACAGCCCCTCACCTACCAAGGCTATGACTACCAGGACTTCCCACAGCAAAAACAGACCTTCCCAGTCCAGACCCAGGTTCATCGCACGCCACAGACGCCAGTCCTCACCCAGCTGCAGACCAGACAGCCCCACTACACTCCTCCTTCCTCCACCCCACAGCCAAGCCTGTCAACGGACAATCTGTCATCAGTCTTGTGCCTCACATCTCAGGTACTTGATGAAGGCCCTCTCAACCTCATGGGACTGAGTCAGCTCTCGGAGAGCTTCCTGAACACACCATCCCCTGTTGTACTCTCGGGGCCAAGCACCCTAATGGTGCCTCAGACCAGCACTCAAGCCATAGCCACCTCCACAGTCCCTGCCCGCTTAACAGCTGAGACCATGGACATGACAGAGTGACTGAGAATAGTCAGAAACTGAGTTGTTTATCTTTGCTTAAGACACTTTACTTGGTTCATTTTGCTTATTTAATAAAATCATAAAGGTTACCTAAGAAAGTGAATAAAGGTTATCTTTGCTTGAGACACTTGGTTCATTTTTTTACCTTAGTGAAGTGTTGGTGAAAACTTTTAACAAATGGTTAAGCCTTTGCATGCTTGTGGAATAGATAAGGATAGTTGTGGGATAGATAAACCTCCAGTGCAAGCATAGTGGGACTGTGTGGTCCCCCATCCCAGCTGCCACACATATGGACCTTTTTTATCAATAACAATTTATTCATTGATCAACACATTTCAAAATAAACAAAGCTCTTTATTAATGCCCTATTCATTGTAGGACCACTCAACATACATGGCACAATCTCATCAATGTTATGTGACAGGCTCAAGGAAGCATCCATTAAGCATCTACCATCCTGTCTTGCCACTCCACTGCTCCAGCTGGGGAGTTGCACCAGTGTCTCAGTAGGTTGCGCTGCTTCTACCCTTCACGTGAAGCTCTGTTGGGGCCTTGTACACCCACAGTGTCTATCAGGTTTCGTCCTTGCCTCCATTCACCAGGCTCCATGTCCCCATTCCCTTGTTGACGGTCCACAAGTCTGTTCTGCAACACTGGGTAGCGGGTGCGCATGAGATTGTGCAGGTTGCAGCAAACTTCCACGATGTTCCTCACAGTATGTGCCTCATGCTGCATGGTGGTGAGAAGTATCTGGAACCTGTTGGCCAAAATGCCAAAGGCGTTCTCCACCACGTCTTGCCCTGGACAGCCTGTAGTTGAAGATCCTCTCTTCACGGGTGAGGTATCTTGAAGTGTAGGGCTTCATGAGGTAGGTTCTGAGGGAGAAGGCGTCATCACCCATGATGAAGTAGGGCACATCTTGTGTGTCGTTGGGTAGGGGGTCTGGATCTGGAAAACCCATAATGAGCTTGCGTTCCAGCCCCTCCTTGAGGTGACTGGCATTATATGTCTGGACATCTGAAGCTGACCCATTGCCTGAAGCATCGATGTACATAAACTTGTAGTCAGCATCAACCATGGCAAAGAGGATGATACTGAAGAAGCCCTTGTAGTTGAAATAAGTGGACCCTGAGTTGGCTGGAGCTTTGCAGGCCACGTGCTTCCCATCTATGGCTCCAACGGTGTGGGGGAAAATTCCACCTCTGATACCACTCTTCTGCTAGTTTCCTCCAGCCTTGTTCAGTGGTGGGGCACTTGAGGAGCTCCTCCACGTATTCTTCAGTGATGGCCTGCACCACTTCTCTGACCACTTTGCTGATGCTGTTGTGTGGCACCCTCCATGCATACTGCATGTTTCTGTATGTGGTTCCAGAGGCCAGGTGGATCAGAATCAGTGCCACCTTCAGTCCAGGGTCCAGGTTGTGACGGAAATTGGTGCTCGGCTTGGTCAACCTGGGTCTCAGACGCTCTACAACTTCGTCAAACATGGCTGGTGGCATCCTTATGAAGTGATGGAATGCACAAGGATCTTCATTCCTCAGCTCCACCATTAACTGGTCATACAGTCCATTCTTCTCACGATCCATCCTTGGACCCACACAGCTCTTGGACGTCTCCTTCTTCTCCTTCTGTATAAAAGGTGAAACAGTCTGAACAGGTTTTGGTTGTGGTGATGAATGATCGCAGCTACCATACGGACTGTGTCATGATCCATGGTGGAGAACAATTGATAATGTGGAAGACCAAGACCAAGGGTGAAGAGGTCTGTACACCACGGCTGCTGGACTTATACTGAGATCCAGATGATTTCCTCCCCCTTTTTATAGGAAATATCGGTTGTCCGCTAGGTGTTCTTCTACATACTCTAGACATACTCCAGACATCCTAAATATTTGAGATACATCCCAGATACAAACGTTTTGTCTGTTTTAATCCTTTATATATGAGATCCATACGCTTACATCCTTTCTATTTCCGTGCTACTAACGCTTTGTAGACGTTCCGTGTACCTTTCGTTTCCTCCCTCTTTCCATTTTCAGCTACAATGGATGTGAGTTGAGGGGATGGCCAGAGGATGCAGAGAGGATACAACGGATATTTAACGGATGATAACGGACATAAAACTTTTGTTGCCCGGATATGCCGCGGATGTACATCATACGGGGCAGAAAGTTCATCCATTCACAAAGTTTTGTGCAGGTCAAAACTTCTTGCGCGGATGAAATCACAGTGGACAGATGCTCGAGGGATAGAGCGTATGAAACACGTATGCAATGAGTACACAACAGATGCATAGCATTTTCCAACGGTTGGCAAGCTTTTTTTCATGTTTTATATCCTCTTTGCATCCGTTAGTGCAGTGGGACAGGGGCTTAAGATTCTATGCAATTCAGACAACCACCCAAATCCCAATCCTGGCTGGCCCTGCCCATCCCTCCCCTCCCACAAATCCCCCCGTGGCCCGTTTTCAATGCAGGGAAGTGCAGGGGGCGCATGGAGGCTTGGGGAGGGCAAAAACAGGCTCCCGGAAGTTCAAGAAGGCCAGAAATGGGCTGTTTCATCCTCCTGGAGGCTTGAGGAAAACATCTGGAGCCCAGGGAGGGCAAAAATGCCCCCCCTCTTTGGTGCAGGAGGCCAACTAGGCCACGCCCCCCATGGCCAGACCCACCCATCAACTGGACAGAAAACCCATTGCTAAAATTTTTGAAGCCCAACCCTTCTCATGACCGTTGCAGCATGCCCATGTTCCTGTGATCAAAATTCAAATTCTTGGCAGTTGCTTCAAATTTATGACCACTTCAGTATCCCTGGGGTCATGTGAAAATTACTTGACTGGGCAATTGACTGACATTTATGATGGCCACAGCATCCTGGGGTCACGCAATCCCCTTTTGCGGCTGTTTTGACCCAGACCTTGTTCCAAGGAAACAAACATGAAATGGAGGTAACAGCAAAACCTTGTAATGATTCTTTACAAATTCTGTTCCTTCACGGTTAAAAGGCTGTTTCAATCTAATTGTCTCTGATATGAACGAGCCTTGCCAAGGTTGTGCAAGGCTGCCAAGAACACCAGATAAAGTTGCCAAGAACTATTTCAAAGTAGACAAAGAGTCTCCAAACACAAACTAAGAGAGTCCAAATGTCCACAAGGCTTGAGTGCAAAAACTACTTTGCTTCCTGCAAAGAACTCTGGTTTCTCAGCTGGCTTTTATCTCTTAAGGGAGGGGCCATTATCTTGTAGCCTTACTCCTCAGTTGCCCATGCTGCTGCAGCTGTTCTTTCCTTCGAGCAGCCCTGCGCACACATGCACTGGGCACAGGCTCCTCAGGGACCTCCTTATTAGTGCTGCCAGCCTCCACAATCTCTGAATGTAGCACTCCACTCGTGGTGGTCCTGGCCCCATCCACAGCGGCCTTCTGACAAGCAAAGCTGATGGAGAAGCCAGATTCCCTTAATGTTACCATCTTTTGAACTGCAGCGATTCACTGAGCAACCGTGGCAAGAAATGGAGCAAGATTCACTTAGCAAATGTTTCCCTTAGCCAGGGAAATTTTGGCTCAATTACAGTCCTAAGTCGGAAACAACCTGTACAGGACATAAGGACATAAGCTTTTACCAGTAAATATGGAATTATTTTGCAGGTCCCTAAAGTTAGTTTTTCAACATTACAGAACTTGGGTACCCTTGCAATTCCAAAACGGCATGACTAATCTTTTTAAAAAGAGATGAAGTCCTATTTTGCATGTAGATAAAATTACGGCAGAACTAAACTTATAAGAAAGGAATTCCTACTTTGATATCGATGAGTCATTTTCAGGACTGGGCTTTAATCAAATAGTAAGCATTTTCTCCCCCCAAAAATAATGACAACCATTCATATCAGAAGTCTTGTTATGTTGACATGTCCCTGGAGAACTGTTGTTTGAAAAGAGCTGCAGAATGATAAATTCCTGACCAAAGGACACATTCTTAACTTCTGACTCAGGCAGGAAATTCTCCTTCTTGTAATGTTCCTGTTGTTACCGGTACATACATGGATCGGAGTTATATTTACGCAATACTGATGCCATTCCTCTCAAAAAAAACTCACAATGGTGATGAAGAACCCTTATTAATGTCCATTAAATCTTATAGAAGAGAATAGAATTCTTTATTGGCCAAGTGTGATTGGACACACAAGGAATTTGTCTTGGTGTAAATACTCTCAGTATACATAAGGTACATTTATTTGTCAAGAGTCAAGAATCATAAGGTACAACACTTAATAATAGTCATAGGGTACAATAAGCAATCAAATCATACTAGGAAACAGTCAATAACAATCATTAGGATACAAGTGACAAAGTTACAGTCATGCAGTCACAAGTGGGAGGGGATGGGCGATAAGGAGTGTTGAGAAGATTAACAGTAATAGTAGTGCAGACTTAGTAAATAGTTGGACAGTGTTGAGGGAATTATTTGTTCAGCAGAGTGATGGCGTTTGGGAAAAAACTGTCCTTGTGTCTAGTTGTTCTGGTGTGCAGTGCTCTATAGTGTCGTTTTGAGGGAAGGAGTTGAAACAGTTTATGTCCGGGATGTGAGGGATCTGTAGATATTTTCACAGCCCTCTTTTTGACTCGTGCAGTATACAGGTCCTCAATGGAAGGCAGGTTGGTAGCCATTATTATTTCTGCAGTCCTAATTATCCTCTGAAGTCTGTGTCCATCCTGTTGGGTTGCAGAATCATTTCTAGACTAAATTGTAGACTAAAATGGAATTGAATTTTAATAATTTTGTGACTGGTTCAGGCCAGGTATTAGCAGATGGCCTGTTGCTGCTGATTGACATAGAGGTAGTCCTTATCTTACAATAGTTTGTTCACTGACCATGCAAACCTATAATGGCACTGAAAAAAGTGACGTACGACCGTTTTTCACCCTTATGACCATTGCAGCATCCCCACAGTCACATGATCAAAATTCAGAGGCTTGGCAACTGGCTTGTATTTATGATGACCACAATGTCCCAGGATCATGGGATCTCCTTCTGTGACCTTCTGACAAGGTTGTAAAATGGGTCAAAGCTGACTTAACAAATGTCTTGCTTAGTAACAGAAATTTATGGCTCAATTGTGGTTGTATTTCGAAACCTACTTGCAGACCTCATGTTAGGGCCATTCGTTTAATGACCATTCCAAGTTACAACAGCAGTGAAAAAGTGGCTTGAGCAGTCCTCACTCTTATGACCATCACAGAATCCCTAGGCTCATGTGATCAAAATTTGGGTGCTCCATCTAGGACTTGTGTCTGACTTTCTTTTCTTTTTAAAATTTTTAAATATACATCAATCTGATTACGTGGACAGTGTGGCATCTGGATATCATTCATTTTGATACAAAAATAACAGTACAAATGAAAGTTACTACAGTAATCAAACTTACGTGGTTCTAATGTTATTATACATATTTGTATCAGCACATAATCCCTTCAATTGGGACGTGGTGGCTCAGTGGCTAAGACACTGAGCTTATCGATCAGAAAGGTCGGCAGTTTGGCAGTTCGAATCCCTCATGCCATGTAACAGAGCTAGCTTCCATTACTTGTCCCAGCTTCTGCCAGCCTAGCAGTTCAAAAGCACATAAAAAATGCAAGCAGAAAAATAGGGACCATTTTGGTGGGAAGGGAACAGCGTTCCATGCACCTTCAGCGTTTAGTCATGCCGATCACATGACCATGGAGATGTCTTTGGACAGTGCTGGCTCTTCAGCTTTGTAACGGAGATGAGCACTGCCCTCTAGAGCTGGAAATGACTTGCACATATGTGCATGGGGAACCTTTACCTATAATTCTTCATTCTTCAGTTATTCAATATTTAGTACATCCTTCTAATAACAATAGTGCATAATAGTGCCTAATAGCACTCTTTTTCAAAATCTGGTCTCTACCTATCACTTTAATGTGTTATGCAAAAATATGTGTAACAATATTCCCCTGATTCCTAATTTCTTTATCTATTCTAATTCTTAGTATGGCCAAACTTTTTTTTTTCGCAAAAAATTTCTTTCTATCCATCATCTTTCATTCTCTTAGTAGTTTCATTTCTTTTCTTTTTAACTCGCCTCCCGTACTCCTTCCTTGAGTCCTTAGCCCCATCTTTCACATTCAACCCAACTATTATAGGACTGGCGTCTAACTTTCTAGCGAGGTTAACTCTAGCTATGACTGTCCACAGCAGTAGTTTACAAACAATGTATATTGAAAAAAGAAAGGGAAAAAACCCCACACCATTTGCAACTTATCTTTTTTTCAAAATGAAATACAGGTAGTCCTCGGCTTATGACTGCAATTGAGCTGAAAATTTCTGTTGCTAGATGAGACATTTGTTAAGTGAGTTTTGCCCCATTTTTACGAACTTTGCCTCTGTCGTTAAATGAATCACTGCAATTGTCAAATTAGCAGCATGGTTGTTAAGTGAATCTGGCTTCCCTCTTGATTTTGCTTGTCAGAAGGTCACAAAAGGGGATCACGTGACCCCCGGGGACACTGTGACCGTCATAAATATGAAGCAATTGCCAAGCACCTGAATTTTGATCATGTGACCATGGGAACGCAGCAACAGTCATAAGCAGAGGTGGTATTCAGCAGGTTCTGACCAATTCTGGAGAACTGGTAGTAGAAATTTTGAGTAGTTCGGAGAACTAGCAAATACCACCTCTGACTGGCCCTGCCCCCATCTATTCTCTGCCTCCCGAGTCCCAGCTGATTGGCTGGGTCTTCTTCTGTTGCCCTGCACAGGAGAACGGAGCTGGAAAGCAGGTTAGTGGGGTGGGGAGGGAATGGGGATTGTGCAGTATATCCTTTCCCTGCCATGCCCACTAAGCCAAGCCCACCAAGCTATGCCACACCCACCAAGCCACACCCACAGAACCGGTAGTCAATTTTTTTGAATCCCACCACTAGTCATAAATGTGAAAAATGGTTGTAAGTCACTTTTTTTCAGTGGTATTGTAACTTGAAATGGTGTCCAAATGAACTATCTATAGTTTCAGTTTTGATCCTCTCTTTGATTTCGTCAGCATTCTATCAACAATGTGATACATTTATTAAAATTTAACCAGGTATTTATAAATATTGAGTGTTTATTATTTTTTGAATATTCTTTTATATTTATGGTTAGAAAAAAAGATTATTCCGTTATATCCCAGAAGTTGTGAAACAAGCATACAACTGTGCATTGATTAATTGTTCATTGCCAAATATACCTCAACTATAACTTATTTAGTGTTGTCTTAAGGTTAGTAAATTTCCTATATGGTGAATAACAATTTCACCAGAGTCTCTTTATCTCTTGCAATTTCATAGCTGTTTTATGCTGGAAAAATCCCTGGAACCAGACTGGCTGAGCTGAAGGCAAAATATGTCCTGATACATGATACTCTAGTAAGGTAAGCTTCTAGTATTTACTTTCTCTCTCTCTCTCTCTCTGTATGTGTGTGTGTGTATATATACATATACATGTATATGTATATGTATGTATGTATATATGTATGTATATATAATGTTTCAGTACCATAGTTACTTAAAAGCTGTGTTTCAGCTTTATTGAAATTTATTGACTTATGCAGTATTGTGTAACTTAGTTACTGTGTTTTGTAAATTGTCACCTAGGGCTTGTAATGTAAGGTAAACCAGATAACCGTAGCTTTGTAAGAAAAAAAATCCTTAACTAATAAATTTATAGTTTACTGTAGTATAGAACAGCCTTTATTCCAGTATAAATTTAATGCAAGGTACAAAGTCAGTAATTTATATCTGTGTTACATACATGATAAACTAAAAAGAGCTTTAAAATATATTGAGAATAAGTCATCTTTACCCAATGAAAGAATGATGTTCAGAGGTACAGGATAGGAAATGCAAATGAAAGGAAAAAGTTAAGGAAAACTTTTCCTTATAAAAGGAAAAAGTTTAAGAAACTTTGATTTGTCTGACTTAAGGAAGAGTTTTTAATGTATTTTTTTGACATTGCAAAATTTAGTATTTCTCTGCTTAAAAATGATGAGTCAGAGGAAAAAGCTTTTTTTCCTCCCATTGAAACCTCTTTTTTTATTGTGTTCTTGGCATTAAGGAAAAGCATGCTATTGTATTAAAAGAGAGAAAAAGAGAGAAAATATGAGAAAAAGAGCATATTCTCCTGCTTTTGTGTAGGGGGTCAAATACATTTTGGACACCAATAACTTTTTTATTTATTCAACTTGCTATGCTGGCAGCTCCTCATCATTTAAAAACAGCCGAAATTTACAATCAAAATTAGAATCAAAAGTGGAAAAGCCTGCTTGAAAATGTGTAGTTTTAAAGGCGTTTTAGTAAACCAAGAAGAGGTGAATTAGCAAAGAATTTTAGAGATTTGGAATAACTAAAGAAAAAAGATTACTGCTAGAAAAATCTGAAGACACTGTAAACTGTCAAAGGATCTCAGTGAGTAGAAGAATGCAAATGCTAGAGAAAAAGTTTCTTTCAAAAAAAAACTCATCCCAAACTATACCTGGCTTTAAAAGTTATAATTGGTTTGTATTTCACTCCGAAATCAATGAATAATCAGTGTGTAATGCTTTCAGCATAAATGTAATAGAAGCATTAAATTCTTCTAAATACCAAAATGGCAGCTGAGTTTCATGTCAATTTAACTTTCCAGACCACATATAAAGACAGACCCGCATGGTTTATATAGCAGTCAAGTTGAATGGAATCAGTACATGCTTTTAAGGGCCTGTTTATCAGCCAGAGATGTCAGTTAAGCTGATAAATGTCCCTGCACCTGTCCTCAGTCTGGAAAATTAGAGAATGATGCAGATCCAGGAACACCCTTTTGAAAACAAGGTGATCCCTCTAGAATTGTAACCTCTGTGAATTGTAAACATTCCTGTGCTTTAATTCGGATTTGTTATTCCTCACTCAGTCGTTACTGGTAGTCCTCGACTTGCAACAGTTCATTTAGCGACCATTCAAAGTTATATTCTATAATTATATTCTATATTCTGTTCTGTTCTATTCCATTCCATTCCATACTTTCTATTCAGTTGTGTTCTATTCTAATTCCATTCCTTCATATTTTCTGTTCTGTTCTGTTCTGTTCTTTCCTATTCTGTTCCATTCTGTTTCTGTTCTATTCTGTTCCATTCCATTCTATTCCATTTCATATTTTCTATTCCATTGAATTCCATTCCATATTTTCTGTTCTGTTCTGTTCTGTTCCATTCCAATATATATTCCATATATTCTATTCTGTTCTGTTTCTGTTCTATTCCATTTCATTTCATATTTTCTGTTCTGTTTCTGTTCTGTTCTGTTCCATTTCATTTCATATTTTTTGTTCTGTTCTGTTCTATTCTATCCTATCCTATCCTATCCTATCCTATCCTATCCTATCCTATCCTATCCTATCCTATCCTATCCTATCC
>BLBF01000022.1:10317308-10328282 GCA_015471245.1 Laticauda colubrina | reverse complement strand
CCTATCCTATCCTATCCTATCCTATCCTATCCTATCCTATCCTATCCCATTCCATTCCAACTCTGAGAGCACAAGGTAGTAATATCAACCATGCCACCCACCCCCAGCTAATACATCCCAGCAGGCCGGGACCTTGTGGACACAGCATAAACAAAGAAATCCTCCTTTTCTTTACTCATTATCAAAGGTCGTGGCTTCTATTTTCCATACGTGTTGTTGTATATACCTATGAAGTCATAGTTATCAGTCACGATGAATTCTTCAATAGAGCATATCTGTTGGATTAAAAAACAACAACAGGCATCACTGATTTTATTTTAGTTTACAGGAATCGGAGATTCGGCTGCTACAGGATGCCAAACGTTTCACGGTTAAGCTGGAAGAGCAGCAGGAGATACTGGAAAAAGTTGAACAGTTTCCAGAAAGCGCCACTTCTGAGGTCTCCAAACTGAGGCAACAGTACCTGAGATACTTCAACGAGTACAATGCCATTCAAGAGAGAGAGTTTGAAATTCAGTATAAGCTGAATAGGTGGGTATAACAGTTGGCCAACTGCCTTTTTAACAAGACTCCACAGGGCATCGTTTCAAACTGCCAGGTAGATAGAAGGAAGAAAGTAGAATACGCTGCTCCTCGACTTACCACCACAATTGAGCCCAACATTTCTGTTGTTAAGAGAGACTGTTGTTAAGTGAGCTTTGCTCCATGTTATGACTCTTTCAGCGACAGTGGAATTCAAAATTTTTTACTACTGGTTCTGTGGATGTGGCTTGGTGGGCATGGCAGGGGAAGGATACTGTAAAATCCCCATTCCCTCCCCACCTCACTAACCTGCTTTCCAGCTCTGTTCTCCTGTGCAGGACAACCAAAGGAGACCCAGCCAGCTGGGATTCAATGAGAGGCAGAGAATAGAAGGGGGCGGGGCCAGTCAGAGGTGGTATTTGCCGGTTCTCCGAACTACTCAAAATTTCCATTACCAGTTCTCCAGAACTGGTCAGAACCAGATGAATACCAACCTCTGCCTCCGTCTCAGCTTCCCTTACAACAACTCAGTGGCTGCACCGATTCCCTTGGTGCAAATGGCTCTATAAACTCTAAAGAAATGGAAAAAGCCACATTTTTTTTTTCCTGAGCCAAAGTGTTATAAAATGGCTTTCATGATATCCTCGGTCCTGAGAGTGAGATTGTTAAGTAGCCTGGCACAGTTGGCTATCAGCTGTTATCAGTGGCTCACTGAATATCCTTATTTTAGCCCAGCTATATATTTATAATCAGTTGGACTCAATGGGAGGCAGAGAAGAGATGGGGTTGGCAGGGCCAGTCAGAGGTGGGATTTGCCAGTTCTCTGAACGACTCAAAATTTTCGCTACCGGTTCTCTAGAACCAGTCAGAACTGGCTGAAGACCACCTCTGCTACAGTTAATTAAGTGAATCATTGCAGTTGTTACGTTAGTGACCAGGTTGTTAAGTGAATCTGGCTCCACCATTGACTTTGCTCATCAGAAGGTCGCAAAAGGGGATCACATGACCTCTGCAACTGTCGTAAATAGGAGACAGTTGCCGAGTGTCTGGCTCTTCGGCTTTGTAATGAAGATGAGCTTCGCCCCCTAGAGCCAGAAACGAGTAGCATGTATATGCGAGGGGAAGAACCTTTACCTTTATCTGAGCAGGAAAAACTGAAGAAGGACACTCTCAGATGAAATGAGATTGCTTCACGTCAAACCCAGGGGCCATATAATCAGCACTTTTATTATCAGTTAATTAGTAACCAAAAATAGGTCAAAACACATCAGAAAGCCCGACAGTGAACTTCAAAAGAAGGACACACAAACTGAGCATGAGAACGTCCTTGGTGTTATCTTCCAAGACCAAGGACCGGTTCTCTCTCTCTTTCTCTCTCTCCCTCCCTCCCTCCCTCCCTCCCTTCCTCTCTCTCTCTCTCTCTCTCATGTGTGTGTGTGTGTATCTGTATGCGTATATCTATCTATATGTATATGTATGTATGCATGTATGTATCTTTTGAGAGTGGACATCAGAATTTCATTTTTTAATGTTTGCCAGTGTGTTCACAGAAAAAAAGTGATAATAAAGGTAATCTTATCTTATAAGCTGCCTTTTAATGTTATTTATTCTATCTAGTTTACAAGAAGACAAGAAATTAATTGAAAAGGACTATCACAGAGTCCCCAAAGCTTCTGTAAGTAAGTTTCTCATATAGCCATAGACACCTAATTCAATGTGCTGAAAATACAATCTGCAGATTTTGCTGCAAATTATGGGATCTGACAAGTTCAGTTAAGGTTGTAAATCATATATTTGTCTCTCTGAGGATAAATCCCTTTTTTGTGCAGTTGTAAATTAGATGTGCCCAGAATTCTCCTAGAAATCTATGAAACAAGGGTAATTCTGGCACAGCAGCCTAAACTATCAACCTAAACTGTTCCTGGCTGGCCTAAAACCAAGTTTTAAAAAATCCATCCTGCATTAGTTTTTTGTTTTTTGGCAATGGGTTTGCGGATGGTGCTTGATCTGGACTATAGAGCCATCAGAGGCCCTGATTAGTTATTCTCCTGATTTTTGTACTTTGCATTAATGCAACCCTTACTGGCTGTCCCCGATGTACTAATCTAGTCTGGTTTTTCCTTTTAGCAAACTGGACATATTCTTTCTTTGCACTGTGGAGATACAGAGGCAAGGTAGTAGAAAAGTTGGGGAAAAGATAGTAGGTTAGATGCTATGTAGTCTTTATAGAAAGGAGGAGGAGAAAGGGGAGGGGAAGGAAGAGGAGGGGGAGGAGGAAGAGGAGGAGTGGGAGGAGGAAAAGGAGGGGGAGGAAGAGGGGGGAGGAGGAGGGAGGGAGGGGATGGAAGAGAGGAGGAACAGGAGGAGGAGAAGGAGAAAGGAGAAGGAATAATAATGAATAACTAGTGGCCATCTAATGGAATGTCTGGGGATGGTGCTAGTTCAGAAGACCTCCAAGATCCCTTCCAACTCAGTTATTCTATTCTAGAATACAATAGATTAAACACTTGGAATCACAGGGCTGGAAGGGAAATTGGAGATCTTCTAGTCCAACCCACTCCTCAAGACAGAAGCCTTATCATCCCAGTCTATTCTTGAAAACCTCCAGTGATGGGAGCACCCACAGCACCAGGAGGCAAGCTACAGTAGTCCACTGATTCATTGTTCTCAATGTCAGGAAATTTCTCCTGACTTCTAAATCGGATCTCTCTTTGACAAGCATCTTCCCTTCCCTACCCTACCCTTCTCTACCCTAACCTACCCCTCTCTTCCCTATCTTACCCTACCCTTCCCTTCCCTACCCTTCTCTACCCTACCCTTCCCTATCTTACCCTACCCTTCCCTTCCCTACCCTTCTCTACCCTACCCTTCCCTATCTTACCCTACCCTTCCCTTCCCTTCCCTTCCCTATCCTATCCTATCCTATCCTATCCTATCCTATCTGTTCCTTTCCATTAATACCATGAGTCACTCAATTTCATTTTTTAAAGGATGCAGAGAAGAAAATTAAAGCCCTGAGGGACAGTTGTGAAGACCTGCGTAAAGAAACAACGCAGAGAAGGTTGGAAATTAAAACCTTGAAAGACGATCTGTTTGCAAGGCATAAACGTCTCACTAAGGAGCACAAAGAAGTAGATGAACTATTTCGAAAACAAGAAGAACTAAAGGTAATGGGGGGTTACCTATAGATGCCTATTGATAGGGCTGTGTTTTGATGTCCACTTCCAAGCTGTATAGTAAAAGACTCACGTGTATTTTGTTGATGAGGATTATCAGCCCTTCAGGTGGAATTGTGTGGAAGTTGACTCAAGGCAACAGGATTTTTTTTGCTGGTTCAAAATGTTTCACTGATTCTCCAAGTAGCTTCTTCAGTCTGAGCAAGATTCCAGGAAGATTAAATCACCCAGGAAGATCAAGACCACTTCACTGGTTCACCAGGGAGGCCACGTTTAATGCCCCACCTAGGGTAAAGGTTTCATTTGGGCTATGATGCAGGAGAAGGCTCCTGTGCATTCCTTGGATAGCAAAGGTGATTAACAAGCAAGTTTGGATCCAGAGGTGGTATTCAGCAGGTTCCGACCAGTTCTGGAGAACCCGTAGCGAAAATTTTGAACAGTGCAGAGAACTGGCAAATACCACCTCTGAACATTCATCCCCTGCCACGCCCACCAAGCCACGGCCACAGAACTGGTAGTAAAAAAATTTGAATCCCACCACTGATTGGATTGCCTAACATCAGACATGTCACCGGAAGGCAAAGTCACCAAACTGCATCTTATTTTATCCATGTCATGCAGGGGAATTCACTGGAGAAAGCAAATTCACTGGAGAAAGCAAGCGCTGTGGTGGCACAGTGGATAGAATTGCAAGCTAATTCTGCCGACTGCCAGCAGTTCAAATCTCACCAGGCTCAAGATTGACTCGGTGTCAACCCTGAAGCTGGCCTGACTGAGGCCATTTTGAGACTTCAGTGCTGACACTCCGGAGAAGAGGGATAGGGAAGGAGGAATGGGAATAGCTGGGGTGTTGTAGCCAAAACAAAATACTTTCTCATGGGAACCAAGGACATTTCTGCAGGTGCTCGGAAGGAGGGGACTGGAGTCAACTAGCAACTGGACAGTATCCTCATTGGACCATGTGACTGGTTGTGACAGACTTTCACTTTTAATTAGGTGAAAACCATGGGAATATTCAGAGTCAGTTTTCACCAGTCCACGCCAATATGACATATCCAATAAACCTATTCTTTGAGGAAATTGCCAGCCTCAGAGTTTTGTTTGCTATGGGTATGTTACTTGGAACCTTGACATTCACCCTTCCGTCCTTCTGAGGTCAGTAAAATGAGGACCCATTTTGGGGCAATAAGCTGACTCTGTAAATCGCTTAGAGATGGCTGTAAAGCACTGTGAAGTGGTATATAAGTTTAAGGGCTATTACTATTGGAAGAGTTAATGGTAAAAGGAAAGCAGAGTGCCAAAGAACACGGTGGCTGGACACCCACAAAGCTGACACCAGCCCAAACATAGAAAAACTCAAGCAGTGCAAAATTGGGAGACACTGAAAGTCCTGACCCATAGAATCACCAAAAATCAGACTGGATTGAATGGATATCATCATCATCTTCATTGTAAAGGATTTAGGTATTGTAGCATTTACATCAGAGGTGGGATTCTACCGGTTTGGACCGGTTCTATAGAACCAGTTGTTATGATTCTGTGCAGTTCAGAGAATCAGCAAATTGTGCCCCTGGCTGGCCCTGCCCTTTCCCCCCACCCCTCCCCTCCCCTCCCATTCAGTCCTTATCACGCATGCGTGACATTGTGTGCACGCCCGACATCGCGTACTGCGTTCTTCCTTGCCCAGTCACTCCTTAAGGTATTTCTTTTTTTCCCCCTCCTGATGATCAGCTGTTCATATGATCAGCTGTGCCGGGATTCCCTTCTCATAGTTACTGCTTCCCCCAGGAGGCTTCCAGGAGGCCCAGCAGGCCCCAAAATGGAGGTCTGGGGAGTGCTGTGCGCCCCTTCTATACTCCCTTTTTTCCTTCTTGAGCCCCAGGGAAGCCTTCTGAGAGCAAAAATGCCCCCTGGAGGCTTCCCTGAGGCCCAGAAGGCCCAAAAATTAGGGAGGGGGGGTGTTGCTGCAAAAAACAAACGCCACACCTACCCAGTCACGTGGCCATGCCCACCTAGCCATGCCCTCCTAGCCACGCCCACAGAACCAGTTGTGACAAAATTTGAATCCTACCCCAGATTTACATCCTAACGGACCTCTGTCTACTCCCCTAAGGAGCCTATTCAAATTCAGTGAGAAGTAAATCCTTCCTGCAGGACATGAAGTATATGGCAGGGGTATCAAAGCCGATGGCATCGCGGGCCATATTGGGATGTATCAAGATGTTTTTTGCCTTTGCAGAGCCAGGGAGGGTGTGGGCTGTGTGGGCCATGATATCCGGCCCACGAGCCGCAAGTTCAACAGGCCTGGTCCCCCTTGCTCAGATTGAAGACGCTACTTGGCTAAGCAGCGAAACATTTCCAACCAAAAACAGAAGAAAGAAGACCAATGGCCGCGACTCAACTTCCAGGTTCAAAAAGTATTTCTAAGGGGAAAAAAATACATATGCATTTTCAGGACATTCTTGGATTGTTGCTATAACCCAGCTTGAAGTTAATTCATCCCGAAACATTCTTAAAATTAAAATTCTTAGTTTCACACAGGCTAATATTTATATTTATTTTGTCACCAGGATGAACTTGTCCGTCTCCAAGCCATTCCTATTCAGCTCGGAAAGGATATGGAAAAAATAAGCCGCAGAATGCAGTATGTTCTTTTAGAACTCTTGATTATTATTGTTGGTTGCACAATCAACTAAATGTTTAGACTGGGTGTGACATTATTGTATTATGTATACACTGCTCTTGGGTGGAATGTAGCATGTGGCTGTCCTCTGTATGTACACTGAGAGCTGCTGTACTGCGGACAAATTCCTTGTGTGTCTAATTACACTTGGCCAATAAAGAATCCTATTCTGTTGTATACTACTCTATTCTACTTTACTCTACTCTCCTATTCTATTATTTTATTCTACACTACTCCACGCTACTCTATTATTCTATTCTACACCGCTACTTTACACTACTCTATTTTATTATTCTATTCTATTCCTGTTCTATTCTATTTTCTATTCTACACTACACTACTCTATTCTATTCTATTCTTGAAATAATAATGAAATAATAAAAGCCAAAAATATCCTAAGCAGATTTTAAACAGACATAATCTTTTGATTTTTTTTATGTATTTCCAAATCCAACCCCCCCGAAAAAAGGAAAGCAAAAAAAAAAAAAAAAACAAATACAGGAAACAAACAAAACAAGAAATATTTACAAAATAAAATATCAAACATAGACTTAAAATGTCCTTCCCCTGGTTGAATCCTGATAGATATATTTTAACAATAACAACTTCCCCCCTTGCGAAACCGGTCTGCAATTCAGAATCTTTGACATAAATATTTACCAAATAACCAATTAAAAAAATATCACAAAAAAGAAACACAGACACCTTATTTTTACTCACGTCAGCCTCTGCTACTTACAGAGATGTAGAGAAGAGAAAAATCTTGCTTCGGGAAGAAGCGCAAGAACTTGTGGAGACGTCCAAAAAAATGGAGACCAAGTGCATGGAGGCCATGGAGGAGAAAGAAGATGCGATCAAGGAGGTTGAAGGGAAGAAAGCGCTGCTCGAGATCAAAGAGCGAGAATTCAACACTCAGAGCAAGGTGCACGAGATGAATAAAGAGAACGAAGGCACTGCCATTTCAGAGAGGTGAGATTTTATTAGTCGGGGGCCATTGTGAGTTCTTCCTGTTCCTGAACTTTTTTTTTTAGCAAATGAAGGCAAATGTGCATATCCCAGGATAGTGTTGCAGGATCCACTCTTGAATCAGTCATCAAAACCAAAAGTGTTGTGGCCTCTAGGCCACCGGCCCCTCCAGCAGCTGAATCAGAGGAGGAGGAGGTGTGAGAGTCAGGGTCAGCATCAGGGCAACCTCAGAGCTCCAAGGGAGAAGAGAGAATGGAGTTGGTAGAGAGAGAAAGAGAGAGAGAGAGAGAGAGAGAGAGAGGTGGAGCCTCGGCCATCTGTCAGCCCTCAGATGGAGAGTGAACAATCCTCAGGTCTGGAGATGGCTGATTTGGAAGAGGAGGAACAGCTGGATCCAGTGCCTGACATGCGGATGCGCAGAATGCAGAGGAGAGGAGAGCAGTGAAAATCTATGGGCCAGTCTTGGGATGGAAGAGCCACCACTGTTAGTGATACCCCACCCTAGCTCTGGGGATAAAAGGCAGGGGACAGAGATGAATAAATGTGGCAGACAACTATTTATTTCCCTGCCGGACAGAGTTGTTAGCCTGTGGTGAGAGAATTTTTTTTTGCCAGGGCTGCTCCTAATAAAGGAATCATTGATTTAAATGCGGAAGGTTTGTCATGTGTGAGCTGAGTCCGAACAAAAGGTTTATTCTTGCAATATATTTGGACTCATGTTGGACTCGAACCAAAGTGAATCTTTCTCTCTTCAGAACCTGTGCACTGGGCTGTTCTACATGTTGAAAGTCTCAAGTGATAAAATAATTGGATGGATGGGAGAGATCTGAAACCCTGATACAGCAAAACCCCTGAACAAATCTCATTATTCAAAAAAACACCCCACCAATCCAAATATAGATACAGATTAACAGAGCTGGATGGGTCCTTGTAGGTCATCTACTTCAACCCCCACCCAAGCAGGAGACTCTACACCATTCCTGATAGATGGCACTCTAGTCTCTTCTTGAAAGCTTCCAGTGATGAAGCTCCCACAACTTCCGAAAGGAAGTTGTTCCATGGGTCGATTGTTCTCACTGTCAGAACATTTCTTCTTATTTCCAGGTTGAATCTTTCGTTGTTCAGTTTCCAACCATTATTCCTTGTCTGGCCTACAGGCACTTTAGAAAATAACTTGACCACCTCCTCTCTGTGGCAGCCCCTCAGATATTGGAAGACTGCTATCATGTCTCCCCTGGTCCTTCTCTTTACTAGACTAGCCATGCCCAGATCCTGGAACCGTTCTTCATATGTTTTAGCCTCCAACCATCCCCTAATCACCCTGGTTGCTCTTCTCTGTACTCTTTCTAGAGTCTCAACATCTTTTTTATAGTGTGGTGACCAAAACTGGATGCGGTACTCTAGTTGTGGTCTTACTAAGGCTTTGTAGAGTGGCATTAGTACCTCCCTTGATCTTGATTGTACTGTAAAGTCTTCTTTGTAATTATCGCCGGTCTGAACCTGAGAGCTTCAGTTGTGGGCCATTTGTTTTTGTCGTAACAAAAGCTCTTTTTCTACACTTGTCTAGGGGCGTATTAGAAATGGGTTTTCGCAATGTGACCAATTTGAAACAGAAACTGCACGATACTCTGAGTCGGATGCAAAGGGAGAAGGAGAAGGATTTCCGAACTTTTAAAAAGATGGAGATGCAGCTGAAAATCGCTCAGGAAAGCCTGATCCAAGTTCAGTCGCATCACGAAAGAATGCTTTTAGAGGTGTGTACCTCGAGAAAGTTTGAAGAGCAATGTCGAGTTTTATTACTTGTTTGGTTCTTTGGGCCAAATACTGATAAAAGGGCAGTTGGTAAGAAGAGGGTGAGTGAAGGATGTTTGCTGCCCAGTTGCTGGCTGGGCATGGCTGTGGTGGGTGTGGCCTACCAGAACTTCCGGGAGGGCTCTTTTTTACCTTCCCAAGGTCCGGAGGCTTCCCTTGGGCCTTTCAGAGGGTGAAAACAGCCTCCCTCGGGCTCTGGAGGCCCCCCGGAAGCTGGAAACAGGCTTGTTTCCGGACTTCCGGAAGGCCCATTTTCCTTCTCCCAGAGCCTCCATGTGAACCCTGCACTTACCTGCATCTGAAACAGGCCATGTGGAGACTCCTGGGAGGGGGTGGGTGGGCGGGGCCAGCCGGTGTGTTGGTTCAAACACCAGTTTGGCAAACCAGATACAAATTTAACATCCAGTTCACCTGAACTGGTCCAAACTGGTAGAATCCCACCCCTGGAGGTCATACAATAGATATTTGATTGTTTTTTTTTTGGGGAGGGGGGAAATAATATAAATTTAAGATTTCCAAATCTATAAGAGCAATTTCTATTATATCAGCGGTCCCTAAACTTTGCAACTTACAGTTGCTGGTTTCTGATTTATTTGTTTTTTTAAAGATTCAACTCGTGCATAAATATGGCATTGGTTCTATTAAAATAACACACTTTCCTCATTTTTTGTACATAACCTTCTTTTCTTCCCCCATTGTACAGTTAGATGCTGCTGTCCCTAAAGACGATGGGACAATATTAGAGAGGCGAAGGGAGCTTCAGAGAGAAGTGGAAATAGCAAAGCGAAATCTGACACAAGAGGTAATAGGACAGCTGTGTTTTATCATCTGCCAAGCCTACCAAATCTTTCATTGGATGCTGCTGTCCATATGCCTTCACCGAAATATTAAAGAACAGACATGTTATTTCTTCTTTAAAAAAAAAATTATCTGCAGGAAAACAGAAATGTTACTCCTTTAAAAAAAAAAAAAAATTATCCTCAGGAAATCCAGTGTCTCCTACTCCTGGTATTCTTATTTCAAGTAGTCAGAAAGGTCTACGCACAGATCATATTTATTTATGGTTTTGATTTGTGTAGCTGCCTTTCTCATGTTTGTGACCAAAGGCAGCTCAGCTAATGAGACAACCGAACAAAAGCCACAATAAACGATGTACAAGCATCCAGAAAAAAACAATAAACCCTTTAAAACCAGATTACAACACCAAATCAAAACCATAATAGTATGGAGGGTCAGCGATGGTTAGTGGAACAAGGAAGAGGCAAGCAGAGAACACGCTGGCAATCATTACACACATGTCATCATTGTCCTCTTGTCTCTCCCTAAGGAACAGATACTGTGCTTGCAAAAGAGAAAAAAAATTAGACACTTAAGATTAGTGACTCCTAGAGGGATTTCAGCTTAATCACTTATAACTAATATTTTCATTACTTTACTTTAGGACAGCATTGCATGTATCTATTACCTCTCTTCCTCTCTCCCTCTCTCCATCCATCTATCATCTATCTACCATTTCTGTCATCTATCATATCTATCTCTCTATCTACCTACCTACCTACCGACTGACCAACCTATCTATCGACCTATCTATCATCTACCTTATATCTGTCTGTCTATCATCTATTTATCATCTATCTATCTATCATCCATCCATCCCTGTCTATCTACCTATCTACCTACCTATCATCTATATCTATATCTATATCTGTCTGTCTATCATCTATCTACCTATCATCCATCCATCCACCCATCCATATCTGTCTGTCTGTCTATCTATCTATCTATCTATCTATCTATCTATCTATCTATCTATCT
>BLBF01000022.1:10300769-10311140 GCA_015471245.1 Laticauda colubrina | reverse complement strand
ATTATTATTATTATTATTATTATTATTATTATTATTATTATTATTATCAGTATATGTGTTTCTTTTTTTTTTCTCTTTTGTCAAATGAAATTCCCAGACAATATACTGTATTCAAAATACTTACATATAAATAAAAAACTTGACTTAAAAAAAAAAGATGGGTAGTTCTCGACTTACAACCACAATGGAGCCCAACATTTCTGTTGTTAAGTGAGACATTTGTTAAGTGAGCTTTGCTTCATTTTACGACATTTCTTGCTATAGTTGTTAAGTGAATCAGTGAAGTTGTTAAGTTAGTAACACAGGTTGTTAAGTGAATCTGGCTTCCCCATCAATTTTGCTTGTCAAGCAGTTGCAAAAGGCAATCGCATGACTCCAGGACACTCCAAGCGTCATAAGAAAGAGTCAGTTGCCAAGCATCTGAGTTTTGATCATGTGACCCGAGGATGCTGAAAATGTTGTAATTGTGAAAAACAGTCCTGTCATTTTTTTAACACCATTATAACTTTGAATCATCACTAAATGAATTGTGGTAAATCAAGGACTACCTGCATTCTGCTTGACATGAAGCTTATAGTGTTGTGATGGTGAGTCTATGGCACACTTGCCACAGGTGGCACGCAGAGCCATTTGTGCAGGCACGCGAGCCCCACTCCCTTACCTGCACTGTGCATGCGTGCTCCTCCCAGTTGATTTTTCAGGCCTTGAGGCCATTTTTGCCCTTCTGGTGATTCGAGGGAAGCCTCTGCAGCCTCGGGAGGCCGAAAAAGGGGTCTTCCGGAAATATTGGAAGTGCCAAAACAGGCCTGTTTTTCAGCCTCCTGAGGCTCCAGTAGCTTCCCTCAAGTCTCCAGGAGGGCAAAAATGGCCTCAAACAGCCTGAAAATCAATTGGGAGGAGCATGCATGTGCAGTGCAGGTAAGGGGATGGGGGTGTTGCACACACATGCGCGGGGAAGCACATTGTTATCACACCCACATGTGCTTTCAGCACACCACAACAAAAAGACTCGCCATCACTGTTATACTGAATCAGATCTTTTACAATGTATTTTCACCATCCTCTGGATTTCATTGCAGTGGCGTTCAGCTCATCGAACGCGAAGAAGAAGTGTGCATTTTCTATGAAAAAATAAACATTCAGGAAATGATGAGCCGAAATGGCGACATTGAGATTAATGTGATGGATGAGAAAATACGCTATCTGAAACTGAAGATGATCGAGAAAAAAAGGCAGATTGAATTACACGTCAAAATGTTGCCGACCAAGAGGACTCTTGATGCTGATTTAGTGGTGCTTCAAATTCAGGTATGCAAGTGAAGACGCATTTTCCCAAGAAGATTTTTGTTTTAAATTTTAAGATAATAAGCTGGAATTTCTCCATCTGATAACCAGGTTAGAACCTTCTTCCTGGTTGAGCTGATTATATTCTTTGCTGAGTTAGCACTCAGAATGAATAATCATAATACTTTATTGTCATACACAGCATCCATTGTTCTGACCCAGGCTTCGTCAAACGTACTGAAACACAAGCTTGTTTGAAAAGCAGAATCTATTTCAATGTTCCATTGGGATACTCATATCAAAATAACTTACCTTATGTCTGGCCAGAACTTGAAAATAACATTTCAAGTAACACAGTATATGGGATTGATTGGGGTAGATTGCAAGGGCGACTCCGAAATATAATGTTATTATATTTTATCTATATCTTAAATTATTGTACATTATTACAATTTTATTTTGGATTGTATTTTATTACTATTATATCTTAAATCGTATTTTGTCTAGATTCCATTTTAAAATGTATTTTATCAAGTTCCATTTTAAATAGTATTTTATCAAATTTCATCTTGAATTGCTTTTATTAAATTTTAGTAACAAATTGTTGCTGGAACTTTGTACTTTGATATGGCCTAAGGGCTAATCAATAAAGACTTATTATTATTTCAATGCAATGCTGGGAATTACTTTCATTTTCCAGCCAGAAATCATTACATACAGTTTCCCAAGATAAGCCCACACTTCTCAGTGCTAGGGAATGCTGCCAAAACCAGAAGTCTCCAAAGTAATTATAATAGAACCCACCCAAAGTATCAGAAAAAAACGACCAGAGTACAGAGCTTCAAGGAAGACTCGGAATATATTGAACTGCTTTGCTTCCTGCAAAGGTTTCGTCATTGAGGTCTGACTTTTATCCCTTATGGGAGGGGCAAACACCTCCCAGCCTTACTCCTGAGTCTCCCCTTCTGCTTCAGCTGCTCTCGCCTTCTAGCAGCTCTGTGCACATATGCAATGGGAACAGGCTCCCCTGGGTCCTCTGCCTCACTGCTGCCAGACTCCGGAGGTCCGGAGGCAGCACCCCACTAGAATACTTTATTGGCCAAGTGTGATTGGACACACAAGGAATTTGTCTTGGTGTAAATAATCTCAGTATACATAAAAGAAAAGATACATTCATCAGGAGTCGAGAATCATAAGGTACAACACTTAATGCTGGTTATAGGGTACCATAAGCAATCAATCATACTAGGAAACAGTCAGTAAAAATTGTAAGGATACAAGCGACAAAGTTATAGTCATACAGTCACAAGTGGGAGGGGATTGGTGATAAGTAGTGATGACAAGATTAACAGTAATAGTAGTGCAGACTTTGTAAATAGTAGGGCAGAGTTGAGGGAATTATTTGTTTAGCAGAGTGATGGCATTCAGGGAAAAACTGTCCTTGTGTCTAGTTGTTCTGGTGTGCAGGGCTCTATAGCATTGTTTTGAGGGTGGGAGTTGAAACAGTTTAGGTCCAGGATGTGAGGGGTCTGTAGATATTTTCACAGCCCTCTTTTTGACTCATGCAGTATACAGGTCCTCAATTGAAGGCAGGTTGGTAGCCATTGTTTTGTCTGCAGTCCTAATTATCCTCTGAAGTCTGTGTCTGTCCTGTTGGGTTGCAGAACCAAACCAGACAGTTATAGAGGTGCAGATGACAGGTGGTCCTCCCAGATGGTCCTGGCCCCATCCCTGCATCGGATGCAGGGCTCTTGTCTGAGTTCTGTCTAGACCACCTGACTGGTCCCCTTTCTTCCTCACTGTCCGATACCTCTACTGTCTGCACCGTCTGCTGCCGAACCACAACAATTTTAAAAGTTTGCCTTCTGCCAATCTCCATCCTCCGGCTAACCCAATTTTCGTTTGCTTCCTTTTATCTGCTTTGCTTCAGTTTTCTTCCTCAGTGTCTCCAAATTGGGACTGAGCTTGGAAACTTAATTTTATTGTATCTGAACTGCAAAAATCCAAGGGATCTAACTAAGGGCTGCTGGATTTCTGCAAAGCAAGGATGGTAACCCCATTGAAGGCAATAGGAGAATGTGCAGGCACCAGACTGGCTTGACTAAGTTTCCAAGGTGCGTGCATTGTGATGAGGAAGGAAATGGACAAAGCAGACAAGACAGTTGAGCTGACTGGCACTTTCTCAGACAGCCTCTCCACTTCCCTTCCTATTACCAGGTCAATTTTAATAAGGGGGGAGTCTTGAGGCTAAATCATGTAAAAATGATGTTCAGACTCTGGAAGGGAGTGCAGAGAAGTGCAACAAAGATGATTAGGGGACTGGAGGCTAAAACATATGAAGAACGGTTGCAGGAACTGGCTAGTTTGATGAAAGGAAGGACTAGCGGTAACATGATAGCAGTGTTCCGATATCTCAGGGGCTGCCCCAAAGAAGAGGGAGTCAAGCTTTTCTCCAAAGCACCAGAAGGAAGGGCAAGAAGCAACAGATGGAAACTAATCAAGGAGAGAAGCAACCTGGAATTAAGGAGAAATTTCCTGACACTGGAAGGTTTCAAAAAAGATGTTGGATAACCCTTTATCTGAAGTAGTGTAGGATTTTCTCCTGCCTAGGCAGGGGGTTGGACTAGAAGACCTCCAAGGTCCCTTTGAAGTCTGTTATTCTATTCTATTCATGTGATGAATGACTGAGGGGACTAGGTATCTCTAGTCTATTACAAATCTTAATTTGTTGATTAAGTCCTTGGGCCATATCAAAGTGCAGAGTTCTAGAAACAAATTATTACTAAAATTTGATAAAAGCAATTTAAAATGGAATTGGATAAAAATACGATTTAAAATGAAATTGGAATAAAATACAATATGTCTAGTCTAACGAAGAGAAGGACTACGGGTGACATGATAGCAATCTTCCAGTATTTGAGGGGCTGTCACAAAGAAGAGAGAGTCAACCTATTCTCCAAAGCACAAGTAACAACGGATGGAAACGAATCAAGGAGAGAAGCAATTTCTCGTACTAAGGAGAAATTTCCCGGCAGTGGGAACAATTAATCAGTGGAATGGCTTGCCTTCAGAAATTGTGGGTGCTCTCATCAACTGGAGGTTTTTCAAGAGATTGGACAGCCATTTGTCTGGAATGGTATAGGGTCTCCATTCACCATTCTTCAATGGCTGGCTGGGGAATTCTGGGAGCTGAAGTCCACAAGTCTTAAGGTTGCCAAAGTTGGACAGCCCTGCATTTAAATGTTCACTCTTATATAGGCAGAGGCCTAAATATATGTGAGTTAGGAGATTTTGTGGCCCTCCAACGCTTCTGCAACGTACATGGTTAATTTGCTGATTTATCCTCTAGAATTAGATCTTCATCGTGGCCTTTTTTTTTAAAAAATGAAAGCGCAAATAAGGAACTTAAGAGTTCCTCTTCCGAACAGAAACAGACCCTCCTTCAAGATTCACAGAGCAAAGATTTATCCACCACAAACGCAGAAGTTTCCTTCCCTTGTTCAAAGGACATGTTCCAAAAGCCTGCTCTAAAAATTAGCCTCCCCAAAGTAACTGATCAAGTTGTCGGGTGTTATGATCCATTGTTTAGAAAACCATTCTAATATAAATCCTAAATGTACTTTCCCTCCTGTTGCTGTCAAACAATGAGTCAATTCAACCAAACAATTCTACAGAAGATAAACTCTGTTTCGATTTTAATCCTTGTTTGAAATAGTCAAGAACTGCTTGACTGTGGACAATCGCTTTAATGTGAGCCAGCAGTATGTTGCAGCTGCCAAAAAAAGCTAACTCAGTTCTAGGCTGCATTACAGAATCAAGATCACCTGAAGTGTTAATACCACTTTAATAATACCTTGGTAAGACCACACTTGGAATACTGCATCCAGTTTTGGTTCACCATATTATGGAAAAGATGTTTGGAAAAAGTACAGAGAAGAGCAACAAAATGTTTAGGGAACTGGAGGCTAAAACATAGAATGATTACTGGAATTGGGTATGTCTGGTTTAATGAAAAGAAAGATTAAGGGTGACAGGATAGCAGTGTTTCAATATTTCAGGGGCTGCCACAAAGAAGTGGGAGTCAAGCTACTCTCTAAAGCACCTGAGGGCAGGACAAGAAGCAATGGATGGAAACTAATCACGGAGAGAAGCAACTTAGCACTAAGGAGAAATTTCCTAATAGCGAGAACCATTGACCAGTGGAACAGTTCACCTCCACAAGTTGTGGGTGCTTCATCACTGGTGGTTTTTAAGAAGAGATTGGACAAACTGTCTGGAACAGTATAGATTTTCCTGTTTGAGCAGGGGATGGACTAGAAGACCTCCAAGGTCCCTTTGAATTCTGTTCTCAGATCTCCCTACTAAATGACAAAAGAAATATTGTGAACTGCTTCCCTGTAGGGACATTCCTTTCTTTCTGAAAATGCATGCTTACTCTTGACCTTATCAGCAAATTGCAATTTTTCCCCCCTTTGTATTTTTTTTTATTCATTCCTTCATTGAGTTCTTACTTTTGACATATTTTTAACAGTTAAAAAAAAGTCTGCGTGGCTAAACTGAAACACAAAGCTACAGCTCTACTTGTTTGTTTGTTTTAATCAGCCAAAAGTTAGGCTCCATTAACAATTTATGAAGCAAATTAAATATTTGCTTTGGTTACTGTCTTCTTCTAAACATATTCCTTATTTATTGGCTGCATAACCTTTGAACAGTTAATGTTTTCTCTGGCAAAAGATGTTAACAAAACATGTACTGCAATTGGCCTATGGGGCATGACTTTGGTACACCTCATAGCTGTGTTTTTATTTACCCCCTTAATTTACTTGATATATTGAACTGTTTGCAGTACAATTTAAAACCGAGATCTTAACTCAGCATTTTTTAAAGGCAAGTAAAGTGCACTGTTAAAAATTAACTGCAATTAAAAGCTTTTCAAAAAATATGGATTTTAAAGGCTTCTTTGAAAGTTGAGAAGGGACCTTCAACTCTGCAGAATGTTTTCAAAAGCTTTAGCAACAACAGATGAATGTTTGCAATTTTCTTGACAGTGAGAACGATTAACCAGTGGAAAAGCTTGCCTCCAGAAGTGGATGTAGATGCACCATCACGAGAGGTTTTTAAGAAAAGCCTTAAAAGAAGTCTAACAATCACCTCCATTATTTAGACATGGAGGCAGCTTGCCTTTCCTCAGCGATACTTTTATGATGTTAAACAAAGTATGTTTAATGATTCCCAGCAGAAGCTATAAGCCAGGCTGGATGTGGATCTTGAAGACAAACATTAAATATATTACTCTGGGCAGTTTGTCCGCATTCTCAGTTGAATGCTTGGTGCTCTCTAAACTTGATGGTTTTCTTGCAGGTATTTCATTACCAAACTAGGTAACATTATTAGTGCACTGATGATGTTACCTAGTTTGGTAATGAAATGTCTGCAAGAAAACCACTAAGCTCAGAGAATACCAAGGACCCCACAGTTCAACCTTGAGCTATGGTATTTTTCTTATATTGGTACATTCTCAGGTGTCATAAATGAAAATTGATCTAGTTTTAATTACTTTAATAGGTTACTAGACACCAGCAAGCTGAACCTTATGTTACAAGTGGCATTCACACACCAGTACATAGAAGAGATTTTTATTCACAAAAATAAATCACGGAAAGTCCATGAAGGACAAATGGCTGCAAAAAATGATGGAGTTAGCAGGAATGGTTTAAATTGACTGCTTTGATCAAAGAAAAAACAAAAAAAATGCTTTTGTTCCTTTATGGAAATTACTTTTGGACTTTGAGTTTGAGGTAGAAAAAAAAATTGATTTTGAAGTTTGATTTTGGGTTTTGCTGATTTGATATGTTTGGTGTTACAGAAATGGCAAGTATATATTATCATATATAAGTAATAAGTTGAGGTTTTATGTTACCACTATATTTTACTGCATCAAAAGGAATTGGAAGTCAATGCTTTTCTTTTCTCCCCCTTTCCTCACCCCTTTCCCTTTCCCTGTTCCTCTTTTTCTCTCTTATTTTCCCCTTATTTACATTTTTCTTTGTATTTTTGTATTTTATATTATGATAAACTAATAAAATACTTAAATCCTTTTAAAAAGCCACAGCGAACACAACTTTTGAGGATTCTGTAACCAAACGCTAGAGGAATGAGCCTTAATGAAATAGCACATTACACTCGTCCTCACCGTAGCCAAGAGAGCAAGGAGAAAAAATGGACAATAGAATCCATCTTTTTAACAAGAATGCTAGATATTCCTTAATCTGGTATCTAGCTTAGCCAATTTCCAGCTATTTGGAGAGGAATCTTTGTCAGTGAGTCCCAAAGGTGCTTTTTTTCAACTGGCAACTGGACTTTCTGATTTTTCTTTGAAGGCGTTTCGCTTCTCATCCAAGAAGCTTCTTCAGCTTTGACTGGATGTGGGGAATGCAGACAGCTCTTTGCAAACAACTGGTCATTTGCATCTTCTTAAAGAGTCGTTGAGGCCACTTGGAGGTTTATCTATGTCCTCAGGGTCACATGAGTGGTGCAAATGGGTGTGGAGTCACCCATTGGAATTGCTGAAAGGACTGTTGTAAACTGGAGATAGAGGATGTCATTTATCTCCAGTCTACAACACAGCCTATAACATAGTTCTTTCCAAGATGGCTCCACAGCCATTTGTACCACTCAAGTGACTCTGAGGACACAGATAAACCTCGCTAAAAGGATGCAAATGACCAGCTGTCTGCAAGGAGTATAAATCCTTCAGTTCCACACCATCCAGTCAGAGCTGAAGAAGTTTCTTGGATGAGAAGCGAAACGCCTTCAAAAGAAAAAAACAAGAAAGACCAATTGCCTCCTGAAAAAAGCACTTTTGGGACATCCATGATCTGGATGACTGAGAATCTCCATAGACTGTCAGTGAGTTTTTACTGAGTTCTTTATAAGTGTGCTTTAGATATAATATGCAGGATGGCAGGGACCACTGTTAGCAAATGTAAACACTGTATATTGCTATCCTGCCGCACATTTAAGTGTTCACTAGAACAATAACCACATCCTGTTATTTGGAGGTACCTGCACTTTTTTCCACTTAACACTTTGCATTTTGTAGAATGGAGCAACCAATTTGTCTGTTGTGGATTGTCACAAACATATGTCATTTTCCTGAAATGTAGCTGTCCAGCCAATTTTTAAAACAAAATGTTCTCGGGAAAGGGACATAATTTTTTTTAACCTTATTTTCCCATATTAATTCTCTCCTTCCCTTTTAAGTGATTCTGGTGAGGTTCTAATTTTTTGGAGGGTGATGTTTTCACCTTTTTCCTGTGATACAAGTTAACTGCTGAGAACAGGAAGCAAGTGAATGGTGTAACTTTACAAGAAAAAAAAAAGAGAAGTAGAAACTCTAGAGAATGAATCACCTGCTGATTCTTTTGAGGAAATGCTCATTTTTGTGACCGAGGCCTGTTTTCTTAGAATATGTTGTGCCAAAAAAAAAAAAAAAACCAACCCAGAAAGAAAGAAACAAAGAGAGAGAGATAGACAGAAAGAGAAAGAAAGAGAGAAAGAAAAAGAGCGAGAGAAAGAAAAAGGTAGAAAGGGAAGAAGAAAGAGAAAGAAAGAAAGAAAGAAAGAAAGAAAGAAAGAAAGAAAGAAAGAAAGGAGAGAAAGAAAAAGGTAGAAAGGGAAGAAGAAAGAGAAAGAAAGAGAAAGAGAGAAAGAAAGAAAGAGAGAGAGAGAGAGAAAGAAAGAAAGGAGAGAGAAAAAAGGGAGAAAGGGAAAGAAAGAGAAAAAGAAAGAGAAAGAAAGAAACAGGGAGAAAGGGAAAGAAAAAGGGAGAAAGGGAAAGAAAGAGAAAGAAAAAGAGAGAAAGAGAAATAAAGAGAGAGAGAAAGAGAAAGAAAAGAAAAGAAAGGAAAAGAAAAAAGAGGTTAGGTCCAATTAGTCTGTGAAAGAGAATCTTTAATTATTCTAGTATTTTGTTTTGTAATGATGAAGAATACAAATGCTGCCTTACCAAACCAGTTGCTTAAGATATCTATTTGTCGATCTTTTTAAAATAGTTTTCACAATGCAAGGACAAAATTAAAAGCCTGGAGAAGCAGTTTACCGACCCAGACGGAGAAAACAGAGTAAGAGCATTGCCTGGAAAGGATCCCTCCATTCAAGAGTTCTTCAAGAAGATAGAGGAGGTAATATCCATCCTGCCAGAAAAACCCTTGCAGCAAATAACTGTGTTCCATATTAAGTGGATTTTTTTTTAAAGGGTGGGGAGAGACCTTGACAAATGCATAAAACCAGAGGTGGGTTTTTACCGGTTCAGATCGGTTCAGGCAAACTGAATGTTGCATTTACTTGGTAGTCGGTAGTTGAACCAACTGGCTGGCCCTGCCCACGCTGCCCTTCCTCTCCCAGGAGTCCCCACGTGTCCCATTTTGGATGCAGGGAAGTGCAGGGTCTGCACGAAGGCTCTGTGAGGAGGGAAAACGGCCCTCTTGGAAATTCCATCAGTCTGGAAATGGGCCTGTTTCTGGCTTTCGGAGGCCCACCGGAGGCAAAAAATGGCTGAACCGGACGTTCTGGTACATTACACCCACCAGTTTCTGGGATATTTGAATCCCACCCTTGCATAAAACCCACAAAACTGCTTCCCAAATAAACAATATTCCAGTGTCATATCTTTCCGTTGCATCCTCCTACGACAAGGGTCTTCAAACTTGGCAAGTTTAAGATTGGTGGACTTCAATTCCCAGAATTCCTGAGCTAACATGACTGGAGGAAGAATTCTAGGAATTGAAGTCCACAAGTTTTCAAGCTGTCAAGTTTGAAGACCCCGACTCTCCCCCCCCCCCCCCCCCCAGTTAACCAAACGTTTGAACCTGGGAAATTCTGGCAGTTAGAGCAAGGGTCGTTAAACTTGACAGCTTTGAAGACTTGTGGACTTCAGCTCTCAGAATTCCTCTTCCAAGTCATGTTGACTCAGGAATTCTGGGAGCTGAAGTCCACAAGTCTTAAACTTGACAAGTGTGAAGAGCCTTGCAATAAAGTGCTTTCTTTCTTTCTTTCTTTCTTTCTTTCTTTCTTTCTTTCTTTCTT
>BLBF01000022.1:10274903-10298719 GCA_015471245.1 Laticauda colubrina | reverse complement strand
GAATAGAATAGAATAGAATAGAATAGAATAGAATAGAATAGAATAGAATAGAATAGAATAGAATAGAATAGAATTAAATAAAATAAAAAATAGAATAAATAGAATAGAAAATAATAGAATAGAAAATATAAAAGAACAGAACAGAACAGCAGGGAAACTAATCTACATTCATCTTAATACTAATATGTGTAATCCTTGACTTATGACCACAATTGAGCCCAAAATTTATGTTCTTTAAGCAAAGCATTTGTCAAGTTTTGCCCCATTTTGTGACCTTTCCTGCCACAATTGTTTAAGCGAATCACCACAGCTGTTAAGCAAGGAAGACAGAATGTGAAGCGAATCTGGCTTCCCCATTGATTTTACTTGTCAAAAGGTTGCCAAAGGGGAAATTGCAAAGGGAACACAGCAATGGTCGTAAGTATGTACCAGTTGCCAAGCATTTGAATTTTGATCACATGGTTATGGGGAGGCTACAAAAGGTTGCTAAGTGTGAAAAATGGTCACCTGTCATTTTTTTCAGTACCTTATATACCTTTGAACTGTCATTAAATGAACTGCTATAAGTCAAGGAATACCCATAGAAAATTTGAACAAGGAAAAAGAGCAATGAAAAAAAATTAGGAAAACAGCATCCCTCCTTCGGCCAAACAAACAGGCTTATACAACTGTTCTGAAGTCAAGGAAAATAGAGGTGCTCCCCTCTAGCACAGTTGCCCCCCAACCTTTGGGGCACCAGGGACCGGTTCCGTGGAGAAAGGTTTTTCCATGGATCAGAGGAGGCATAGTTTCGCATACTGCACCCCACAGATGTGGCTTCGCTTGTTTGCACAGCCCGGTTGCTGGCATGCCATGACCCAGTAGTGGACCACAGACCGGGGAGGGGTGTTTGGGCCCTTTGCTCTAATACAAGGGTCTCAAATTGGATGTCTTCAAGGGATGGATCAGGATTGTAGTTCTCCTTCATGGCTGGTTGGGGGGGGGGGAACGGGGAACAGCCTCCTGCAGCACTTCGCCAGCCAAAATGGGGTGCGGAGGCACAGCCCCTCCAAAGTCTATTTTGGCCGCCAAAGTGCTGCAGGAGGCTGTCCAGGCGGAAAACAGGCCACGCAGGGGCCACACATGCCCTCCCCCCATGCCCTGTTTTGTCTGGCAAAGTTCTCCAAGTCACCCAGGCTAAAAATGGGCCACATGGGGGCTGCCCGTACCCCATTTTGGCTGTCAGAGGCGATTGCTATTTGCAGGCCAGCCCCATGGACCAGATTTAAGCACCCTGTAGGCCAAATTTGGCCTGCGGGCCTTGAGTTTGATACCCCTGCTCTAAGAGGTCAATGCATCTCAGCCAGTGGCTCCGAAGAAATTTAACTGAGATCTAATCTTCTTCCAGCAGGCCCTGGAAGAAGAACAGGCTGCCTTGCCAACTGCCGTGCACACTACGGCGGAGCAACGTCCCAACGCCTACATTCCTGATGACGAAAATGTTCTCCCGCTACCAAGGCCTTACGGCTCGCTGGCGCCATTCAAACCGAGTGAGCCCAGCGCCAACATGAGGCACATCAGGAAGCCAATTGTGAAACCGATAGAAATCTGAGTGGCTTCAAGTTCTGGTGAAGGAGAACAACTTCTCGGTCCAAGAAATGGTCTATTTTGCATTCTATTAAAAGACGTTCCCGGGATGAAAAGGGGAGGGCATGAAAATGTATGGCTTAGGAGCTCAAGGAATGTTTTTGCCTTCTTGAAAGTTCTGGAAATACGTAATGAAATAAATGTTGGGATAAAAAATAGTTGACAGTGCTTGTAGTTTCTTAGGGTGTGGCAAATACCATCATCATTACGACACTTTTTTGCATTTGGAATGAAAACATTTTATGCAATATTTGGAAGCCTTAGCTATCATAAAGTCATCTGAGCTGTGTTATGATTTCAACTTCCAAACTCATTTATAAACATGGGATAATTTGCAGCTTCTTTCAGTGCATAAGTAAAAAACTCAAGCAGGTTGAGGCTGTGCATTAAACCCTTCATAAATCCTAATATTTGTATTAAGGATGGAAACTTTACTCTGCAGTGGTTAAAAAAGATGTTAAATTTTAAACAGAAAAGGGTCATCGAAAAGAATGTTGGAAGTTAAAAAGGTTAAAGGTGCTGAGCTGGTGAGCTGGAGAACTGACAGCCTGGGTTTGAGATCCAAGCGTGCAGGACAGGGTGAGCTCCTATTCCTTGCTCCTGTTGTGGTCCACCGGCGGCCTGCAGAACTGGCAACAGAGTTGGACAGTGGGGAGGAACATGGGCCAGTTCTGGAGTCTGGGGAGGACTCAGACAAAGGTCTGTGTCCGACACAGAGATGGGGCCAGGGCCATCTGGGAGTTATGTGCTGACTCTGGAGCCTCCAGAATCTGACATCAGTGAGGCAGAGGAACAGGGGGAGCCTGTTCCTAGTGTGCGTGTGCACAGAGCTGCCAGAAGGCAGTTAAGACAAAAGGAGTGACTTGGGAGTAAGGCTTGATGATTGGCCCCTCCTATAAGACATAAAGGAGGAGCAAAGGGACAGGAGCCTTTGCAGGAAGCAACTTTGTTCGTTCTCGTCAGTTTAAGCTCTCAAGCTCCGTGTTTACTTTGTGCTCAATTTGGCTTTGTACAGCTAATTGGCAATTGAATAGTTGGCAGCATTTCAAAGGAGATAAAGGTGGGTGCTTATCAGCCTTATCCCGAAAACATAGTGGCAAACTTCCATGGGACTATTCACAAATGGTTTGGGACCCATTACGGGCTGTGAATAAATATAATTCACAGCCATTGACATAAAAAGAGGGGTTTTGGGACTAAGTGTGTGACTGTTACTGTCTCAGGAAGCCTTGGTCAGAACACTGCCCACTTAGCAGTTCGAAAGCATGCAAATGCGAGTAGATAAATAGGTACCACTTTAGTGGGAAGATAGCAGTGTTTCATGCCCTTTGGCATATAGTTACACTAGACACATGACCATGGAAGTATCATTGGACCATGCTGGCTCCCTTGGCTAAAAAAACGAAGATAAGTCAGTAGATTCAGACACAAGTGGACAGGGGAAATGGTTTACCTTTACCCCTTTAACAGGGTTAATTCACTTAACAACGGTGTTATGAAGTTAACAACTGCAGGAAGGGTGGGATTCTCCCGGTTCAGACCAGTTCTATAGAACCGGTTGTTATGACTCTGCACAGTTTGGAGAACCGGCAAATCATGCCCCTGGTTGACCCCGCCCCTCTCCGCCTGCCCTTCTCCTCTCCACCCAGTCAATCCTTAAGATATTTCTTTTTATCTTCCCTCCCGACAGTCAGCTGTTCCTACGATCAGCTGTGCCAGGATTGCCCTCGCTGTCTTACTGCTTCGCCCAAGCGGCTCCCAAGGCCCAAGAAGGTAAAAAATGGAGGGGAGGCACAGTTCCCCCCTTCCCCCATGCTCCATTTTTTGCCTTCCTGCCTGGGCCCCAGAGAAGCTTCCTGGGAGCAAAAACGCCACCCAGGAGCTTTCCCTGAGGCCCAGAAGATCCCCAAAATGGAGCATGGGGGGATACTGTGAGTCCCCCCCCGATCCATTTTTTTCTTTCCTGAGCTCCAGGGAAGCCTTCTGGGAGCAAAAACACCCCCCCTAGGAGGCTTCCCTGGGGCTCAGGAAGGAAAAATGGGTGTGTGTTTGTGTGTGCAAAAAAAGCCACACCCACCTAGCCACACCCACAGAACCGATTGTTAACAAATTTGAATCCCACCTCCTGAACTGCAGGGATTCACTTAAAACAACTGTGGCAAGAAAGGTTGCAAAATAGGGAAAATTCACTTAAATATCTCCTGTAAGAACAGAAATTATGGGCTCGATTCTGGACATAAGTCAAGGACTACCCAGATGGCAGAATGTTGAAATGAATATGCTAAAGTAGCAGTTTAGCTCCATTGCAAGAGCAGCAAAACACCAAGATTGACAGCCCCAATTTAAGTTAAATGCACGTTAAAAAAGGGGTGTGTGTGGATCTTAAGCACTAAGCGTTTGCATGGTTTGGGATCCTATCTTGACTTTTTGTTGCTTTCTGTAAGAAATCTGTTCTCCTTGTGGCGTATTTAAACAAATTAGAAAACACACACAAAATCTCTGACACCAATACAACAAATAAAGACATCAAAGCCTAGTTCCAAATCTATACATTTATTTCTTTACAGAAAAGGATTGGTTTCTCATTTGCAATATTTAATAGCACCCTGTTCATGTGTGAATCTCATATGTAATAGCTGCCAGCTCCTCATTGCTCCATTCTATTATTCAGTCTCATCATTAAGAATTTAAATGCTAACATTGGCACATTTTATTGCAATATATTTGCTCCTAATTATTTAATCATCTCTTTGTAATTGCTCAGAAATGCAATTGTTTTGGGGGGCCTCAGTGGCCTATTAACAATAAATACTACGTTGAATTCAGATTCAGTTTATTCTTGTAATGTTACAGCGAGACAACTCCCATTTATTTTAATATTGGATTATAAAAAATTGATTTCAAACATTTTAATGCACCTATTGTTATGAGGCACAAAACATTTGAAGGTTGACCTCTATTCTGAATTCCAAAATACCCTTTTTTTTAATTTAAAAAAAGAGGGTTTTTTTTCATCTTTGGAACAGGCTGTTTCCAGGTGAGCTTTGAAAATGAAAAAAAGAAATTAATCCAGTTTCAAGTTCCAAAGCAGCTGAATGTAAAATATTCAGAACAATTTCACATCCAGTAGTAGAAGGCAGAACAAAATTCTGACGCTATTGGATTCGTAATTTCATCATGGTCATTAAATTAGTTAAAGGCCTAAGAGCATTGTAGTGTGTTTCAGTGCCACCTCTTCAACCAATCTTGCATTCATGTTTGTCCCTTCCAGAGAAGCTGCCCATCCTAGGAGAGGACCATGCAGAGAAATATTAATATTATGGGATGGAGTTGATCACTGGTATCATTAGTAAAAACTAAAGCTGCTAATTTCAAATTGCAATTGTGTGGCTTTTTAAAGCTATATCTGGGGTGTCAAACTCAATTTTATTGAGGGCCACATCAGGGCTGTGGTTGACCTTGAGGCCCTGGCAGGTGTGGCCAACTGGGTGGGCATGGCCAGCTAGATGCCACTCACTGGGTGTAGCTGGCCGGGTGGGCATGGCCAGCTGGGTAGGCGTGGCCCGATGTTTCCTCTTCACATTGGGTAGACCCAGAGGTGGTATTCAGCAGGTTCTGACCAGTTCTGGAGAACCAGTAGTGGAAATTTTGAGTAGTTCGGAGAACTGGTAGCAGACACTTTGAGTAGTTTAGAATACCGTCTCTGACTGGCCCGCACCCATCTCTTCTCCGCCTCCCACTGAATCCCAGCTGATCGGCTGGGTTTTCTTTGGTTGCCCTGCACAGGAGAATGGAGCTGGAAAGCAGGCAACTGGGATGGGGAGGGAATGGGGATTTTGCAGTATCCTTCCCCTGCCATGCCTACCAAGCCATGCCCACAGAACCGGTAGTAAAATTTTTGAATCCCACCACTGGGTAGAATTGGCCGAAGTGATGTGGGTAGACCAGGCCGAAACCACACTGTCCTGATGTTTCCTCTTTGCAACGGATAAACCAGGCCCAAGCAGCACGGGCTGGTCCTTTACATTTTCCAGAAGTCTCATGTGGGTCAAATTCGACCACATTGCAGGCCAGATTTGAGCCGTGGGCCTTGAGTTTGACATCCCTGACCTACATGCAATACAACATGACTTTAAATACGATTACAATCTAAACAAAGATAAATTCCATTAAGCTACAATAACACAGAAGAAAACAGACTTACCTTGATGTTCCATCTCTACTATGATAGTCACCAAATATTTAAGAGGGAGAAACTCAATTTGGGGTGATATTCTGTCCGTAAATGGTATATTGTACTGCAAAAGACAATGCATTCAAATAGTGGTTATCATTTAACTCCACGTTTCAAGGAAGTCAAGCTATTCTCCAAAGCACCTGAAGGCAGGACAAGAAGCAACGGATGGAAACTAAGCATGGAGAGAAGCAACCCAGAAATAAAGAGAATTTCCCTGACAATCAGAACAATTAACCAGGGGGACCACTTGCCTCCAGAAGCTGGGGGTGCTCCAACACGGGAGGTTTTTTAAAAGAGGTTGGACAACCATGTGTCTCCTGCTTGAGCTGGGGGTTGGACTAGAAGGCCTTCCAGGCCTCCACATGGTTTAGCAAATGGGGAAAAAAGTCCCAACACATCACGTGACACCGCCATGATGATGTGAGTTTGACACCGCTGAAATAGAGCCTTGGTGGTGCAGTGGTTAGAGTGCTGCACTGCAGGCTACTTCTGCTGACTATCAGCTGCCTGCAGTTTGGCAGTTCAAATCCCACAAGGCTCAAGGTTGACTCAGCCTCCCATCCTTCTAAGGTGGGTAAAAAATGAGGACCCAGATTTTTGGGGGACATAGGCTGACTCTGTAAACCACTTAGACAGAGCTGTGAAGCACTGTATCTAAGTCTAGGTGCTGTTGCTACCCTCCCTCCCTCCCTTCCTTCCTTCCTCCTTTCATTTTCTTTCTCATTCTCCTTCCTGGTGGCACAGTGATTAGAATACCGTATTGTAGACAAACCCTCCCTCCCTCCCTCCCCTATTCTTTTCTTATTCTCCTTCCTCATGCCACAGTGGTCAGAATGCAGTATTGCAGGCAAACTCTGGCCACTGCCAGCAGATCGATCCTGACCAGCTCCAGGTTGACACAGCCTTCCATCCTTCCAAGGTCGGTAAAATGAGGAGCCAGATTGTTGGGGGCAAGAGGCAGACTCTGTAAACCGCTGAGAGAGGCCTGTAAAGCACTATCAAGTGCTATATAAGTCTAAGTATTATTGCTATACTGAACCTGCTGGAGATTTCAACTCCAAAAAAGCTCAGGTGTGAACACTTATTGGAATCTCACTGCAGTATTTTTCTGTTCTTCAGACACTGGAGTCAATTATTTTTTTTAAAGAAAAGGAGTGGGGACAAACTAACCCGTATTCTTAACAGGCGTTCAAGCTTTTTACCTGTTTACTGCTGAGTTTCTCAAACAAGACTTTAACGTAGTTCTTTGCCATAATATGTGTACTCAAAGAATGGTTCCACAGCTGACAAACCTTGCACCCAATTGCCTGCATGATCAAAATAAGAAGGGAGACAGGGGGAGTGTTTAAATATCAAATAGGAACTTCAGCCTAGAGAAATTGAATCTGTTCCTTCAAGAGTGGAAGCCCCATAACTCGTTCATGACATACGTCAACCATGTACTTGTGGGAATAGCATTTTCACAGGTGTTGATGGGATGGTACAGGGGTAGGGCCTGCTGCGGGTTCACCCCAGTTTAGGCAAACCCGTAGCTACTTTTATGGCCGGTTTGGTGAACCGGCAAATCCCACCCCTGGCTGGCCCTGCCCTTCCCCTCCCAGGAACCCCCACGTGGCCCGTTTTGGATCTCAGCTAAGTATAGGGCCTGTGCAGAGGCTTGGGGAGGCTGAAAAACAGGCCTCCCAGAAGGCCAGAAATGGGATTCTGTAAGTTGAGGACTACCTGTCCTAGGAGCATTTTCAAAGTTGTATCACTTTACACACAAGGATTTGTCCTTCTAACTCTGTATGCCAGATTCTTGCATCCTTGCACTGTTAGTACGATTAATTTTCTTCCAGCCCACCTATAAAAACATGACGTAAACTTGCCCTGCTTGAAATGACACGGATGAGCCAAGGAGACACAAACATTTCTTAATCAACCCCAAAGACAGAGGTCGAAATAATATTAATCCTGGCTCAAAATCCAAATGAAATTGCGACTGAAGAGATCTCATCCTATGGCTCTAAAAATAATTTCCAACGGGTCACAGCTGTTCTGGAAGAAAATGTCATTTTATTGACTTTCTCCCTTCTCCAAAACAGAAAATACAGTGAGAAAACAGAAGTGGCTTTGTCTTGTTGTTGTATTTTTCATACAACCAAATAAAGAATGCCTTTCTGTCAGAAAGTTCGAGCTGTCTTGTTCGTTGAAATAGACAGGGAACCTTACCGGAAGAAATTTAAAAGAAAGAAAAAGAGAGGGAGAAAGGGAGGGAAGGAGGGAGAGACAGAGAGGGAGACACACACACACACAGAGAGAGAGAGAGAGACAGAGAGACAGAGAGAGGGAGAGAAAGAGAGGGGGGAAAAGGGAACAGGGAGAGAGAGAGAGGGAAAGAGGGAGAGGCAATTAGGTTTAAAATCCCTTAGACCAAGAGATTCACTTAGGCTTCCTACAGACAATTCAGAAATGGGATACTGAAGAGGTAAGTTGTATTGATTTCTAGTCACAGAAATATAGATAATTTTCTCTTTAAAGTGTTTCAGGAGAGAAGCATGTGAGAAAAACGTATTTCTGCACTTACTTACAATTTGTTTCCTGGAACAGAATGATTCCTCTAAAATATTTATAGATTGGATTGTTTAAGGGCCATCCAATCAGGGATGACCCCCTATGCAATCCCATAGACTTTCTCCCTGGCAATCACTCCCCTAGCTTAGTATCTCAACTTTTCCAAGCATATAACCACTTATCCTTGACTTACAGCAGTTTGTTTAGTGACCATTTGAAGTTACAAAAGGCATGGAAAACAATGACACACAGCCATTTTCCACACTTATGGCCAATGCAGCAATCCCGTGGTCCCCTGATTTATACTCCAATATGTGACATGTGATTCATATTTATGACGCTCGCTGTGTCCTGAGGTCACGTGGTTCCATTTTGCAACCTTCTGACAATCAAAGTCAACGGAAGCCAAATTCACTTAACAACTGGGTTACTAATTTAACAACTGTGGTGATTCACATAACAAACTTGGCAAGAAAAGTCCTAAAATGAGGCAAAAACTCATTTAACCTTTTTTTTTTTCATTTAGCAACATAAATTTCAGGCTCAATTGTGGTCGTAAATTGCGAACTATCCAGACAAGTCCATCCATCTTATTCCTGATTATCATCTTTTTTTTCCTTTCTGCTTTCTAGACATTAAATCCTTCTTGTGAAAACTTTTAATAAATACTTTCAAATGTGTGGGTTTTTTTTTTAAATAAAGAAATACATTCAGCTGCATTGGTTCATCCAGAAATGCACCATTTCTAGCTCTAAATTCTCTGTAAACATTAGGGGTATTGGAGTCATATTTGAGGGGATAGTAACAATAATAGTAACAGTAACAACAACAATGATAATAATATTAATACTACTACTAATAATAATAGCAACAACAAACTGCTCGAGATCTATTTAAACAGGGCTGTTACATTTTAATAGAAGGAAAAACAGTGAATGGCTTAAATGCATGATGGGGGGAGGGGGGAATTATATCTGAAAAATTGCTCAACTTTTCAAGTCTTCACCTGAGTTTAGAGAAGTTGAGCTAAGATAACAGAAATATTTTTAACCAAGCTTCTCTCAACTCTTACAAATCTGTTTGTTCTTTTTTAAATGAACATGTTGCTCTCAAATGGAGCATTTTTTTCTAAAAATGGAGCTCAGCAAAGGAAAAATGGAAATAACTGTAGTCTAGCCATTTAAAAAGCTGAACCCAGCCATTCCCATTAAGGCCCTGTGATTCGGTATGATTAGATTAAGTTATACTATTATGGTCGGTGTAGTATATTACACTACATTATCGGTGGTCCTTGGCTTGCAGGCATTTATTTAGTGCAGAGATGGTACTCAGCAGGTTCTGACCATTTCTGGAGAACCAGTAGTGGAATTTTTTTTTTTTAATAAAACTTTTATTAGTTTTCAATAAACAAACATACACAAAAAACCCCACAAAACATCAAAACATAAAACTTTTTTTTGGAAAGCGGCTTAGTCCCGGGTTATATCTTTTTATACAGACATAAATTCAAAATTCATGCTCACTTTTTATCCCATGTCATATCTTATTTACCATTCTACATTTTCTATATCGCTTCTCCCCTCTTTTCACTCTCTTAATTCTATTTTATTTATTTCATCTCAATTTAAATCATTATGCATATTTCTTTTGTCTGTTCTATTTCAATTTTCTATTATCTTTTCTCATTAACACAAAATTTCTCCTGTAATCACTGATTGAAGTATGACGCCTTTAAATCTTTCCCCTAAATTTAACACTTAAAATAATACCTACTTTTCATTCTGGTTCTACTTAGTACATTCTGAAGCTACTTACTATATTATAAAATAAAAAAGAATAATAAGTTTATAATATAATTAAAACAATAATCCACAGCAAATTAAGCTCTATTATTAAATCCAATTTTCTAACATTATTTCAAATATAAATACAACAATACAATCTATTGTACTTTGCAGAATCTTTTTTTAATGATATTTTTACCCACTATCTCTGAATAGATCTTGTTTCTTTACATTTTGTTTTAAACCTTTGTAACTTCTCTTTCCTTTTTCCCTTCCTTTCTTCTCCAATCCTGTCTTTTTACCCCCTTGTCTCTTAATCTCCACCTTCTTAATCTCCACCTTCTTCTGTATTTCTCTTTTCTGTTGCTTTCTGACATTGTATCGATTTTTCACCTTATTTTTCCCTTTTTTGGTTGTTTTTTTAAATCTTAAATTCTCCATTCTCTTTCCCCTCTTTCCCTTTTCTTCCCCGGCTAAAGTTGTTTGTTATTTAAAGATGGCTTCTTCTTCATCCCAATCTTCTTGTTCTTGTAGTTTCTTGTAGGTAGGTATAAATCGCCATTTCTAAAAAATGGAAAACAGATCCAGAAGAGCCCTTCCCTTCTTGAACCTCTTCTTTTAGCTTTTTAAATTCAATTTTCAGTTCCTCAACAAGTAGTGCCATTGTAAAAAGTTTTTTGGGACAGCCCAAATATTTTAGTCTTTCAAATAATAATTTCCAAAAGTCTCAAAGTCACCAAGCAATCCAAATACACACAGTCTGTTTCATTTAGCACTTTCTTCTTTTTATATTTTCTCTTCCTGGGGTTATAGTTCAGTTATAAAGCTCCAGTTAAAATATATCTTTTAGAAGTTTTGTTACAGTTTCGCTCTAACCTTATAAATTTCAAGCAGCCTCCTCCAAGAAAATCTTAATATTAATGCTTTTCCTCTCTCTTCCCACTTATAGCAAAGAAAGTTTTTTTTTCAATGCTCAGAAATCTTTATTGTCCCCTTGGCTTCAATTTTCAATTTAATTACCTGCTGATGCCAAAACGGGTTTTTCCGATTTCGCCATTCATTTGCTATCACCATAAGGAAGGAGAGTGAGAAAAAACTACTTTCCCTTTTTACTTTCATTTGCCGCTTCTTCTGTCTTGTCGGGAACAAAGTATCTTTAATAAAACTTAAATTCCAGGGTATTTAAATATTACTTGTCATCCTGGTTAGCCAAAAAACTTTCACTTTCTCAGCTTCCTCCTGCACATTCTTATCCGGATGAAAGCTTCTTTGTGGCGGCCATTGCTGACTGCTGCTCCACCACTTTCGGAAAAGGGAGTTAAGCCAGCTGAGGAGGGGGTTGCAATTCCCCCGGACCCCTGCTGAGTCTCCCCTATCTTCAGTTACCTCTACGGGGTAACTATAGCCCCCAAATCCAGCTGGATCGGGGGCACTCCAGCGACGAGCGCAGCAGGAACCGTGCACGATCATGGATTCCTGTCGCTGCCGAAGCCTTCCAAACCAGAAGTCCGGTAGTGGAAATTTTGAGTCATTCAGAGAACCGGCAAATATCACCTCCCCTGCTCCCATCACTTCTCTGCCTCCCATTGAGTCCCAGCTGATCGGCTGGGTCTTCTTTGGTTGCCCTGCACAGGAGAACAGAGCTGCAAAGCAGGTTAGTGAGTGGGGAGGGAATGGGGATTTTGTAGTATCCTTCCCTGTCATACCTACCAAGCCATACCATGCCCACCGAGCCATGCCCAAAGAACCAGTAGTAAATTTTTTTGAATCCCACCACTGATTTAGTGACTGTTTGAAGTTACAATGGTACTGAAAAATGTGGTTTATGGCTTGTAGCAGGGGAGTCAAACTCTATTTTATTGAAGACTGCATCAGGTTGTGTTTGACCTTGGGGGCCTGGGGGGGAGGTGACCAGTTCGATGTCACTCATTGAGGCAGCGCGCAGCCTGCCTGGACTCTGTTTTTGGCAGCAACGGCCTCCTGCAGTCCTCTGCCAGTGAAAACGGAGCTAAGGAAGGCCACGTGGGGCCTCCCCGAGCTCCATTTTTGCTGGCAGAGGCACTGCGGGCTGTCAAGTTTGACAGCCCTGGCTTATATGAACAGAATGATCTTCCTAAGCACCCACAGAGAGTACAAACTGATACCAGTAGTTCTCAGCTTACAACAATACATTTAGTGAATACAAAAAAATGACATAAGATAAAATAAACATGTTGAACATTGATCATTCAGACCAAAATCTCTTCTAGGCCAACCAAGACTTTGAGTTGTTTGGTTTGGATAATTTTTTTATCAGTTTTTAATTGGGAATTTTGCCTGAAATATATAGTGAAGATTTGAAATATCTGATTGTAAATGTATAAACAGCGGCTAGGATTGTATTTGCTAAAAACTGGAAAAATGAGAAGATACCATCACAGGAAGAGATCATTAAGAAAATATTGGAATGAGCTGAAATGAGTAGATTGACATTTGAAATTAGAGAACAAGATGATAAACAATTTTATAAAATTTGGGATCTAATCTATCAATGGTTAGATAACAAAACATAGTAATGAAATACATAGATTTTTAGAAAATAATAAATATATAAAGATGTATTTTCTTTTCTTTTTTTTTTTTTAAATTATATCTACAAAATGATTCTAGGATAGATCTGGGAGGATAATGTGAATTGTTATAAAATAAACTAAGTAAAATATGATTATTTTATGAAACATGAATGAATAAAAGTATAGTCAATGATTGATTAATAAAGATATTAATGTACTTGATATTTGATTGAAAGTATGAGAGGATATATAATGTAATTGTAATTGAAGATTATGAAATGGTAGCACAAAACAATTTGTAAACCAACCGGCACACTCTATGTATATATATATGGAAGATGGCTTAATGTTTTTATGTTTTGTTTGTTTATGTTTGTCTTAAAACCAATTAAAAAAAATAAAAAAAATAACAAAAAAAAAAGGTCTTGGCTGACCTTCCCTGGAATCAACCAAAAATATATTTATTTTTTGCAAAAGGATATAAGACGGGTTGACTAAATATGGAAATTAGTTAATAAATTACCTGGGGAAGCCTGGTAAGGATACTTAACTTCAGCTTCACGTTCTGATCAGTGTTGTCCAATTCTTAAAAATAAACCAAAAGATATGATCAAAGGACTCAGGATATATAGGTCTATGTGCCATTGCTATCTTGCAAGTATCAAAAAGTTCAGAGGAAAGTATCAAAAAAAATAAGGATCCAGAAGTGTCAAACATACAATATTGCAAGTATCAAAAGGCATAGAAATACAAAAGAAATATGCTTTTTTTTTTTTGTTCAAATGTGCATCTGCTTTGCTTATTCACTGATGCTTGCAACATCGAGTAAGCCTTGTGGCTGTGACTCACGGCAAATTCCTAGTACATCGATCAATTTAAAACCACAGGCTGCATTATCAGGGATTCCCTATTCTGGATGCTTTTTGTCTCTCTAAAAAGGATCACTAAATACAAGAGGTCTCAGACTTGTGGACTTCAATTCCCCAGAATGGAGACCTTCTTATAAAACGATAAGATTCTTAAGAGGCACATTTTATCCTCATGCTTAGCCTACATGTAGTAGTGGTCACTATTTATGTAAGCAATAGCCATAGCACATAAGATTTATATACCGCTCTGAGCTGTTTACAAATGTCAGTCTATTGGCCCCGACAATCTGGGTCCTCATTTTACCAAACTCGGAAGGATGGAAAGCTGGGTCAACTTTGAACTGATCAGGATCGAACTCCTGGCAGTGGGCAGAGTTTGCTTGCAGTACTGCATTCTAACCACTGCGCCACCATGGCGCAGACTACTATCTGTACGAATAGTCCTTGACTTAACAGCCATTCATTCAGCAACCACTCAAATTAAAAAAACACTAAATGAAGGGACCCTTGACTTAAGTTATGGCCATCGTACTGTATATATGTAAGTTTGTATTTAGTTATTTATTTATTTTGTCATGTTTATGTAGTTTATAGTGGAGGTTTCTATTCTATTCTCTATTCTAATCTATTCTCTATTCTAATCTATTCTCTATTCTATTTCTATTCCTATTCTATTCTTGACTTCTATTTCTATTCTACTCTATTTTACTCTACTCTATTCTCTATTCCTATTCTACTCTTCTCTACTGCACTCTAGGGCTGAAAAAGGTCAGTCCTGAAATCCTCTCTGGGGCTGGCAATCCTGCTTGGATGTCATGCCCCTGCTGAAGATTGACTCTGAGGGAGAGGAGGAACAGCTGACAGGGAGTGGAAGTGTGGCTTCGGAGGTTGTGGAGGAGGCTGGGGAAGGACAGAGGCCAGCTGGGCAGTCAGAGGAGGACCCAGGCCCATCCCTTTCCATCCTAGGGCATGTAGGGAGGAGAGGATAAGGGAGAGACATGGTCTACTGAGGCGGAGAGGGCCTTGATCCTCTTCATGGGTTGCAGCTGTGACAACTGGATAAGAGGATGGACCTGTGTACTGGCGAGTGCTGGAAACAAAGTGTAAAAATATCTCTAGTTTATAGTTCCTCTCTGAGTTTGGCGTCCTTCCCAGTGGGTGTTCTGTTCTCTTTGAACGTCTTCAAGCCCTTATCTTGCCTAGTTTGTGTTGTTTTTTACTCTTTATAATTTAAATAGCATTTCCTCCTTCTTGTAACTGCTCGTGTGGGAGATTTTTGTCTCCAGCCAAGGATATTTGGTGCTTGGAAGCAAAGTGAAGGAATAAAAGGGGCTTCACCTGTTTTTTGTGACTGTGTTTATTTTGTATCCCACCCTGGGTCATCACATTGGATTTCAGCACAGCCCTTTTCAAGCAGCCCCAGGGAATTCTGGGAGTTGAAGTCCACAGGCTTTAAAGTTACCATGGTTGAGGACAGCTTCTCTAGTCTGCAGAAAGAACATTACCTTTCCAAAGATTCAGGACATACTTTTCTGTTAGATGCAGAACTCCATGGTCAATGTACTGCAGGACTGTGTGCAAAGGGAAACACCTCATCCCCACTTCCAGGTGCAGAGTGTGGAATCCTGTATTAAGGAAGATATTAAGGAAGCAATAAGGAGAAGGGCAGCTTCCCTGGGAAACATGAAAATGAAGCACACGAGAAACGGCATGGAGAGAGTCATGTGTCAATTATTGATTCTGTGTGTGTGTGTCTGCCAACAAAAGTGCGTATAGTCAAGGCTGTGGTTTTCCCAGGTGCAATGTACGGCTGTGAAAGTTGGACCACAAGGAAGGATGAGCGCCAAAGAATGGAGGCCTTTGAACTCTGGTGCTGGAGAAAACTCCTGCGAGTCCCTTGGACTGCAAGGCCATCAAACCGGCCAGTCCTAGAGGAGACCAACCCTGACTGCTCTTTAGAAGGCCAGATCCTGAAAATGAAACTCAAAGTCTTTGGCCACCTCATGAGAAGGAAGGACTCACTGGAGAAGAACCACAAGGTCACGAGCAAAGCAACAAATTGCAATAGCTGGCAGGTTAACATCACCTCCTAGAGATAAGCATTCCAGGCTGGGTCTGACAAGGGAGGAAACAACAACAAGAGATAAGCCTCCTTTGACCAACATGATGGAAGCAAAAACAATGGAGTTAATTACAGGTGGGAGGCAGACCAAGACCAGACCAAGACTCCCAACCAATCAGGATGTAGAAAAAACCATCCTGGGACAACAGTAGGCTAGCCTCAAATTTAAAACTAAATGGCTGTGATAGCCTGACTCACAGACGAACTCAATACAGAAGCTGATGATGGCAGATGAGATTCTGCTGAAACGTTGCTACAACTTTAAATGCACAACTACAATGACGTGGGATAATACCCAAAGGAAGCTGAACAGCACACACACACACACATATACATATATTTTTTTAAGTTTTCGCGGGTACTTACATGAATGCAGTTCATCTTCCTTCGGGTATTATCCCACGTCATTGTAGTGCTTTTAAAGTTTTAAAAAAGTTTTAAAATACCCGCCTGGATGAACACAAAAATGCAGTAAAAAAGCTGGAAAACACCTCCTCACTAGTCCAACACATGAAAGCCACAGGTCACAACATCAACTTTAATGGCACCAAAACCCTAGCCACTATAGAAAACCCCAGCCACAGAATCATCAGAGAAGCCATAGAGATTGAAAAAAGACCTGAAAGCATGAATAGAAGAGATGATTCCAGCAGACTGTCAATCATTTGGAAGCCTGCACTCTCAAATAGAAAAATCTCCACACCACAAGCCAGGCAAACACCTGGGCACAAACAGACTCCCCCTGATACCTCCAGCTCAAACAACCCCCACCAGGCACCCAGGTGAAACCCAGCTTCCTAATAGATAATAGCCATCCTTTTACTTGAAGCCAAGCTGCACTGAAAGCCTCCAACACAGGAACAGAGTGTTGCCAGCCAATCAAAGACACAAAACAGACAGAAGAAACCAGAAACACCAATCAAACAAACTCCAAGTCCAATAAACACAGACCAAGACTCCCAACCAATCAGGATGTAGAAAAAAACATCCTGCCACAATAATAGGCTAGCCTCAAATTTAAAACCAACGGCTGTGAGACCCTGACCCACATACAAACTCAATACAGAAGCCTGATGATGGCAGATGAGATTCTGCTGAAACGTTGCTACAACTTTAAAAGCACTACAGTGACGTGGGATAATACCCGAAGGAAGCTGAACAGCACACATGTAAGTACCCGCGAAAACTTAAAAAAACATATATATATATATATATATATATATATGAACATATCTAATATGTCTTCCTACTCCTATTTCTCCCAATAACAACATTGTGAAGTGGATTGGGCCAAGAGAGAGGGACTGGCCCAAAGTCACCCAGCTGGATTTCTTGGCTTAAAGTGGGACTAGAACTCACGGTCTCCCATTTTCTAGCCTGCCTCCTGAACCACTAGACCAAACCAGGTAGAAGAAAACTAGATAAAAGTGGAAGATTAAAGTAATTTCAAAGTTGATGCAACTTCCTGTGATTTTACCTGCATTTTAGAACAATTAGCCATGATCAGAATGTGTACCTGCCAATTAAAAGCAGGAGTAGGGCTTAGCTTTTACACTTCTATCTGGTATTCTTTCTCCCATAGCAATACAAAAAAAAAAAGCAGTAAAAAAAACCAACACCCCACTTGAACAATTGTGAACTAAGGCTCTGTAATTATTTCCATTTCAAAAACTTGTTCCTCCATAAAATCTATCCTCTAGGGGACATTAACATTTGCATCTGTCTTTGAACTTATCAAAAAAACAGCTCAGAACTCTTAGAAAATGAAAACCAATGACTTGACAAAAGCCAGCCTCAAGGGTCTTACCCAACAACTCACAATGGTTTCACAATGGACAAAACCATTAGCCAAGTTTTCCGGTGAGACCCGTCTTAATCAGATTTAAAAAAAAACAAAAACAACCAAGTCAAATGTTGTGGGGACAATGATAACCTTTTTGCTGTTTTGGAAAGAGATGTAGCAATATCTTGGTATTAAGACATTGGTAAGTTTCTTCTCAGAAGTCCTTGTTCTCTTATGATTCTTAGAAGTAATTCTCCAAAACACCAGAGGGCAGGACAAGAAGGAATGGGTGGAACCTTGTCAAAGAGAGACTCAACCTAAAGCTAAGGAGAAATTTCCTAACCGTGAGGACAATTAATCAGTGGAACAGTTTGGCTCCAGAAGTTGTGGGTGCTCCATCACTGGATGCTTTCAAAGATAGACAAGACAACCATTTGACCAGGCTGGTATAAGATCTCCTCCCCAGAGCAGGGAGTTGGAGAAGAAGGTCGCTTCCAGCCCTATTGTTCTGTGGTCTACTGTTTCTCCCCCAAAATAAGGCCCTGCCTTATATTTTTTTCCCACCAAAAAAAAAGGCACTAGGTCTTATTTTCAGGGGGATGTCTTACACTGACTAACCTCACTTGTGCGCGCCACGGCCCCAGCCTCCTTTTCACTGTCAAAGGCCTTCAGGAACTTCTGCGGCCGGCAAAGCTTTCCTGAAGGCCTCTGCAGCCAATAACAGAGCTCTGGATGAATCCAGAGCTTTGTTATCAGCTCCAGAGGCCTTCAGGAAAGCCTTGCCAGCCTTGCTGGCTACAGAAGAAATGGGCCAGCAAGGCAGGTGTTGGGGTGTGTGAGGCCTGGCTACAACTGTCCGAAGGTAAGTAGTAGGGCAGCTCCACACCCCCTAGCTTAATTTTTACTCAAGCACTCTGGAGTGGGTGGGATCTTAATTAGGGCTTATTTTGGAGGTAGGGCTTATATTGGACACACGTGAAAAAAATCAAGCTAGGGCTTACTTACAGGGTAGATCATATTTTCAGGGAAACAGTATGTTCTAGGTGGCTCTACTCAAGATCAAAGTTTCAGAAACAGCTGCTATTTTCAAGGATGTCACTCCCGAGTGGACATTTTTGCTGAAAAGTGACACGGAGTTCAACTATCACAAAATTTTGCAGAAACTGAACCACAAAGGGTTGTTGAACTGCTGAACATTGGCTCTGGACTGCTGGCTGAATATTGCGGCTTAGCAGAGTTGAAACCCAAGTCCATCACCAACACTTCAAGTCAAAATTCTCAAAAGATGATGCTCCTCAAATGTGTTAAAATTACAGCTTCTATTCTTGTATTTCCTTTGGTTTCATTGGGTGCTAACATGTTAGCACTGGCTCTCAGGATCATGAGAATCCCAGGGCTCCAATTCCCTCCTCAAGGCAGGAGTCTCATACCATCTCAGTCAACTGGCTGTCTGTCCAACCCTTTTGTAAAAACCTCCAGTGTTAGAGTACCAAAAACCTACGGAGGCAAACTGTCCCATCAGTTAATTGTTCTCACAGTCAGGAAATTTCTCCTTAGTTCTCGGTTGAGGTGTCTTTTTCACAAGCTTCTACCCATTGCTTATTGTCCTGCCTTCTGGGGGTTTTGGAGAAGAAGTGACCCCCCCCCTTTTTTTTTTTTACAACTTAAAAAAATAATGAAAAAAAAATACCAATAAAGGGAGAATATTTATAGCTTGGGGTTGAATTGAGGCATCTCTGAATTTGGTTCCTTTTTTGCAGACGTTTCATTACCCAACCAGGTAACATCACCAGTGCTAGAAGGGAATAGGTCTGTGAAATGGAGGAGGAGGAGGAGGAATGTGGGGTTTTTGTTTGCCTCTCTGAGCTTCATTATCCAAACAGGATAACAATGGGCCATAAAATGTCTGCAAAAAAAAAAGCAACCAAGCCCAGAGAGCATCAAGAAGCTGTAATAAAAAAAATATACATAACTTTGGAGTGGCATATGGTTATGTGTGGCTATTCTAGACTGGTGACTCTGCAGCTGGAGGACTCACCTGGAGGCAAAGGCAGACACATCCCACTGGCTGCCTGCACAATCCGACACATGATATGGAACACAATGACCTCATTTGCTTTCTCTGGTTGCCTGCTGTACCAAAAATAAAAAATAAAATACAAGAACGTGAACTGCAAATGTTGCATAGCAGCGGTACATAATCAGCCAGTCCCTTACAATGAGTCATCCTGCTTCCTAAATCATGCTCCCCTTGTTCTATGGAGGGAGGAAGGGAAATGAGTGCAGAGCAGGAGATAAGATGAGTCACACAGTCAGCCAGATGTTCAAACCTCCAGTGTTAGAGCATTCACAACTTCTGGAGGCAAGGTATTCCCACTGATTAATTCTTCTCACTGTCAGGAAATTTCTCCATGCTTCTCTCCTTGATTAGTTTCCACCCATGGCTTCTTGTCCTGCCTTCAGGTGCTTTGGGGAATAGCTGGACTCCCTCTTCTTTGGGGCAGCCCTTCAAATATTGGAACACTGCCGTCACGTCATCCCTAGTCCTTCTTTTCACTAAAATTCCCCTCACACATACGTGCTAGTCATTTCTGGCACTGGGGGTGGTGCTCATCTCCGTTACAAAGCCGAAGAGCCAGCGCTGTCCGAAGACGTCTCCATGGTCATGTGGCCGGCATGACAAAATGCCGAAGGCGCATGGAACGCTGTTACCTCCCCACCAAAGTGGTCCCTATTTTGCTACTTGCATTTTTTATGTGCTTTCAAGCTGCTACGTTGGCAGAAGCTGGGACAAGTGACAGGAGCTCATTCCATTACGTGGCACTAGGGATTCGAACCGTCAAACTGCCAACCTTTCTGATCGACAAGCTGAGTGCCTTAGTCACTGAGCCACCGCTTCCCATTAGACTAGACATACTCAATCCCTACAAACAATTGTTTATATGTTTTAATCTCTTAATCATCCAGGCCCTTAATCATCTTAGTTGCTCTTCTCTGCACTCTTTCTAGGATCTCAACAGTGGTGACTACGTAAAAAGACAGTTGCCAGGCATCCAAAATGCAAAACAGTTCTTACCGCAGAGATGACCATGGGAATCTTGAAGCTATAAGCAACCTTGGAGAGCTCTGTCTATTTCTTTCTATTAGTTTAATTTTGTTGATCTTGCCTTTATTATTTTTTACAAATAATATATCCAGCACACCTTCTTCCTCCTAATTTCCCCACAATAACAACGACCCAGTCAGGAGGAACTTGGGCTGAGAGAGAGAGAGACTGACCCAAAGTCACTCAGCTGACTTTCATGGCTAAAGAGGGACTTGAACTCATGGTCTCCTGCTTTCCAGTCTGGTTTCTTAACCACTAGGCCGAACTCCCATTCCCTGTCAGCTGTTCGGCTTCCTCCTCGGATTTAGACTCTGACAAGGGTGTGACAGGTGATATGGGTTGCTAATATCTGATGTGTAATAACAATAAACTTTTAAAGTTGTGATTATGGTTCCTTCACCCAGAAGTCTATTAATGTGTGATGTAATGAATTTGCCGTTGTTAATTCGTTCCCATTTCTGTCTCTCATTTTTATCCTTAAATATCTTAATGAAAATTAACTGCTTACCATGAGAAGGACAAGGAGCTAAGACTGTATTTCCTCCTAACAGTCTCCATCATCCTACAGATTAGGTCCAGCTGTAAAGAGAGAGAAAAAAATAATGTATTTGATCTTTATTGGAAGGCTCTCAGCTTCACTGACTCCGATTCTCAAAAGAATATTCAATCTACACCAACAAATTGCCTGCCAACCTAGTGGTATTATTTAGCAAAGGTTGTCGAAGTTGCAATCCTACACATAGTTACTGGAAAACGAATCCTACTTGAATCAGTCCTGTTTTTAAAATGCAAATCGAACCAGCAGCATTTAGAACCAGGTACCAAAATGGTAGGTGGTATGAGCAGTTTCTAACCTTCAAATTGATTCACAGCTGCTTAAACTTTATTTCCTGCTAGTTTCAAATGGGAAACATGGCTCACCTGTCTCACAAACCTAAAATAAGTTCATATTTATTCATTTATTTAATCACGTTTATGCTCAGTGGCTAAGGTACTGAGCTTGTTGATCAAAAAGGTCGGCGGTTCGGCAGTTCGAATCACTAGCGCCCCATAATGGAGTGAGCTCCCATTCCTTGTCCCAGCTTCTGCCAACCTAGCAGTTCGAAAGCACATTAAAAATGCAAGTAGAAAAATAGGGACCCCTTTGGTGGGAAGGGAACAGCGTTGCATGCACCTTTGGCATTTAGTCATGCCAGTCACATGATCATGGAGACGTCTTCAGACAGCGCTGGCTCTTTGGCTTTGTAACAGAGATGAGCACCGCCGCCTAGAGCTGGAAATGACTAGCATGTATGTATTTACTTTATGTAGTATATATTGGAGATGGTGTATGCAATGAAATTTAATTTTGATGTATGCTGATTAGTATGCATTTAAAGTCACAATAAAGTTGTTTTAAGTCTAAACCTCCTATATTTTTAAAGAAAAAAACAAAGCCCGATTCCAAAATCTGAAGAAAAAACAGGTCAACGCACACACACAAACATAAACACACAAACACACACACACACACACACACACACACACACACACGCACACACACACACACATTTATTGCAGCCTGTCCCCTTTTTTGTCCTCCTTCTATTCACTGGTCTCTTGATTCCTCCAGCCACTCAAAATTGTCCCATCATGACCTTAACCATGGTTAGAAAATAGTTAGGCACCCCAATCCATAGTTGGACAGAACACTATTCAATACAGTAGGCTATACTAGATGATATTCCAGAAAAAAAAAAATCTACATGACCTTCTGGAAAAATGCTACATGGCTTTCCAAAAAAGAAAAGAAAAAAAGAAAAAACTAGATGGCATTCTGGAAAAATGCTTGGTGGATTTGTTGAGAAACGCTAGATGGTTTTCCAGAAAAATGTTAGGTGGTTTTCTGGGGGGAAAGCTAGGTGGCTTTGTGAAAAACATTAGATCACTTTCTGGAAAACTGCTAGATGGCTTTCCAGAAAATCTAATTGGCTTTCCAGAACAAAAAGCTAGATAACTTTGCAGAAAAACACCAGATGAATTTTAAGGAAATGAAACATCAAATGCATTTGATCTGGAAATCATTAATAGTTGTCTTTTGACTCTTGTTTAGTTCCTGTGAAAATCCAAACACACAAAAACTTCTTGAGAGCTAAACAGAGGTAAGCAATTCGCAACCACAGCCTCTCTCTCTCTCTCTTTTTTTTTTGCAGCAAACAGGCAGCCTATTTTCCTGTCATTTTGAGGAACGATAATTGATGAAAACTATAATATCAGCCAAATATAGGCACATTACTGTTAAAGAGAAAGACGATATAACAAAGCCCCAGCTTCTTATGAGACTTGGCTACACCCTCTTTGGTTCCTCAATACCTTCCTTCCCAAAGAATTGCCCAAATTTGCGACAAGATTTTCCCCCTCAAAAAATTATTTTATTTTTAAAGAAACCTACCAATTTTGAAACATAATCCACAGCTATCTGATCAATCTTTTTTTTGCCAACGTACTGTAGGGGTTGTAGGAGATGCTCTTTGAGTTGTGCCACCATCTGTAAAAAATATGTACCAATAAAGGAGAATATTTGCAGCTTGGGGCTGAAATGAGGGGTCTTTGGTGCTCTCTGTTTTCTTGCTTGCACTGATGCTGCTTCCTAGTATGGTAATGAAATGTCTGCAAGAAAACAACCAAGCTCAGAGAACTCCAAGCACCCCTCATAAAAATATGTGAACTAAAATGAAAATATTAAAGTGTACTGACTTATATCTCAGGGGCTGCCCCAAAGAAGAGGGAGTCAAGCTATTCTCCAAAGCACCTGAGGGCAGGACAAGAAACCATGGCTGGAAAGAAGGAGAGAAGCAACCTAGAATTAAGGAGAAATTTCCTGACAGAACAATTAATCAGTGGAACAACTTGCCTCCAGAAGTTGCGAATGCTCCAACACTGGAAGTTTTTAAAAAGACATTGGTTAACCGTTTATCTGAAGTGGTGTAGGATTTCCTGCTTAAGCAGGGGGTTGGACTAGAAGACCTCCAAGGTCCCTTCCAACTATTCCATTCCATTCCATTCCATTCTCCACTCCATCTATTCTATTGTTCTGTTCTGTTTTCTCCACTCCATCTATTCTATTGTTCTGTTCTGTTCTGTTCTGTTCTGTTCTGTTCTATTCTATTCTATTCTATTCTATTCTATTCTATTCTATTCTATT
>BLBF01000022.1:10250664-10271748 GCA_015471245.1 Laticauda colubrina | reverse complement strand
TTCCTTCCTTCCTTCCTTCCTTCCTTCCTTCCTTCCTTCCTTCCTTCGTTTCTTATTCCTTTTCTCATTCTACTTCCTGATGGTGTAGTGGTCAGAATGCAGTTGTCATACCCCTGTTGTAATCTGATTCGGAAGGGGAGGCCGAGCAACTGACAGGGAGGGGAGTGTGGCTCCGTTGGCTGTGGAAGAAACTGGGGAAGGGCAAAGTCCAGCTGGGCAGAGCAGGAAAGATGTAGAACAAGGGAGAGGGAATTCAGAGGAAGACCCAGGCTCACCCCCTCTTCATCCTAGGGCAACCAGGGAGGAACGGAGAAGGAAACGATGTGAGTTGCGTGGCTTATGGAGGAGGAAAGGGCCCTGATTCCCTTCATTAGTTGCAGCTGGGAACACAGTATTTAAAAAGGGAAAGTATACACAGCAAAGTTGTTGAAAGCAAATCGTGAGTTATCTTTTATTGTCGAGGCCTATCTGGATTCCTGGCGTCCTCCCAAGTGTGTATGTTTTGTTGGCCTTTCAAGTCTGCAATTCCTTATCCTGCCCTGTCAAGTTAATTGCTGCAGTGTGGTTTGTGTGGATTTTTATTTACAGTTTGTATGTACTTTGTTTTTGGACTGAATTAAAAGACTGTTCTTGGGAGAGTTTTTTCTGTAGCCGAAGGTAACCTGGACCTTGGGGTAAAGTTGGAGGTATTAAAGGGACTATTCTGGCTTATTTGACTATGTTGCGTTTGTGCCACACCCTAGGTCATCACAGCAGTATTGCAGGCTGACTCTGCCCATTGCCTGGAGTTCGATCCTGACCGGCTCAAGGTTGATTCAGCCTTCCATCCTTCCGAGATGGGTAAAATGAGGACCCAGATTGTTGGGGGCAATAGGTTGACTCTGTAAACTGCTTGGAGGGGTCTAGAAAGCATTGTGAAGTGGTATATAAATCTGTGCTATTGCTATCCTTTAAAAACTATTACACATACATATAGATGTGTGGACACATAGACACATATTTATAAACATGTCTCTGCCTTTTTTCATTATGTTAATGTAACACAATGTGCCTGACTTTGGTGTTATAGGCAAACATATCATAGTTATAGTTTTCATCTGTTTCCACTTCTCAAAGTGATAGAAATGATAAGAATTATAACAGCACTTAAAAGAAACTAAGATTTTGTTCATGTGCTACGCTCATATGTATAAACATATAAGGCAATTTATATAAACATATAACTTCCTGAAAACCAGCATCTTGATGTTCTCAACATGTGCCACAGCCCTGTCCAATCTACAAGACCATAAGTAAACCATATTTTATCTACAAAAGTCACCAGCAATCACAGGAAGCAGTGTCTATACAAGCATATACAAAACAATATGGTTAGTCAAGATACGTTCAGCTGCTGTCCTACAAAATCTGAGAAAAGAGCAACAATATCCAAGAAACTGTTTTTATCTCACAAGTCAAGAAACAACAAAGTCACAGCATTTGTGGAATGACAACAATGTCCTTTCCCCTTTTTTATGGAAATTGGCATTTATAAGTTACATATGGTACCAACCTTCTGAAGAGAAAACAAGGGATACTGTTCTAGAAGAACCTCTACTCTTATCTGAAGTGAGCAGAAGACTTCACTTCCTTAAACACAACGACTACCACAATCCATGTTTCACCTCGTTAAATTTACAGGTTAATCTAGACGGGTTAATTTATGGACTTAGAATAACAAGAGTTGGAAGGGAACTTATAGATCATCTAGAGCAGTGGCCCCCAACCTTTTTTGTACCAGGGACCAGTTTCATGCAGAAACACTTTTTCAAGGACTGGCAAAATCAATTCTTCCCCAATAGTAAAGGGCTTCTTAGCTTTAGCTAATATAAAATATATATTTTAATCACGGTTATTCATTCTTTGCGGCCTGGTACAAAATGATCCACAGACCAGAACCGGTCCGGGGCCCGGTGGTTGGGGACCCCTGATCTAGAGTCTCAACATCTTTTATAGTGAGGTGACCAAAACTGGATGCAGTACTCTAGGTGTGGTCTCATTAAGGCTTTATAGAGTGGTGTTTGTACCTCACCTGATCTTGATTGTATCCCTCTGTTCATGCAATTTAGGATTGCGCTGGTTTTTTCGACTGCCACCTCACACTGTGATTGTCCACTATGACTCCAAGATCCTTCTCACAGTTTCTGCTATTGAACCTGGTTTCACCCAGTCGATGTATACTTTTGTTTTTTTCTTGCCTGATTGTAAGACTTTATTTTTTTTCTACGTTGAAGTCTTACACTTATCTTGAGTTGAGACTTGTCTCAACGACACTCATCAGCAGGTTTACTTAAGTTCACAAGTCCTGTAGGGTTCACATTATGGCCAAGGTAGGAAAACCCAACAGAGAGGAGGAATCCAATCAGTCCATTCTTTTTGGACTAGATAAAGTCAAGGATGTATCTTCCTCCTGCCCAAAATAATGTGGCCCAAATCTCACGCATTCAATCTCCAAATCCTGCTTCCTCTACAAGGTCTGCTTGTGAAGAGAAGGAAATGATTCCTTCAACCTATGATGCTGAGGGAAGATATCTACAACCATATACCTGTTGTGGCCTGCTAGTGGAGCTGGCGGCAGACTCAGAGAGTGAGGAGGTTGGGAAGGAACATGGGCCAGTCCTAGAGTCTCGAGAGGGAGCTGCGGCAAGGGTTTTGCATTGGAAGCAGAGATGGGGCCAGGGCCATCCGACAGTTATCAGCTGGCTTCGGAGTCGGAGATCAGTGGGGCAGAAGAACAGCTGGAGCCTGTTCCCGGTATGCGTGTGATGACCCAGGGCATGGCACAAAAGCAACAAAGTCACAAAAATAGGTAAAGTCCCTTTAATTCCTCCAACTTGGCCCCCAATGTCCAGTTATCATCGGCTGGAGAAAAAACTCTCCAAAGAACAGTCTTTAAAGGAAAGAAATTCAGTCCGAACCAAAAGTACATATAAATTATAAATAACACAATCAACACAAACGCTACAGCAATTAATGAGACAAGGCAGGTTAAGGAATTGCAGACTTCAAAAGATAATGAACCACACACAGTTGGGAGGATGCCAGAACCCAGATAAGACTTGACAAACAAATTTAATTCACGCTTTGCTTCCAGCAAGTGCTGTGCGCAAACGCCCTTTTAAAATCCTGTTTTCCCAGCCGCAACTAATGAAGGGAATCAGGGCCCTTTTCTCCCCCGTAATCCACATTGCTCCCTATCCGTTCCTCCCTGCATACCCTAGGATGAAGAGGGAGTGAGCCTGGGACTTCCTCTGAATGCCCAGATGGACTGTGCCTTCCCCAGTTTCTTCCACATCCACCAGAGCCACATCCCACTCCCTGTCAGCTGCTTGACCTCCCCCCTGGAATCAGATTCCAATAGGGGCATGACAGTGCCTATGTGCAGAACTGCCAGGAGAAAGGAACAGTTAAGGAACAAGGGTTGACTCAGCAGTAAAGGCTCAGATGGACGGTGAATGGCCTCTCCCATAGGGAATAAAGAGGAACAGAAGGGGAGTGGTGTTTGCAGGAGACAATTAGTTCAGTTCATTATGGTGAAGATCTGTTCCTGACTTCTTGCCAAGTAATTGCTGCTACAGCATGGCGTTTGGAAGATATTGGCCTGGCAGCTCTCCCAGCCTGATAAAGGTCTGTAGTTGTGAAATCTCTTGAAAGACTGTTGGCTGGGACTTTGCTGGAGAGGAATTCCGTTTAACCTAAATAAAAGGGGTTTTATCGGGACGAGGAGTCGGCTTCATGATCTTGGTAAGCCTAGGATAGGGCAATACCTTACAAATTTCAGGAGAAAAGGAGAATGAATGATGATGCTAATAAGTAGCCTTTTGAGATCCAAAGACGCTCATTGTTGTGGTTCTCCAGCAACCGGTGCAGATGGCAGAGGTATCGGACAGTGGGGTAGAACGATGGCCAGTCTGGGAGTCTAGAGAGGACTCGGATGAGGGTCCTACATCCGATGCAGAGATGGAGCCAAGACTATCTGGGAGTGGGGTGCTGCCTTTGGAGCCTTCGGGGTCTGGCAGCAGCGAGGCAGAGGACCCAGGGGAGCCTGTTCCTAGTGCGCATGTGTGCAGAGCTGCTAGAAGGCGAGGGCAGCCGAAGCAGAAGGAGCAACTGGGGAGTAAGGTTGGAGGTGACTGCCCCTCCCATAAGGGATAAAAGTCAGACCTCAATGATGAAACCCTTGCAGGAAGCAAAGCAATTCGATAGATTCCGAGGCCTTCTTGAAGCTCTGTGTATTTTGGGTCGGGTTTTTTCTGGTACTGTTTGTAATTACTTTGGAGACTTCTGTTTTTGGCAGCATTCCAGAGCTCTGACAGGCATGTGCTTATCTGTTTAAGATAATTTTGGCTGGGAATGAAAATAATTCCCAGCGTTGCATTAGAAAAGGGTTTTGCTTTTAAAACCAGTTTGTGTTTAATTACATTTTACAAAGCCTGTGCCAGAACACTCATCTTACCTGTTTCCCATCTTTGCAGACTGGAAAGCACCCTAAGAGAAGGAAAAAAGCCATGTTTTTTAAACAGCTTCAGTGGAAGGTGATTTTAAAAAGCCAACGCACCCAAAAACTACAACAGGTAGTCCTCGACTTACAACAGTTCTTTTCGTGATCATTCAAAGTTCCCACGGCACTGAAAAAAATGACCGTTGACTTTGTTTCACACTTAAGACTGTTGCAACCTCCCCGTGGCCATGTGATCAAAATTCAGACCCTTGGCAACTGATTCACATTTATGATGGTGGCAGTGTCCCCGGGGTCATGTGGGATCCCCTTTTATGACCGTCTGACAAGCCAAATCAATGGGGGAATCCAGATTCACTTAACGACCAGATTACTAACTTAACAACTGAAGTGATTCACTGAACAAATGTGACAAGAAAAGTCGTAAAATGAGGCAAAATTATTAACTTACAAATGGCTCATTTAACAACACGAAATCTTGAGCTGAACTGTGGTCGTAAGTCGAGGACTATCTGTACTTATTGGTTTGGATAATGGAACCCAATCTAAATGAAAATAGGATCAGGAAGAAATAGTGGGGAAGATATTATCAGGCACAGTGTATCTGGAACAGTATGAGTATCTTCATGTATGAGGCTGAGAGTATGGTTATGTCATGAGTTGTTACCAGAAGGAGGAAGAGGAGGAGGAGGAGGAGGAGGAGAAAGAAAGAAAGAATGGAAGAAAGAAAAAGAAAAGAAGAAAAAGAAGAAAAAAGAAAGGAGGAGGAGGAGGAAGAAGAAGAAGAAGAAGAAGAAGAAGAAGAAGAAGAAGAAGAAGAAGAAGAAGAAGAAGAAGAAGAAGAAGAAGAAGAAGAAGAAGAAGAAGAAGAAGAAGAAGTAGTAGTAGTAGTAGTAGTAGTAGTAGTAGTAGTTTGCTTTTTAACTTTTAATATCAAAACTCAAATCAAGCCATCTTTGGAAATAAGCCAAGCTGCTCTCAAAATATTGAATTAACTTTAGCGAGATATCCCACCCAACGCAAACAAACATTCAGATTAAGTACTTTGGACCCACGTTCCATATGCATATAAAATAGCATTTTTTAATCCTGCAGGTCCAAAGTCTCCTAAGCCGTTTCTAGTGCCTCCATTCAAAAAATGCTTCTTCTCTAATATTTGCTGAATAACACCTCTGATGTTGATGGACCTTAATCAAATAACCAGTTGAAGTGATCAATCTGGAGAGAGTAGAACTGAGGATGGAAAAAGCCAGGATGAAAAACCGATCCGATCAAAAACAGAACAGTGAAATTCCTCTGACAGCCCCTTGATGTAACTGACTGATTGACTTTTTTAAAAAAGTTTTATTTGCAATTTTCCTTTCATGTCATAGATATTTTGTGAACGATGTATAGACTGGGTCAATGCCCTTTTTAAACAATACTAACAATAATAATACAAATAAATATACATCATCGTAATCTTCCAACTTCAGCACTATTCTCTCTTTATAATTCTTTATCATTTTCCTCCATCAATTCATTTAAACATAAATAATATTATGTTGCACCATGTATTTATTATCTCCTCCTAAGTCACTAATATTTCATATTTTAAAAATTACTTATTATTCCACCATAATTTCAATATCCCAAGTATTTAAAATTACCAATAAAGCTAAATATTAACAAAAATTTAATCAATTTTTAATGATTATATCTCAAAGTCCCCACAATTTCTAATCCTTAAAAGTTTGAATTCACTATATATTTTAACACACTATTAATATTAATAATACAATTAGATTACCTAATCCTAAACTTCCATCTTCTAACCTTAGCTTATTTTTATTTATAATAAATTTTATTATCTGTCAATGTATATCCTGTTCTTTTCCCTATTTATATTTTCTACTTGTTCATTTTATTAATATACTAGCTCTATACCCATGCTTCACTATGAAACTATGTGATTGGTCTTAGTTTTTGGGGAGGAAAATAAGGGGGAAAAATTCTGCCTCTGCCTACCAGCATCCATCAGTATTCATCTGGCTAGCATCCTGTCAGTATGTGAGAGAGTTGAGGGCTGTTTGGAAACTGAAACAATATTTGCTGTGTGAGCAAGGAGGCAGCAAGGAGCCTGGGCATGGCTTAGCTCAATTGTTCTGTACTAAAGAAGCTTGGTGCAATGAAACTGAAACTGAAACTGCTCTCCTCTGCTTGTGTTTTGCATTTGGAACAGATTTCCTTCCAAGTGGGGAGGGGGAGTAGAACTCCTTAGCATCAGAGTGTGTTAATAATAATAATATATGAAAGTCGGGATTCATTTGGCCAGCGTCCTGTCAGTGTGTGAGATAGTTGAGGGCCGTTTGGAAATTGAAACAGTATTTCCTGTGTGAGCAAGAAGACAGCAAGGAGCCTGGGAGGGGCTTAACTGTTGGAACAAATTTCTTTTCAGGTGGGGAGGGGGAGTAGAACTCCTGAGCATCAGAGCATGTTAATAATAATAATATAGGAAATACTAATGCTCTGATGGTCATTTCGAAGAATCCTTTCTAAGTGAGCACCTAGAAGCCAAGAGGAACATACATGCCAGTTTTCAAGTTTGTAGGCTTTACGGTTCTGAAGATTTTATGATGATGCTTGAGTGATATTTTGCTTTTATAGAGAGAGATTTTTGTCCCTATCCATCATCCCTTAACCTTTTTGGAGTACCATTCATTTGTTAACTTTTTAATTAACCTTTTATATATATATATATATTTTATACCTCCTGATTATTCCCTTCCGATTGCCCTCTGTCTGCTGTATCATTTGATGGTCTTTTTAAGATACTGAGGAATGAGATTTTCTGAGTCCCTTCCAGAGAAAATTGTGGTGCTTTGGGGATGTCATTTCATAATGGAGTTTTGGGAACTGTGGACAACATCAGTTTAAGGGCCTCTAGATTTTGTAATGGCAAATATCTTCCCTTTCATGAAGGAAGAGGATGGACTTACCTTTTTGTGTTTTCAAATATACTTTTGATGTAAGATGTTCTCACTGCCGTCTTCTGAAAATTTTTTTTAACAAGGTCATTCAAAATACTCAGTTTGTTAATAACTCAATAGTTAATAAGAACTGCACTCCATAGACCAGTGGTGGCTAAACTTTTTGGGCTCCTGTGCCAAAAAGTGTGTGTGCACAGGTGCGCAAGCGCTCACATGCCAGCATCCAGAAGGCAATGCGCGCCCCCACGTCCCTTACGCATGCATGCACAATCCCTCCCCTGCCACCCACTTTCCTGCACTGTACCTCACAGCTGATTTGCAGCCGGTTTTAGGCCTTTTTCGGTCTCCCAGAGGCTTGAAAAAAAAAGCCTCTGTAGGCTTTGCAGGACAAATAATAAGGCCCATTTCGTCACTTCCGGTATTACAAGAAGTGACAAAATGGGACTATTCGGCCTGCAGAGGCTTTTTTCAAGCCTCCAGGAGGCTGAAAAAGGCCTCAAACCAGCTGAAAACCAGCTGTGAGGCGTGTGCATGCACAGTGAGGTAAGTCTGCCTGAGGCTCGCGTGCCAGCACAAATAGCTCTGCATGCCATCTGTGGCACACTTGCCATAGGTTCACCATCACGGCCATAGACAGTTAGCCCTTGGCTTACAAACAATTGTTTGGGGACCGTTCGAAGTTACAACAGCACAGAAAAGAGGGACTTATGACCGTGTTTCACATTCACAACCGTTCCAGTATCCCCATGATCAAAATTCAGACACTTGGCAACTGACCCGTACTTATGACAGTTGCAGTGTGATGGGGTCATGTGATCCCCTTTTAGGACCTTCTGACACAGTGAGGAAGCCAGATTCCCTTAACCAACAGATTACTAACTTAAACAATGGCAGTGATTCACTTAACAACGGTGGCAAGAAAGGTCGTAAAATGGGGCAAAATTCACTGAACAAAGGTCTCACTTCACAATGGAAATGTTGGGGTCAATTGTGTCTGTAAGTGGAGGTAAATGTCAACTCATATTTATTTGGTCTTCTTAGACTTGCCAACAGAAAGGGAGGGGGAGCAGTGCAACAGTTTGGAAACCAAAACTGCATTCCATAAATAGTTTTCAAAGATAAGCAACTAGGTGACTGGAGTTTCTGCCGTACAAAATTCTAACTGGAGAGCATGATTGATGACACTTGGCTATGGATGTGTCTCATTGGAGAATATGAATTGTGATATACCCAAGGGGTGGGGGAAAACCAGGGTCAAGGGTGACAATAAATTGACCTTTTAATTTCCAATAAATCCTTTTGAAGTTTTGGAAGTTTGACTCGAGGCTCATGATTTAAATGGGGGTAACTGCCGGAATCCTTACAGCTAGCCAACTCTGAGACACATAATTCATTGTACCTGTATTACTTAAGGGTCAAGTAACGTTATTTCTCAAATTTACAATTTCACTCCCAACAGTCTTTGTGCATTGCAGTACATTGAAAGATTCACATCAATAGTCTTCCTGAAATCCAGTCCAGTGATTTGTGATAGATTTTTCTTTATTCAAACCCAAAACAAGTCCATTGTGTTAATCACTATACCCATGTTTTCCCAAAAATAAGACCGGATCTTATATTAATTTTGGTTTCAAAAAACACATTAAGGCTTATTTTCACGTTGGGTCTTATTTTCAGGGAAATACAATACTAAAATGCGTCCGTCTGGCTGTCTATCTTAACTAGGGCTTAATTTTGGGGGGTAGGGCTTATATTATTACAAGCATCCTGAAACATCATGCTAGGGTCTTATTTTCCAGTTCGGTCTTATTTTAAGGGAAACATGATCCATGGATCTGGAATAGCATCTACCCATTCAACAAATGAAGAGCTGGAACTCACTTACCTCATCAGAAAGTAGTTTATACCATTTCCTTCTCAGCATTTTGTGGCTCAAATGCAAGGGTGTTTCAACATATTTCACATATTCCAGATTGACATTTAATTTTTCCCAGAAACCTTTGCAGTTTTGCACCTGAAATAAGCAAATAAATGAGAAAAGAGAGAGAGAGAGTTTTTGATAAGAGTTATTTCCTCTTCAACATTATTAAAAATGGTCCACAGGTAGTCCTTGACTTACAATTATTCATTCAGTGACCATTTGAAGTTACAATGGCACTAAAAATAAGTGACTATAAAAAAACACAACCTCTGCAGTAGCCCCAGGATCATGTGATCAAAATTCACACCATTGGCAACTGACTCATATTTATGATGGTTGCAACATCCTGGGGTCATGTGATCCCTTTTTATGACTGTCTTGATAAGCAAAGTCAATGGGGAAGCCAGTAATAACCATGTTACTAATTTGACAACTGCAGTGATTCACTTAACAACAGTGGAAAGAAAGGTCATAAAATGGGGCAAAACTTAGAGACAGAAAAATCTGGGCTCAATTGTGGTCATAACTCCAGGACTACCTGAATTGTCTTTAACTTAGTTTTGACATGGATATCAGCAGGAGTGAAATTGCTATTTTATTGAAGCAATATTCTTTGAGGCTAAAATTTGGATGGGGGAATTATTTTTGAACGTCTGTAACACTCTCAGAATCTTTGCAGAGATGTGGATAACAAACAACTAATAAAGTTTATAGTGTGATAAGTACAGTACCTAAAATGAGCAGAGTTAAAGGAGTTTAAAATTTAAAGAGGAGGACTTGGCATTTAATTTACCATATTTTTGGGAGTACAAGATTCTCTAAAGTAGCTTTTGGGGAGGAAAACACTTAGCTTTTGGGGAGGAAAACAAGAAAAAGATAAATGTGCCTCTGCTGCATTCCATTTTCAGCCTCCGCATGTCCTATTTTTGGCCTCCGCACACCCCATTTTTGCCTCATTCCAGGCAGTGGGGATCAGAAAAAGCAGAAAATAGTGCACACGGAGGCTTAAAATGGGGTGCATGGAGGACAAAAATGGGATGCAGAAGCCGAAAATGAGGTATTTGGAGGCAATGGCAATTCCTGCAGCCTGAAACAGCTGATCATTGGGAGGCTGATCCTACCAACAATCAGCTCCTTGCGCTATTCAGTCTGTGCTAAAGTTGAAACAGGCTGTTTGCTGCTTGCTGCAAGGAGGCAAATTGCTGGGAGGCAGAGGCCAAAGGGTGGGGGACAGTGGGTGGGTGGGGCTTTGGCAATATTCACTGTATAAGATGCACAGACATTTCCACCCACTTTTGGCAGATGGAAAAAATACATCTTATATTCCGAAAAATACGGTACTCATTAGACTTATATTCCCATCTTCATTTTATGCAACTCAAGATGTGAAAGCTTGTGTCCGTACATGAAGGTCCAATTATACTGATTTATTGCTAAAACCTATGCATAGGAATCTTCTCAGCTCATGGTTAGCGCCTGCTAAGAATTAGATAATCTATGAAATTCAAGAAGGGTTGGACTTAGTCTATTTGTGGCTATGTAGGGATTCTAGGCTAATACCTCTTTTGACTCTGTCTCCAAGTTCAGCCGCTGCTTTTCTTGCAACGTACATAATAGATCATCTCTCCCAGGGGTGTCAAACTGGCAGCCTGTGGGCCAGATGCATCATGCACAGGCTACGCCCACCCCAGCTCTGCGAAGGGAGCAACTTCACAGGATGGCAGCGTGACGTGGCGAGTTTGACACCCATGACCTATCCATTCCATTTTACTGCAGAGTGAAAGCTGATCATGTTTAACTTAGCTCTTGTTAAATGACAAGTTTTTAACTGCACCCTTAAGACAGTTGGCAGCTGCAACTACACAATTCTTTTATTTTGAAATCCAATTTCTGAAGTAGCACGATCATCCCGGTCCTCCTACAGTTATAATACCAGTAGGAAACCTACCACCCGGGACGTTCAATTCCTTACAAATGTGGTCATCCAGCAAGCATTGCAAACAAACCAGTTGCAGAAACTACTGGGCACAGCAGAAAAGAAAAGGGCGCCAGTGTTCATCCGATGACAAATTCCTGCTCACAAATCCTCAGTAAACTATTCCAAACTAATTTGTCCTCCTACATTAACTGGAAGTGCCTTGTTGAATGTAGCTCCAAGGGCTAGGATTGTTTCTGTGTGTACACTTTAAATATGTGATATCATGTTGCTAGTAATAGAAGACGGAGATTTTACTCCTTTGCAACCAATAGTCCTTTTTTGATATAATCACTTAGAAGGAAGGTAGAACAGGAGTGACCTCAACTGGTAACTTTAAAAAATACCAATTGCAAACTGTTCGTAGTCGAATTGGTTCCAAGCCATTTTTAATTGTGGTCTGGAACCAGGCAGTGAATAAGGCCTGGAGGTTATTAAAACATATGAAGAACAGTTGCAGGAACTGGGTTATGGCCAGTCTAGAGAAAAGGACTCCAGGTGAGATGATAGCAGAGCTCCAGTATTTGAGGAGCTGCCATAAAAAAGAGGGGGTCAACTTATTCTCCAAGGCAAATAAAGGTAAGACAAGAAGCAATGGATGGAAATTCATCAAGGAGAGAAGCAACCTGGAATTAAGGAGAAATTTCCCAACAGCGAGGACAATTAACCAGTGGAATGGCTTGCCTTCAGAAGTTGTGATGTGCTCCATCACTGGAGGTTTTTTCCAAGCCTCGAGGAAGCCAAAAAAGGCCTCGAACAAGCCGAAAAATCAGCTGTGAGGCACAGTGCAGGTAAGGGGGTGGGGATTGCGCAGGCATGCACAGGGGGTGTGGGGAGGGGGCAGGCATTGCATTCTGGCTGCTGGCACGTGAGTACGGACATGCTGGCGCACTTGCAGTTTTGACACAGGAACCCAAAAAGGTTAGCCACCACTGGTATAGGGTCTCCTGCTTGAGCAGGGGGGCTGGACTAGAAGACCTCCAAAGTCCCTCCCAGATCTATTCTGATTGAAATTGATGATGGGATTCGAGGAAGATGGAAACTAGATTTCCAACACATAGTTGGGATGTCAGGTGGGTTCAATTGTGGTTTTAAGAATTATCTCAGAACAGTTTTGAAAGGTCAACAAGCATATTAGGAACCAGCCCTGAATTAAAAACATTATCTCTCTATAATTATAATGGAGAACAGTCCAAGGAAATATCTTCTTAACTCTATTCCATGATGGGGGTATTTATTGCAGGAATTGAGCTCGCTGAAACCCAGTGAAAATTAAAAATATACCTTATTATTATAGTATATATGTTACATATATAAAAAAATATCTATATGTGTTAGATACACACACACACATTATGTATTATATCCTATAACAATCATACTTTTATATATGTGTGTGTATGTATGAATATTATGGCATATAACTACAGTATATTGTTACCATACTGTTATTATGTAGACTTACCTTTAAAGAGGGTAACGAGATAATGTACATTTTACACAGAATTCCAGGAATATCCTACAAATGTGGGAATAACAAGTGTTAACTTTTCAGAAAAAATACATCAATGGAACAGACTTATTTCATTAAGCTGAAGAACATCTGGCCTTCAAAAGAGAATGACCTTCTAAATCTCCATTTCAGAGAAGCATGTTTTATAAAAAAAAATTAATCAAAATATTTCAATTGCACACACACACACACACGCATGCTGTGTTTTTGTTTTTTTTACAGATACTGGGATTATCATACCATAGTTATGACCATAAAAAGACATCTTGTGCGCTCATTCTTAAATGAGTCATTCTGATGTCCTTCTTATGTTCCATAAGCCATTCTTATGAGCCATTCTTATGCCATTCTCCTGTTCTTCTTCTTGTTGTCTCCTTCTTAAATTCTGTGATTATTGGAATTGTAGGGGCAGAAGGGACCTTGGAGGTCTTCTAGTCCAACCTTCAGAAGAACTTATTCCAACCAAGACAAATTGTCCAATCTTTTCTTAAAAACCCTCCGATGATAGAGAGCCAACTTCTGGAAGCAAACTCTTCTATGGATGAATTGTTCTGTCAGGAATTTTCTCCTCAATTCCAGGAGGAACCTAGATTTTATCTCTTAATTTAATGATAGCAAGACTTCTCTCAGTTCAGATTAGAATATCTCTTACCTTCTTATTCCAGTTCGACAGTGACGTGTACGGTAAAAGCTTATCCAGGTGGCTGGATTCCAGGCACATTTTCCAGTGTAAAGAAGCTAAGAACATCGAGACAAAATAGGCTCTTGATGGCATCAAGTAAAATACTGCACACCTCTGTGAAAATTAACAATACTCTGCAATGTAGCTCTGTTTGCAAGGGAATTCAATGGAAGTCACCATCCTTAAATGGGTTTTAGGATTTCGGTGTTATTGTAAGAGAGGTTACTAAGCCTAAACACAGGTAGTCCTCGATTTACAACCACAAGTGAGCCCAAAATTTGTTGTTAAGTGAGACATTTCCTAAGAGGGTTTTGCCTCATTTTACAACCTTTCTTGCCACATTTGTTAAATGAATCACTGCAGTTGATTAAGTAGTAATCTGGTTGTTAATTAAATCTGGCTTCTCCATTGACTCTGCTTGTCAGAAAGTCACAAAAGGGGATCAACTCCGGGACACTGCAACGGTCGGAAAAAATGAGTCTGTTGCCAAGCCATCTGAATTTTGGGAAGGTGCTGAAAATAAGTGTGAAAAACGGCCCCAAGTTACATTTTTTCAGTACCGTCATAACTTTGGACAGTCACTGAATGAACTGTTGTACCTCAAGGACTGCTCATATATTTACTCTCTCTTGCTGCTCTGTCTTAATTTACCTCTCTGTTAACGTTTAGTGAAACCACTGCATACTCTGAAAATACATTGTGAAGGATGGATGTTCCTTATGGCTGCACCCTTGTAGGAAGGCCTCAGGCATCAAAACACTTACCAATGATTAGCTCTTGTATAGGATCAAATGCAAAACAACTCGACGCGTTCTCGGGAAGCCACTGGATTATCTGTTAAAAAGAGAAAACCAAATTTACCCTGTTTCCCCAAAAATATGACCTACCCTGAAAGTAAACCCTAGCTTGATTTTTGTATGTGTGCCCAATATAAGCCCTACCCCCCCAAATAAGCCCTAATTAAGTTCCCGCCCACTCCAGAGTGCAGAGGTATAAATTAAGCTAGGGTGGGGATGGGGGAGTGGAGCTACTCTACTACTTACCTTTGGACAGTTGTAGCCAGGCCTCACACACCCCGACACCTGCCTTGCCGGCCCATTTCTTCTGCAGCCAGCAAGACTGGCAAGACTTTCCTGAAGGCCTCTGTTGCTCATAACAAAGTTCAGGATCGATCCGAAGCTCTGTTATTGGCTGCAGAGACCTTTCAAGAAAGCCTTGTCGGCCGAAGAAAAAGAAATTCCTGAGGGCTCTGACAGTGAAAAGCAGGCCGGGGGCAACGTACGCAAGTGAGGTTAGTCAGTGGATGACATCCCCCGAAAATAAGACCAGGTGCCTTTTTTGGTGGCAAAACAAGTATAAGATAAAGTCTTATTTTCAGGGAAACAGGGTATTATCACCTGCAAGCTGCCATCACATCTTGGAAAAGGGAGTTGAATTCCCTGTGATGTGTTGTCTCAGTTTAACAAAGGACTACATCACCTACTACTGCTACTAATCAATGTAAAAAAATTTAAAAATTCATTTATAAAACTACGATGGACAGTCAGTCCTCAGCTTAGAACAGCCACTGGGCCTGGAATTACAGTCATTAAGTCGTGTCGATAAATCACCATGTGACTGTGCCCAATTTTATGACTTCCTTTGCAGCAATCATTAAGTGAATCACCAGCAATAAGGTAATAAGGTAAAAAAAGGTAATAAATGGAATTTATTGTCCGCAATGGGTGTATTTTTTAAATTTTTTTGACAGGAACTGGAAATAAATGCCATTTTTTGTAAAAAATGGTTGTCCAGTCAATTGCTTATGAGGTACTACAAATCCAGAATACAGAATAACAGAGTTGGAAGGGACCTTGGAGGTCTTCTAGTCCAACCCCCTGCTCAAGCAGGAGACCCTATATCATTCCAGAGAACTGGCTGTCCAATCTTCTCTTCTTAAAACCTTCCAGTGTTGGAGCATTTACAACTTCTGAAGGCCAAGCTGTTCCATTGATTAATTGTTCTAACTGTCAGGGAGTTTCTCCTTAATTCTAGGTTGCTTCTCTCCTTGATTAGTTTCCATCCATTGCTTCTTCAGGTGCATTGGAGAATGGCTTGACTCCCTCTTCTTTGGGGTAGCCCTGAGATAGTGGAACACTGCTATCATGGCACCCCCAGGATTGAGCTGAGAGAGAGAGAGACTGGCCCAAAATCACCCAGCCGACTTTTTACAGCTAAAGTGGGATTTAAACTCATGGTCCAACAGACTTGAGAGTCAAACAGGCTCTCAAGGCTGTTGTAATGTCAAACACTAAGCAATCAGACATAATTCAAGGACTACCTGTAGCAATTGGGAGTGCCTAGCTTTGAGAACCTATTGTGGCTCCTTTAAGAATTTTCAAGGGCTTTGTGCATCTAATGGGATGGATTGTAGTGTGTTTGAATGCTATCATTAGCTAGGATCTGCATCAAACAATGTATGAGGTGGCTTTAGATTCTTGAGTAAGTTTTGTCTTTTTATCATCTACATTCAGATGATAACCACCACCACAGATGAGCCATGGTGGCATAGTGATTTAGACTGCAGTATTGCAGGCTAACTCTGCCCAGTGCCAGGAGTTCGATCCTGCTCAAGATTGACTCAGCCTTTCGTCCTTCTGAGGTTGGTAAAATGAGGACCCAGATTGTTTGGGACAAGAGGCTGACTCTATAAACTGCTTAGAGAGTGCTGCAAAGCACCGTGAAGCGGTATATAAGTCTAAGTGCTATTGCTTTTCAGTTTGGAGCTGAGCTCACCTTCTGATGTACCAAATTAACTGAGATGTATTGCAATATGTGGTAATTGGCAACTGACTGGATTTTTTTAAAAAAGTGAGTCCAAAGATTTTTTTATTTTATACATAAAGATAAGCAGACAACAATTTCCATCAGACAGACAGGAGGAACTGTAGACGCCCTCACACACCTGGTTTTCCAATTCCTCTGTACTTCCAACATGTAGAAGGAGACAGTGCAAAGCTGCTAACTGGTCGTTATCCAACTTGCTCTTCCACAAAAATTGTAGCAAAGCCTTTGGGCTCATTTCCACAGTAAATATTTTCCCTGTGCTGCGATCCAAGACACTTGATTTGGCTGGAGAAAAGACGGTGTCAGCATTCAGTGGATTAATTTTTGCATCTTCGCCTGAAGAAAACAAAATTGGATAGAAGGATTTTTACGGAGGATACAGGGAAATCTCCAAGATCTCTTCCAATCCAACTATTTATTCAATGTTCTAGATCAGGGGTCGGCAATCTGGGCTCTGGAGCCGTATGTGGCCCTTTCATTCCTCTGCCACAGCTCCCTGTTGCTCAAAATATACGTCACAACGACCAATGTGCGACACCTATCGGCACACAACTTATTGTGCTTTTCAAACCACCACCCCCGGTGGGCCAACTATGGATAAATCCAAGGAAAGAAAAGTTTCCAAAGAAAAGAAAACGTTTAATGGTACGTGGGCAGATTCATTTGCTTTCGCTGCTGATGAGACTGGTTTGCCAATATGCTTGATATGTGGCGAGACTTTGGCAAACAACAAAAAGTTGAATGTTGCAAGACATTTCCACAAAAAACACTCACCCTTGGCTGAAAAATATCCAGATGAGAGATGAGAGAGAAAAAAAGGCATTTTGGAATGATGCAGAAGTTCACTGATTTCATAAATGCAACACACTATAGGTTTTTTTTATACATAACATAAAGGTAAAAAAACCCCGATATATGCAGTGTTATCTTCATTTTATGTGTCAAAAGGATTTTGTGGCTCTTACTGTTTTCTTTTCTGTGGCAAACGGGTTCAATGGCTCTTTGAGTGTTTAACACCCATTCTAGATTGTAAATAATGCACCGCCTGCGGTCTGATCTAAGCATAGTACACAAAATCATCTGCTACAACATCATATCTGTCAACGACTTCTTCAGCTTCAAGCGCAAAAATACACAGGCAAACAACCGATACAAACTCAAGGTAAACTGCTCCAAACTCAATTGCAGAAAACACAACTTCAACGCCTGGAACTCACTACCTGACTCCATTGTTACAGCCTCAACCCCTCACAGCTTCAACCTCATACTGTCTACCGTGGACCTCACCTTAAAGGGGGTGTGCATAAGTGCACCAGCGTGCCTACCATCCCTATCCTACTGTCCCCATTTATCTGTATTTACTCTCTTTGTTCTTGTTTATGTTCATACTTTTACCTGCTATCTTGTACATGTTTGACAAACACATAAGTAAAATACAGACATTTCCTTCTCCTAGAAACATTTATTTTTTAAATAAAAATACCTGACAGAAAGAAACTGTGGCAGATGAGGTCAGGATGTTGGGTGTCCAGAAGATGCAGGAATTGTCCAGGTAAGTACACAGCCAGGTAAGAGCCTGTTTTTGGGATGAAGGTTGTTTTTTTAAAAAACATAATAAATCAAAATAAAATAGCACAGAACTGAACTGTACACACTGGGTGCATTATTCATCATTGTGGTATTACTATGTCATTAATTCTAGAATGCAGCTAATCCTTAACTTATGACAGTTCATTGAGTGACCGTTTGATGTAAGAACAGTGCTGAACAAAGTGACTTATGACTCTTCTTTTCACACTTACAACCATTGTAGCAACCTGCCATGGTTACGTGATCAAAATTCAGCTGCTTGACAACTGACTCATCTTTATGAAGGTTGCAGGTCCCCTTTTGCGACCATCTGACAAGCAAAATCAACGGTGAAGCCAGATTTGCTTGAGAACCACGTGACTAAGTGAACAACTGCAGGTATTCACTTCATGCCTGTGGCAAGAAAAGTTCGTAAAACAGGGCAAGGCTCACTCAACCATTGTCTCACTTAGCAACAAAAATTTGGGACTCAATTGTAGTCATATGTGGAGGACTACCTGTAATATTTACAGACCCCTTACATTCCCGGACATAAACTGTTTCAACTCCTTCCTCAAAATGACGCTATAGAGCACTGTACACCAGAACAACTAGACACAAGGACAGTTTTTCCCCGAAAGCCATCGCTCTGCTAAACAAATAATTCCCTCAACACTGTCCAAAGTCTACACTACTATTACTATTAATCTTCTCATCAATCCTTATCACCCATCCCCTCCCACTTGTGACTGTATGACGGTAACTTCATCGCTTGTATCCTTACAATTTATATGGACTGTTTCCTAGTATGATTTGATTGCTTATTTGTACCCTATGACTATTATTAAGTGTTGTACCTGATTATTCTTGACAAATGTATCTTTTCTTTTATGTACACTGAGGGCATATGCATCAAGATAAATTTCTTGTGTGTCCAATCACACTTGGCCAATAAAGAATTCTATTCTATTCTATTCTATTCTATTCTATTCTATTCTATTCTGTTCTGTTCTGTTCTGTTCTGTTCTGTTCTGTTCTGTTCTGTTCTGTTGTATTCTATTACGTTAAGCAGACAATCCACAATTTATCTCCCCTTTTTAAACAATTCCAACATTGTGGGATATTTCTCAGGAAGTGAAGCAGCTGAGGAATTCAAATGTTTCCCCTCAAGAAAAATACCAAGTCTATTAAAATGCTTTGTTCTGCCAAGCAGAAGGAAGCCAAGTTAGAAACAATTCCTTATTTGGCAAACCAGATTTATGGGGATCGGGAAGAGATGGCGGCAGAGCACAAAGACAACACAAAACACATATGTTCTAGCGTTTCAGTGGAAATATCTCCCAAGTGCCTTTAATCGTTAAGTGTGTTTCATTCAAAGAAGCAGAAAAGGAGAAGAGGAGGATTAAATTATTAATTTACCAAGATCCAAAAAACCCAGCTCCTTTATTTGCAGATAATTCATCTCTTCCAAAGTGGCGGTATATGTTTTACTATAACCTGAAAAGAGAAAGATGTAAAGGTGCAGGTAATATAATTCTGAAAGTGATATGAATTAAAACAGGAACGTAAACAAGGGATCAAGGTTAGGTTTCCACCTGAATTTTACAAACCGCAACATCAACTTAAAATTAACCGTTAATATTTTTTTTGTTGCTGTTCTTTCACAGAAAGATCTAAATAAAATTAAATAAAAAAAGAAGGATCGAGAAAGCATTTCATAAGTTGGCCTGGTGTTCTTATGGTGGATTTTTAAATAGAGAGTAGTGTAGAAATTCAAACAGGAAACAGAATTCAAATAGAAGGTAGTTTGCGGGAGCAGTGTTCCCTTTAAAGGTTTTCTACTTGTACCTGTTTCTTTAAACAGATATTGAAGTGCATACTTCAGAAATGCATTCTTAAAAGTTTGGGCAAAATGTCTTAATGTTGCAAATTTGCCAGTAAACAATTTCCACTGAACATTTATTTATGTATTTGTATCCTGCCTTTATTATTTTTTTTTACAAATAACTCAAGGTGGCAAAACATATCCAACACAACTTCCTCCCCACAACAACACAACCACCTTGTTAGGTGGGTTGAGGCAAGAAAGAAAGACTGGCCCCAAGGTCACCCAACTAGCTTTCATGGCTAAGGCAGGACTTGAACACACAGCCTCCTGCTTTCTAGGTTGGCATCTTAACCAGTGGTGGATTGCAGCTGGTTCAGACCGGCTAGCCCGAACCGGTACTTCCGACCACCGGCTGGGCCCGCCCACTTGCCCCGGTGCTAATCCGTCCTATAAAACTGGCTTGCTCACCCTGCCCCTGTAGCCCAGCTGAGTTCCGCGCCTTGCCTGTTTGATTTACTGCAGATGTGGCGTGCAGGAATCTGTTTTTGCAGCTGTGAAGGAAGGGGGCGCGCATGTGTGCACATTTTCGGTTCTGCACTGGCGAACCGGGTGTTACAGTATGTGCAGCCCACCTCTGACCTTAACCATTAGATCAAACTGCCTCTCATATTAATCATGAATCAGTATAACATCCGGATAATTTTGTAAGAGATGGTATAAACTTACCTTTATGTAGAAAAGCCACAGAGTAGGATACTTCCTTGGAATTCACACTAGCCAAACTATAACACAAACATAAACTTCCTAGAAAGAAAACATATGTAGAGATAATCCTCAGCATGCGACCATAATTTATGTTAAGTAAGACATCTGTTAAGTGAATGTTAAGCTTAGCTGCCATGATTTAACTGTTTTTAGATACTTTTGGCTTGGATTGATGGAGGATTGCTTCCAAAGCTGTGAAGTCTGGCAAGGTGCAAGCTGTCTAACCACGGTGGCGCCATGGTTAGAGTGCAGTACTGCAGGCTACTTCTGCTGACTGCCAGCTGCCTGCAATTTGGCAGTTCGAAACTCACCAGGCTCAAGGTTGACTCAGCCTTCCATCCTTCCGAGGTGGGTAAAACAGGAACCCAGATTGTTGGAGGCAATAGGCTGACATTGCAAATTGCTTAGAGAGAAGCTGTAAAGCACTGTCAAGTGGTATATAAGTCTAAGTGCTATTGCTACTCCTTCCTTCCTTCCTTCCTTCCTTCCTTCCTTCCTTCCTTCCTTCCTTCCTTCCTTCCTTCCTTCCTTCCTTCCT
>BLBF01000022.1:10219846-10248366 GCA_015471245.1 Laticauda colubrina | reverse complement strand
TAATAATAATAATAATAATAATAATAATAATAATAATAATAATAATATATGAAATACTAATGCTCTGGTGATCATTTTGAAAAGTCCTTTCTTAGTGAGCACCTAGAAGTCAAGAGGAACATACGTGCCAAATTTCAAGTTTGTAGGCTTTACAGTTCTGGAGATTTTGTGATGATGCCTGAGTGGTATTTTGCTGTGTGTGTGTGTGTGTGTGTATACACAGTATAATATATATTTGAAACTCACCTTAATCTTATGTCAGCCATGGAGATCTCTAAAGGTACTTCAAGCTATTTAAAAATGAAAAGGCAGCTTTGGTTACCCCAGTAGAGAGGATTAGAAAGCAACTGTATTTCAAACGTTAATTGGGAAAAAAATAATTGTCTGTCTGTCTGTCTATCTATCCTGCCCAACCCCCTATAAGGTGACTCTGGGTGGCTTACAATTTATAGAGATGAATTCATTCAATTTTATCCGACTAACTAGCAGTTTCCTGTAAGAAATCCATTTACATTTCTTTAATAAGACATTAATAGAATAGGAATAGGTTGTTAAGGCATCTACATGATTTTGAGAATTCTCCTTTACTTCTCAAGGAATTCCTCTTTTGCAAATAATGACTGCCACCTGCCTAGAATAGAGGTGTTCAAGAAAGACAGCCTTCTTCAATTTAAAAAAAAAAAAAGGTAAAGGTTTCTCTTGTCCAGTCATGTCCGATTCTAGGGGACAGTGCAAATCTCCATTTCCTGGCCGAGAGATCCAGCGCTGTCTTGAGACACTTCCGTGGTCATGTGGCCAATATGGATATATGCTTAGGTGCATGGAAAGCTGTTATCTTCCCACCGAAGTGGTACCTATTAATCTACTCACATTTGCATGCTTTTGAACTGTTAGGTGGGCAGAAACTGAGGCAAAAATGGGAGCTCATCCCTTTGTGTGACGCAGGGGGCTCCAACCTGGGCTGTCAGTTCTTCAGCTGACAAGCTCTGTGTTTTTAACCGCTGAGCCATCATTGCATTCCCCTTCTTCAACTACACCTTTCTAAATGCATATAGAACCTAGAATTTCAAGACTGACTGACCAATCACAATTATTGAAAGTTTTAACCCTGTATATTAAGAGCATGATGCTGAAAAAAGGCCAGGCAATTTCGTAGATGGGTATGTTCTATTTTTGAAATTATTGCTTTCTTAAAGGATGCAGGTGACATGCATTCCATAATCAAAACAAACAAGCAGTAGAAGTTCAATGCACATGTACTGCACACTAATCCATAATGCAAATTTGCTTGCTTTAAAATAATGTGTGAATGCAATCAAATGTGGGTTATTTAAATTCCGTTTAACCCTGCGTATATGGGACACACGTTTAAGATTTAAAAATGGATATTGTCCTTTGCATTTATCAGACACAGATCTACATCCAATCTTCCCCATACACCTCCCAAAAAACCCCTTTCATGTGCAATTTAACATTATTTTCCCTATATAAAATCTGAAGAGAACTTACTATGAGTTTAAAGTCTTTATTGGGATAAAATTGGATGCAATTTAATATGTCCCTTTCTTTTTCCTAGAATGAAAAGAAGAGACTGAAATTCGATCATCTGTGGAGGTAAACATTATCCTGGCACTGGAAAATCTAAATTATTATTTTTTTTAAATTACAAACTAATGTTTCTCAACAGATTTCTAACGAGAAATGCAGGGAAGGGAAGGGAAGGAGAGTTCATCTGCATGGTTTTTTTTTTACTTATTTTGAGCTGTCCCTGAACAAACAAGGCAATATTATGATTTTCATTAAGAGGAGACTCAACAAATGTAGACTGTAGCTGCAGACCGGATGAATCAGAAAGATATTTGACCAAACTACTTTCAAATATTATCTTGTCTCCTAGGACTTAAAAAATGTTTCAGCCTCGTTTGCTTCCTTTGTGCATATTTCTGTCAAGGCCAACTTGCCAGGAGTCTGAATTCAAGGAGGAAGAACAGCTGACCGGGAGTGGAAGTGTAGCTCCGTTGGCTGTGGAGGAAACTGGGGGAAGGGCAAAGTCAGGTTGGACAGAGCAGGGAGAGGTAGAACAAGGGAGAGAGGGTTCAGAGGAAGAACCAGGTCCATCCCCTCTTCATCCTAGGGCACGCAGGGAGGAATGGAGAAAAGAGCAACGTGGTGGTGTGGCTTACGGGGAGGAAAGGGTCTTGATTCCCTTCATTAGGCACACCTAGGAAAGGAGTTTAAAGGAGAGGCAGTTGGAAGGGGCGTTTGTCAGGAACAAATGCTGAATTCATCTAGTGTTGAGAGTTGTAGCCTGCATTCCTGGCATTCTTCCTGACTGTTTGAATTATTGCTGTGCTTCTTTGTGCTTATCTTGCCTTGCTGGAATTATTGGACTCATTCTTTTGCCCTCCTGGTGCGATTGATTGCAATCATTCTGCTTACAGCATATCAACTGGAGTATCTGCAGCCAGAGGCTGTTGCAGGTTTGTTGGAGAGCTTTTTTCCTGGCTGGACAGTAACCAGAATATTGGGGGCAAAGGTGGAGCAAATAAAGGGACTGATACGTATTTTCTGACTGTGTTGTCTTCATGCCATGCCCCAGGTCATCACACTCTCTCTACCATCATAAATAAGATTATTTATCACAACTTCATTTCTGTTATAAACTCAAGGCAACAAATACCACCTTGTGAGGTGAATTGGGCTGAGAGGGAGGAACTGGCTCCCAAATTTCCCCAAGCAAATTTCATGTCTAAGGTGGGACTAGAACTCACAGTCTCCTGGTTTCTAGCCTGGTGCTTTCACCACTGGACCAACTGGCTAACATTTTCTTATGTTTCAGTTCTGGAACCAACTCTATAATTTGCCTCAGAGTTTCATGTTTAGAAAATCTTTCTTTATAACAAGAGAGAGAAGATATCTCTCGCTTGCAAATTCTTCTAAGTATCACTTCAATTGCCTTTAGATAAATAACTCTGCATCATTTTGAGGTGTGTCAAATCGCTACAATTAAATAACCCACAGCATGAGGAATATGTCATTCCCTTGTTAGAGTCAGACTCTGAGGAAGAGGAGGAACAGCCAACAAGGAGTGGAGGTGTGGCTCCGGAGGTTGTGGAGGTTAGGGAAGGGCAGAGGTTGGCTGGGCAGTCAGAGGAAGAACCAGGCCCATCCCCTCTTCATTCCAGGACATGCAGGGAGGAAGGAAACAATTTGGCTTACGAGACAGGAAGCGGCTATGATCCTCCTCATTGGTTGCAGCTGGGGAGAATAGTATATAAGAGAGACGGTTAAAACACAGTGTTGCCAGAAGCAAAGGGTGTTTTATTTTGGGCTGAAGTTATTTTGGTTGGCGTCCTTCCAACAGACTGTGCCTTGTTATCTCCTTGCAATTGGTAATTACTTATCCAGGTCCATTGTGGAAATTCCTTCATTGTAGTTTGTTTGGTTTATTTCACCTCTATCTGCTCATTAAGTTTGGACTGTATTGCTTTCTTTTGAAGAGTACTTTTGAATAAATTTTATCACCAACTGAGAATTATTGAACAGTGGGACCAAGCTGGAGGCATGAAAGGACATTTATTTATGTTTTGGATTTGGTTACGTTTGTGTTACACTCTGGGTCATCACAGAATATATAACCAAGAGAACAAAAAAAAAATTCTTGTTTTTCACCTTTGTGACAATATAGAATAGTCTTTGTTCTAGCATGTCCCACTGGGACCACACGAGATCATCAGCAATTCTCTCTTTCGAAAGCCAGCTCAAATTTTCAATCATCTAAAAGGGAAGGAAAGTAGCACGATTACAGGACAGAAAAAGTACAATGTCATGTCGAACACAGAATAATATGGTTGGAAGGGACCTTGGAGGTTTTCTAGTCCAATCCTCATCTCAAGAAGGAAATTCTATTCCCAACTCATGTGATCCCCCTTTGTGACCTTTTCATAAGCAATGGGGAGGCAGATTCACTCAACAACCAGTTACTAACTTATCAACAATGGGACGCGGTGGCTCAGTGGCTAAGACGCTGAGCTAGTCAATCAGAAAGGTTGGCAGTTGGAGAAGGCGGAGCCTCGTCCCGGTGCTACAGCTGCGATCTCGGGGCTCTGAGATCGCAGCTGATATTTTCACCCCTGGTCGGTCCTAACGGACCTAAACCGTCCCGTAGAGACGGGGATTGTGAAGGGCACAGTCCCAGGATCCCAGAGATATCGCAAAATCTCTGGTTTGATCCGGGAGAAGCCCTTTTGCTGGCGGTGGAAAGGCAGCCTCTAAAGCTGCTGAAGTCGGGACAGCTCCGAAAAGAAAGAGGCTGGAGAGAGGGTGTGTTGGCTGGGTGAGAAACTTCTTTTGTATTGCAAATTGGCTGAGACCTGAAAGGATATCCTGAACAAAGAAGAAACCTTTATTTATCTTTGACTGGAATATCCTTGAGCGGCGTTTTTTAAAGTGATGTCAAATTGAGGCTTGGATTCTTTCCTTACTATTTTTTTCTCTGAGGAATTTAATGTGATTTTGTAGCTAATCAGATTGAATTTTTTCTTATATATATTTTTATGCTTCTTTTGATTTTTTAATTTTCTTTAGGATAGAGGCCCCCTTTGTTTGTTTTTTCCCTCTGAGTTTTGTATACATTACTTTTCTTTCTGGCTGAGGGGGGAAAAAAGTATTAAGAGACTTTGCAACACTGCCAACTAGAGGCTTGAAAATACTTTATTTGAACTGGGGAGAAATGTATAAATACTCCTTCTCAAGGACATTTTAATGTGATAAGATGGAGGGAGAGCACAGAAAAATATTATTACAGGTGTTTTCCTGGACTCTTATCAATGTTTCAACACTTGAGGCTTGGCTTTGAAGCTGCTGGAGAAGAGAGTCATAATAAGAGCCTTGGATAAATAAACAAAGTGCAGTGTGCAGTCCATATATATATATATATATACTTACTTGTGAAATCTCTACTCGCCAGCCTTTTTGTATATTTCAATTCTAGTAATATTTTTATTTTTTTTATTTTATCCTTTTTCTTCTTTGGCTTTGGGCCATTTTTATTATTGGATTTTTCCATTTTGGGTCATAATTGGCTACTCTATCAGATGGACTGAAGGTTTAAAAGAATTTGAAGTTTTTTGAAGCATTAAAGTGGAAAAAAGGGGGGAAAAAAAAGAAGAAAATGTGAAATGAAATAGACTGTGTGTATTTGGATTGTTTGGTGACTTTGGGACTTCTGGAAACTCTTATTTGAATGATTAAAATCATTTGGGTCGTTTGAATTTTTTTTTTCTTTTTTTCTTTTACAATGGTATTACTTATGGATGAACTGAAAATGGAATTTATAAAATATAAACAAGAGAAACAAGAAGGGAAGGATTCTTTTGGCTCTATTTTTAATTTTTTAGAAATGGCAATTTCTACATATGAGAAACTACAAGAACAAGAAGATTGGGATGAAGAAGAAACCATCCTTAATGAACAAGCAACTTTATTTGGGGAAGAAAGGGGAAAGGGGAGAAAGAGAATGGAGAATTTAAGACTTAAAAAAAACAACCAAAAAAGGGAAAAACAAGGTGAAAAGTAGTCACAATATCAGAAAGCAACAGAAAAGAGGAATACACAAGAAGGTGGAGATTAAGAGACAAGGGGGTAAAAAGGGTAGAGTGGAGAAGCAAGGGAGGAAAGAAGGGAAGAGAAGTTACAAAGGTTTGAAACAAGATGTTGAGAAACAGAATTTATTTAGAGATAATGGGTAAACATATAACTGAAAAAGAGATTCTGCAAAGATACATAAGATTGTGTTGTTGTATTTGTATTTGAAATAATGTTAGAAAATTGGAATAATATATGATTATAAAATGGGACAAAATATTTAATGTAACTTAGCGAAATTTTTTCTTTTTAAATAAAAATAAATGAAATCAAATATGAGAGAATTGAATTAAAGAAAAATGGGAACATTGTTATTGTTTAATATTTTAAAATATAAGTGAAATAGGGGGAAGTAATTAAGTAAAATCTATAAGTGTTCCCATAGAATCATGATACTTATTTAGAAAGGATTGTGTAAAATGTTTAAGACTTAAATGAATATTAATTTGAATGATATAACTTTAATTGCTATGGATTGTTGTTTTAATTATATTATATTTTTTAAAAAAAAATTTTTTTTTTCTTTCTCTTGTTTCAAAATATTGAGTTTATCTTTAGAATGTACTGCGCAGAATCCGAATGAAAATTATGTGTTATGTTAAGCTTTAAAACTAGGGGAGGGATAAGTATGACAAGGTATTATACTCCAATTAGTCATTACAGAAGAAACTTTGTGTTAATGAGAAAAGATAAATAGCTAGCTGAAATAGAACAGACAAAGGACATAAGTATAATGATTTAAATTGAGATGAAATAAATATAATAGAATTAAGAGAGCGAAAAGAGAGGAGAAGCTATATAGAAAATGCAAAATAATAAATAAGAAATGGAATGTTATTTAAAAGTAAGCATGAACTTGAATTTATCTCTGTACAAAAAGATGTAACTCGGGATCAAACTGCCGTCCAAAAAGATATTTTATGTTTTTTATGTTTTGTGTTTGTTTGTACATGTTTGTTTATTAAAAATTAATAAAATTCTTTATAAAAAAAAAAAAAAAGAAAGGTTGGCAGTTCGGCGGTTCGAATCCCTAGCACCGCGTAATGGAGTGACTTGTCCCAGCTTCTGTCAATCTAGCAGTTCGAAAGCATGTGAAAATGCAAGTAGAAAAATAAGGACCCCTTTGGTGGGCTGGTAACAGCGTTCTGTCTGCCTTCAGCATTTAGTCATGCCAGCCAAATGACCATGAAGACTGTCTTCAGACAGTGCTGGCTCTTCAGCTTTGTAATGGAGATGAGCACTGCCCCCTAGAGTCAGGAACGACAAGCACGTATATGTGAGGGGAACCTTTACCTTTACCTAACTTATCAACTGCAGTGATTCACTTAGCAACTGAGGCAAGAAAGATCATAAACTGGGGCAAAACTCACTTAACAAATGTCTCACTTAGCAACATAAATTTGAGACTCAATTGGTCGTAAGTCGAGGACTACCTGTAGATTAAGTGGATAAGTGAGGCTCTTTAGCCTACCATGACAGGGATTAGAGTTCATCTGTATGATTTCTGGTGATCTCTCAGTTGACAACTTGTACTCTGATGGGAATGAGTTTTATCTTACCCAGTCATAATTCATCAAAAACCAGATCAGATTTCTGCCCAGGTAATGTGAGGGAAAAATTATGTGAGGGAAAAATTATATTTAGAACAGAACCTGGATATTTTTTTCACTCTGCCCAATCTTGTTTCAACCACAACAAAAAAGCCCAAAAGGAAGAAAATTACAACATACCACCCTGTCTCCTTCTCTGACAGTTTTGATGTCCAGTTTTTCAGCATCTTAAGAAACATAAAGGCAATCTTAGGTAACAGATATCAAGGTACAGGTATTGGGTATATCGAACATTATTTAAGAAAGCTGTACATTGGGTCAGGGATGGGCTGCTGGGGAGCTCACAGGGGCTTGGGAGAGCCCCCAGCTGAGATTCTGCGGGGCTCAGAGAGCCCCTAATAATCTCAGAAAGGCAAGCAGCAAGCGAAAGCTCTTAATAGGCTTCATTGAACTTCTGGGCGTTCAGCCAAGAGCATTTCACACCTGATAAAAGTGTTGCAAGTTAGATAAGCAATCCATTCAGCGCTTGCGAGGGAGAGCAATTGAGAAAATCAGATAACCTAGCACCGTGATGGCAAACCTATGGCATGTGTACTGGAAGTGGCACACAGAGCCACTTCTGCTGGCACACGAGAGGTCGCTCGGAAGAGCCCCATTGCACATGCACGCACTGCCCGCCTGACAGCTGATTGTTGGGTATCTGGCATGCATGTGCAGGGGTGGGGGTTCATGGGAGACATGCGTGCATGCACAGAGATGCGTGGGTGTGAGGGGGTCCTGCACACATACAAAGTTGTGCACTGTGCATGGGGTATCGCATATGCAGAGACATATGGCAGTGGGGGAATCGCGCATGCATGCATAGGGGGTATGGGGGAGCCGGCGCACATTGGCTTCTGGGTGCAATTTTTGGCACAGGAGCCGAAAAAGGTTAGCTACCACTGACCTAGCCACGAGCCTCCAAAGGGATTAATTTCCAAATAATAAGAATCACATAATTCACCAGAAACACCACTAAGACTCCAAAATACCTTTCACAGTTGCTGCTATTAAGCCTGGCTGCACCCAGTCTTTTATTTAAATATTAAATGCACAAAATAATAAACAACTTTTTGGTATATTATCTTTTTTTAGACAATTAGGGTAAAGAAGCAACATCAAATTGGCCACACCCACCCAGCCACATGACTACCTAGCTATGCCCACCCAATCACATGACCACGTAGCCATGCCCACCCAGCCACATGACCATCCAGCCAGTCATTAGGGCAGAGAGACCCTTGCTAAAAATTTTGAAGCCCACCCCTGCACTGGGTCCAAACTGTATATTTCTTCGTTTCTACTGTTGAGGTTCAAAGGGAGAAGTTGAAAAGGAAAATAGCATGTAGCAACAAAAATCTTGGGTTAGATCAGGGGTGTCAAACTCCCATGGGGCCACCCTGGAAACAGCCCAGGACCAGCCATCGATGCCTCTGCCACCGAAACTTCCTACTGCCTTTTAGTACACTAAACCTAGAACCTGCCAAGGAACTTGCAATCAAAATGCAGAAGTAAAAATACTTACATTTATCTTCTGAAATGAGTAAGAGGCAGCTATCTGACCATGACGTTTTATCTGTAAGGGGATATAGGAACTGAAAAAGAGAATTGTTCAGAAAATTTTTAAAAAATATATTATGGTTTGCCATTGACATCACATATTTGTCTACTGGAGTCTCATAACTAGATCCTATTAACATTACTTGTTCTTTGAAGGACTGCCTCCACCTAATTGTAACTGCCCATCCCATCAGGTCCGGAAGTAGCGGTATGTCTTGAGTCCCAACTGCAAAGAGTTTTAGCTACCAATGGAAGAGAGTCTTTGTTGCTCAAGGTTCAACTGTGAGGTCCTTGGTGCTCTCTGAGCTTGGTTGTTTTCTTACAGACGTTTCATTACCACACAGGATAACAGCATCAATGCTGAGGATGGAACTTGGTTTGGAAATGAAACATCTGCAAGAAAACAAGCCAAACTCAGAGAGCACCAAGGGCTCCCACAATCCTTGTCATCTCCTCCTCATTTTCCTCTTCTTCCTCCCCCCTCCTCCTAAACACCACTCCTTACTAGCACTGATAATGTTAGGTCATGAAATGTGTGCAAGAAAACACCCAAGTTCAACAAATGTTCTGGCCCAAGTTCAATTAAACAGACACAAATTGGGTATAAATGCAAACCTTTTTTAATGCAGCACTGGGAATTCAGAGCATTCCCAGCTAAGAGATATGTAAACCTAATTGTCCAAAATCAAAAGCAAGCTCTTTCAAGGCTGTGAAAGGCTGGCAAGAACAGAAGACTAATTACTGATTAAATATCCACCAACAGAAGTTTCAAAAACAAACCAGAGTAAGCAGGGCTTCAACGAGGGACTCTGAGTCTAAAGAACTTCTTTGCTTCCTGCAAAGAACACATCCCCAAAGGCTGGTTTTTATCCCTTATGGGAGAGGCCATCACCTTCTACCCTTGCTGCTTCAGCTGCTCTTTCCTTCGAGCAGCCCTTCATGTACGCACAGTGGCTCCCCGGGGTCCTCTGCGTCACTGCTGCTGGACTCCATGACCTCCAAGGCAGCACCCTCCTCTCCAATAGTCCTGCCCCCATCCCTGCATCACACACAAGCCCCTCGTCCGAGTCCTCGCTATCTCTGCCTCGCTACCTCTGCCGTCCGCACTTGCTGCCGGCGAATCACAACAGAGAACACCAAGCACTTCCACTATCCTTGTCTCCTCCTCCATCTCCACCTCTTCCTCTTCCTCCTCCTCCACCTCCTCTCTGCAAACGCCACTCCTTACTAGCACTTATTATTACCTATTTGGGTCATGAAAAGTCTGGAAGAAAACAGTCAAGCTCAAAGAGCACCAAAGACCGCTACAATCCTTGTCTGCTCCTCCTCTTACTCCCCTTCCTCCTCCCTATGCCTCCTCCTCCTCAACCCCAGCCCTTACTAGCACTGATGATGTTACCTAGTTGAGTCATGAAAAGTCTGCAAGAAAAGAGACAAGCTCAGAGAGCCCCAAGGACCACCACAATCCTTTTCTGCTCCTCCTCTTACTCCCCTTCCTCCTCCCCCCCTTCCTCCTCCTCAATGCCACTCCTTACTAGCACTGATGACGTTACCTAGTTTGGTCACGAAAAGTCTGCAAGAAAACAGCCAAGCTCAGAGAGCACCAAGGACCCCACAGCTTCATTTGAGAGAACCTAAGAGATGGGTTGAGTTTCTACCATGGCACATTGTCCATGGAACATTGTCCCTCCCAAGGCTCCATATTTGACACCCTTCCAGAAGTCTCTTAAAACATGACTGGGCTAGTAGATCAAGGAAATGATATGAGGAGATGCCTGCATTGTTTTTAACATCAAATCTCTCCACTATCTTGTTATCAATAACATTGCTGTTGTCTTTTAATTGTAGAGTTCAACATTCTCCTTTAGGATTGTTTTCATTGCAAACTGCCCAGAGTCATTTTCCTGTGAGATGGGGCAACTATGTAAATGTAATAATATTTTAAACTCATATTCTGAATGAGTTTATTATTAAAAGACAAGTCTCATTTGGGAGGCATATGTAGTACTGTACAAAGCTGCTTATTAGCTTATTAATAATTTTTTTACAAAGATGCAATGAATTTGGTGCTTTCTAACAATGTGCTACCATACAAATAATTTTAAATCTGGAGTAAAATCACTCACCTGTACTCTAATACAGCTATCCACAGCCTTTAAAACTTTCACATTATTAAGCGGGTGAATTTCAATTAGCAAGGTCAGACATTTAGGAACTGGGATTAAAAAAACACAAAAGAAGATAATATTAACCCATCATTCAGTGATTTGTGAAGTCCATTTAAGAGTGCTTAGATAATTCATGTACCTGTTTGAAAAAGGAACTTTTTCTCTTCCTGTGTTGTCTGCAGGAAACTGATGGCTATTTAAAAAAAAAAGATATTGAAAATGCAAAGCACTGAATTGCCATCAAAGCTGACATCAGACAGAGCATGGAATAATTCAAAAAAGTACACCAAGATCAGAAGATGTGGAGATACCTGGCCCACACAATCGCCAAGAATCAGACATGACCTGATGGATAACATAATCGTAATTAAGTATTTAAAATTCAACCTGAGGTTTTATTGAGGAAAGTTCAACAGAAGTTTAACAGTTCGGCAGAACATGGCTCCACAGAGCAGTGGCCTTCAACCAGTGGGCCGGGGATCACTGGTAGTCCGTGAGAAAATGTTGATGGTCTGCAGAGAAATGTCCCCCCCCCCAGCAATTAATTCAGGCTGCGCAGTAACACAAGGCTGCACTGCCTACATGGCCCACCCATCCGCTGGCCCCCACCCTTCGGCCGAGCGCAAACCTTGAGTAGTCCACATGAGCTGGAACTGGAAGGTGATACCAACGGCGGGGAAGGGAAATCCGCCCCAGGGTGGCTTGCTGACGTTGGTGGGAAAGTCGGTGCCATATTCCAGAGTTGGAGTAGTCACAGGTCTGGCCCTCTGGTCATCCTGGAGCTGCTCCTCCAGCCCATGGCAGGCCGGTGCACCCAGGTGGAGGAGCAGCTGCTCCAGGATGACCAAAGGGCCAGTCCTGTGACTACTGCAGCTCTGGAATATGGCAGCGACTATCCCACCAACGTCAGCAAGCAACCCTCAGTCAAAATTCATATTAATGGTCCGCGGGATTTGAAATTATGAGCTTGTTGGTCCCTGAGGTCCAAAAGGTTGGCAACCCCTGCCATAGAAGTCATGTAGTCCAACTCTACTAAGGGACAGGATCTAAAACAGCATCTCTGATAGATGACCATCCAACCTCTGAGAGATGAATTAAGGAGAACTCATCGCTACATATGGAGGCCTGTTCCATCGGGGGGGGGGGGGACAATTTGCACAATCAATTTGCATAATCCTGAAGTTCAACCTGACCAAACAACTAAGGAATGTGTGGCCTAATAAAGAGAAGGATCAGGAGTGACATGTTAGCTGAATTCCAGTATTCCAGGGGCTGTCACAGAGAAGACAAGATTGGCTTGTTCTCCAAAGCAGTTGAGGGCAGGACAAGTAACAGATGGAAAATTATCAAAGAGAGCTCCAATCTAGAACTAAGGAGAAATTTCCTGCTAGGGAGAACAGTTAATCAGTGTAACAACTTGCTTCCCAGAGTTGTGTGGGCTCCATTACTGGAAGCTTTTAAAAACAGACTAGCCAACCATTTGTCTAGGATGTCCCAAAGGTGCTTTTTTCAAAAGACAACTGGATTTTTCTTTGAAGACATTTTACTTCTCATCCATGAAGCTTCTTCAGCTCTGACTGGATGGTGGGGAGTAGAAGGATTTATATCCCTTTGTAGACAGCTGGTCATTTGCATCCCGTTAAGAGTCACTGAGGCCACTGGAAGATTTGCCTGTATCCTCAGGTCACCTGAGTGGTGCAAATGGATGCGGAGTGTTAAGCCTGGGTTCCCCAACTAGGGTTAGGTAGACAAGCTAAACAGAATGTGCAGCGTTAGTCAGATAGGCACACAGATAAATGAGTGAGCTAAGCTTGTATGTTTATTAACATACAGTAAAAATAACAGATACGCTTGTGCTATCAAGAATATATTTTATTCCAGTATAAGTTTATGGCATAGTCAAATAACAGTCCAATATTCATTTACCATGTAGTCAGTCCAATCAGGGGTATTCAGTTAGCAAAGTCCATGTAGAATATCCTATGTCAGTTCACTTACAAAATCAGTCCTTTGTTGTCTCTCCCGTTCGAGCAATGCAGTCTTGATTCCAAGCAGTAATCAGGGATCATCAAAGCCAGCCAGCAAGCAAGCTGTAGACTTGCTACTTTTATATTGTTTTCATAACCACTCCCTTAATTGCTATTTCACAGTTAAAGCTGCAGACACTTTAACATACACTAACTATGATTCATAGTTATTATTTCACCTAAACCAGTTAGGGTAAACAATGTTATCCCTAACACGGAGTCTTCAAGGACTGTGTTGTAGACTGGAGATAGATGATGTTGTCTATCTCCAGTCTACAACATAGTCCTTCCCACGGCCTGTTTTTTGGGCATTTTTCGGCTGTTTTCAGGACATTTTGGGGATATTTTAGGATGTTTTTCAGGACGTTTTCAGGCTACTTTTGGGCCATTTTCAGGACATCTTCAGGATTTTTTCAGGACATTTTTCAGAACGTTTTTCAGGACATTTTCAGGCTGTTTTTTAAGCTATCTTCAAGACATTTTTCAGGATGTTTTCAAGCCATTTTCCAGGATGTTTTTCAGGATGTTTTCAGGATGTTTTGGGGCTATTTTCAGGACATTTTTGGGATGTTTTCAGGACGTTTTTCAGGATGTTTTCAGGATGTTTTTTCAGGATGTTTTCAGGATGTTTTTCAGGACAGTTTTCGGGATGTTTTTCTGAATTTTTCAGGCTGTTTTTGGGGATGTTTTCAGGACATTTTCTGGGATGTTTTCCAGGATGTTTTCAGGATGTTTTTGGGCCATTTTCAGTATTTTTCAGGATATTTCCAGGATGTTTTCCAGGATGTTTTCCAGGATGTTTTCAAACCATTTTCTGGGATGTTTTCAGGATGATTTTCAGGATGTTTTCAGGATGTTTTGGGGTCTTTTTCAGGACATTTTTCAGGACATTTTCAGGATGTTTTTAAGGATGTTTTCAGGATGTTTTTCATGATGTTTTCAGACTGGTTTTTGAGTCATTTTCAGGACATTTTTCAGGATGTTTTCTGGGACTTTTCCAGGCTGTTTTTCAGGACAAGGACAGCCTGAAAATGCCCTGAAAAACAGCCTGAAAATGACCCCCAAATGCCCTGAAAAACAGCCTGGAAAATGGCCTATTTTTGGAGACCGGTTGATTGGCACACGTGTGCACACCAGATACCAGAAGAGCAGCTGGCAATGGGGTGCCTGCCCACTGAGAGAGTTCTGTATGCCACCTCTAGCCCACTTGCCCTTGGCTCACCATCACGGGTCTATATCAACATACAACATCACTCAAATAGGAGGACTTACCTAACAAGGTTTTTTCACAATTGATGGAACAGCTGATCACCTGCAGGTCTTTTTCGAAAGTGTAGAGGTGCTATTGAAAAAGAAATGACAGTAACCTGTATTACAAAACTGGCGGTTTCCTAAATCAAGCTAAGCCACAAATGCATCCCACTTGGGTTCTGCTTAGTAGGAGGGATGCACGATTCAGTCCCCGAGTTTTTGGGAACCCTAACTGACAGCTTAGCATTTTAGACGAACCAGTCAAACAAGGATGTTCAGCATACCCTAACAAACAAAAAGCATGGTTTAGTTTAGCAGAAGGCGTGAACGCAGGTGTGACTCATGGTTGCTGAAATGCAGGAATGCTCTGTGGGTGATTCTTCTGGATACAACTTTACTCACCAAAGTCCTTGGATAGCTTTTTACCACAACATCTGAATCAGAGGTGGTTATTCAGCCAGTTCTGACCAGTTCTGGAGAACCGGGAGTAGAAATTGTGAGTAGTTTGGAGAACTAGCCAATACCACCTCTGACTGCCCCCGCCCTCATCTATTCTCTGCCTCCCATTGAGTCCCTGCTGATCAGCTGGGGCTACTTTCGTTGCCCTGCACAGGACAATGGAGCTGGAAGCAGGTTAGTGGGGTGGGGAGGGAATGGGGATTTTACAGTAAACTTCATCTGGAGTGGGGTAGAAATGGAGATTTTGCAGTATATCCTTCCCCTGCCATGCCCACTAAGCCATGCCATACCCAACCCATGCCATGCCCACCAAGCCACGCCCAGAGAACTGGTAGCAAAAAAATTGAATACCATCTGAGGCTTCTCAGAAAACAACAACTGAATGGAAAACTGCTGGTGATCTTCTACCGCTGCACCAGACAGAGCATTTTAACATACTGCATCTCTGTATGGTTTGCCAATTGCACAGAGGCAGATAGGAAAACACTCCAGAGGGTTAATGTCATTTCCCAGAAGATCATTGGTTGTCCTTTTCCCTCTTTGGAAGAGCTTTATAGCTCCTGCTGCCTTAAGAAAGTTCAAAACATCCTCAAAGATTCATCTCATCCTGGGAACCCCTTTTTTTGAACTATTACCATCTGGCAGATGGTACAGTCTAATAAAAACAAGGAAAAACAGGCTGAAAAACAACTTCTATCCCAGGGCAGTAACTCTTTTGAATTCTACTGTATAGTGCCACATTAATGCAATATCAGGGGTTTTCAATTCAATTGTATAGAATGCAAAGGAGGTGTGTTTGTGTTTTATTTTTATAGTTATAATTATAATGGCCACTGAAGATGTTATTTAATTTCACTGTACAAGGTGCAATGACAATAAAGTGAAAGTAAAGTGAAAGTAAAGTAAAATTAAAGTAAAAATAAAAGTAAAGTAAAAGTAAAGGTGAAGGTGAAGTGAAGTGAAGTGAAGTGAAGTGAAGTGAAGTGAAGTGAAGTGAGGTGTGGTGAGGTGAGGTGAAGTGAAGTATCAACCATTTTCCTAGCTTTTCCCTCAGTTGTAGGACCTGTTTATTTTGCACTGAGCTTAGCCTAACACAGATTTGGGCAGAGAGAGAGTGGCTGGGCCAAAGTCACCCAGTTGGCTTCCATGTCCAAGGCAGGATTAAAACCTGGGCCCCCCACTCTCCATCTCCTAATCCAGCACCCTAACCATTACACAGCTAATCCTCAATTTACAACCATTCATTTAGTGGCCATTCAAAGTTACAACAAAGCTAAAAAAACAAAACAAACCTATGCCTTTTTCACACTTACAACTGTAAGGCGACCTTCTCATGAGTGAAGTCAATGGGGAAGCAGATTCATTCAATAACCGGGTTACAAATTGCAGGGATTCACATAACAACTGAGGCAAGAAAGGCCCTGAGATGGGACAAAATTCACTTAACAAATGTCTCACATAACAACATAAATTTGCACTGTGGCTTGACGTAAGCAAAATCTGGACACTTGGCAACCAGTTCAGTGGTGGGATTCATTTTTTTTTACTACCGGTTCTGTGGGCGTGGCTTGGTGGGCGTGGTGTGGCTTGGTAGGCATGGCCTCACCCCGCTAACCTGCTTTCCAGCTCCGTTCTCCTGTGCAGGGCAACCAAAGAAGACCCAGCCAATCAACTGGGACTCAATAAGAGAGAGGGGTCGAGCCAGTCAGAGGTGGTATTGGCCGGTTCTCAAACTACTCAAAATGCCCGCTACCGGTTCTCCAGAATTGATCAGAACCTGCTGAATTACCAACTCTGAACCGGTTCATGTTTATGATGGTTGCTATATCCTGGGATCACATGATCTACTTTTGCGGCCTTCTGACAACCAAAGCCAACAGGGAAGCCATATTCATAGTGACAACAGTGTCACTATTAATGGTAGAGATTCCCTAAACAAATGTGGCAAGAAAAGTTGTAAAATGGGACAAAACTCACTTAAGAACAGTCTCCCTTAGCAACAGAAATGTGGGGTTCAACTGTAGTTTTAAGTCAAGGACTACTTGTAACAGAGTTCTCTCCTAAATTTTATAATATTGGGTGAATGTTATTATATTGAAATTTTGAAATTTTGTTATTATATTGAAAATTTCAAAAATTTTCTTAACAGAAGAGATAGATCTGCTATTTTTTTATAGTTTTGCTGTATTTTCTTCTTCTCCTCTTCTATATATATAAAAGCAAAATACCACTCATGCATCATCACAAAATCTCCAGAACTATAAAGCCTACAAACCTGAAATTTTGGCACGTATGTTCCTCTTGGCTTCTAGGTGCTCACTAAGAAAGGATTTTTCAAAATGACCATGAGAGCATTAGTATTTCCTATATTATTATTATTATTAACATGCTCTGATGCTAAGGAGTTCTACTCCCCCTCCCCACCTGAAAAGAAATCTGCTCCAAATGTAAAACACAAGCAAAGTAGAGGAGTTTCAGTTTCAGAGCACCAAGCAGCTTTAGTACAGAACAGTTGAGCTAAGCTACGCCCAGGCTCCTTGCTGTCTCCTTCTTGTCCACATAGCAAATGCTGTTTCAAGTTTCCAAACAGCCCTCAACTCTCTCATACACTGACGGAATGCTAGCCAGATGAATACCGATGGGTGCTGATAGGCAGAGGCAGATTTTTTTTCCCCTCATTTTCCTCCCCAAAAGCTAAGCCCAACCACATAGTTTCGCAGCGAAACACAGGTATCGAGCTAGTAGATTTATATAACCAGACCTCATGCTTGTTGATTTCACTGCAAAAGATACAGTTTTCTTGAAAACAATCCTGCCTGGAACATTTGATTGTCTAGCTTTATTTAATCCTTACAAAAGACAAATGCAGAAAATAAGGCATACCTGGTTTTTTTTATTATCATCATCATACAATCCAACATGTGTGCATTCCTGAGGGCCCTATAAAGAGAGCAATTGAGTGTTAAATATTCCTATTTTAATACAATTTTAAATAGTTACTCTCCATTGGGAAAACACCTTTTCTGTCAAAACTTTACCAGTTTTATTTTGGTGTTATCTGCAGTCTGGGAAATCTATGCCTAAATTTAAAAGTTGATATCTATCATTCCGTTGTCACAAGGGGGTAGAAAATTTGGGACAACTTAATTCCTATATGTCAAAGCTTCTCTTGGTACATAAAAAAAGACAGAGGAAAAATAATTAAGGTTTTTTTTTTTCCTTAATGAAAAAGATCATTAAAAAAAATAATAGAAAATTTAGAATCCTATTTATGCCATGGCATTTTTCAATCTTTCAAGCTAGGTTTACCTAACATAGTTAATCCTATATTAAATAAATCTAACTTGGTTTTAATGCAATACCTTTTTATTTTGTTTTGTCGCTTAGGGTTATTTAGACAGTCGCACGTGCAATAAGATGAAATAAAATAAAAATATAAAGTAAACTTTTTATCTCCTTTTCTCAATAAAGAAAAGTAGCGTGAAGGTATGGAGATCCATTCCTGATTCAGTCTTTTCATTTTGCTATCATTTCAACCTTCATCTATGTCCCATCCAGTGGTGGGATTCAATTTTTTTTACTACCGGTTCTGTAGATGTGGCTTGGTGGGCGTGGCAGGGGAAGGAGACTGTAAAATCTCCAGTCAGAGGTGGGATTTGCCGGTTCTCTGAACTACTCAAAATTTCTGCTACAAAATTTCTGCAGTTCTGTTCTCCAGGACTGGTCAGAACCTGCTGAAGACCACCTCTAGTCCCATCTCTTGTCACCTAACAAAAACTATGTTGGGAGATAAAAAAATTCGCTAAGGTTGATCTTACTGCAGAGAAGAGCAATAAAGATGATCAGGGGATTGGAGGCTAAAACATACAATGAACAATTGTGGGGTCTAGGTGCATCTAGTCTAACAAAGAAAAGGCTTAGGGGTGACATGATAGCAGTTTTCAAGTACTTGAGGGGTTGCCACAGAGAAGAGGGGGTCAACCTATTCTCCAAAGCACCTGAGGACAGCACAAGAAGTAATAGATGGAAGACTGCTAAAGAGAGATCCAATCGAGAACGAAGGAGAAATTTCCTAACAGTGTGAACAATTAACCAGTGGAAGTCTCCAAGAAATTGTAGGTGCTCCATCACTGGAAGTTTTTAAGAAGAAATTGGGCAGCTGGAATAGTAGTCTCCTGAATGTTTATGAAGATTCTCAGTCTTCCAGGTCATGGCTGTCCCAAAGGTGTTTTTTTTTCAAGAGGCAATTGGACTTTCTGATTATTATTTTGTTTTTGAAGACATTCTCATCTCATTCTCAACTGGTCATTTGCATTATTTTAGAGAATCATTGAGACCATTTAGAGAATCATTGAGACCCTCAGGGTTACCTCCTAATGTCCTTTAGGACTCTCTAAAAGGATGCAAATGACCAGTTGTCTGCAAGGAATATAAATCCTTCCATTCCCCCACCATCCAGTCAGACCTGAAGAAGCTTCTTAAATGAGAAGTGAAACATTTTGAAAGAAAAACCAGAAAATCCAGTTGGCTCTTGAAAAAAAGCATCTTTGGTATAGGGCCATGATGGCGAACCTATGGCACCCGTGCTACAAGTGGCACGCAAGTCATAGGCAAACTTACCTCACTGGGCATGCCTGTGCCTCACAGCTGATTTTTTTTCAGTTGGTTTGAGGCCTTTTTCGACCTCCCAGAGGCTTGGAAAAAGCCTCTGCAAGGCTTCTCAGGATGAATTATAGGCCCATTTCGTCACTTCCTGTAATACCAGAAGTGACTAAACGGGCCTATAACTCGGCCTGAAATGCCTTGCAGAGGCTTTTTCCAAACCTCTGGGAGGCCGAAAAAGGCCTCAAACCAGCCAAAATATCAGATGTGAAGTGCAGTGCAGGTAAGGGGGTGGGAGTGATGATTGCGCAGGCATGCACAGGGGGTGTGGGGAAGGAGGGTGCACATTACATTCTGGGTGCTGGCATGCAAATACAGGTGGGCTGGTGCGCTCACCATTTTTGACACATGAGTCCAAAAAGGTTAGTCACCACTGACGTAGGGTCCCCTGCATGTCCCCTTCCAACTCTGTTGATCTGTATTCTGTAAATGATGTTGTACTTCCTTTCATTTTGCTGACCAATGGACCTCATTCTTCAGGTCTAACTCAAGAGTCCATTGACTCTTGTAAAAAAGCTACTTGCCCCAGGGAATTCCATATGACCATTTCTCAAGTAAGAAACAAATTGGTCTTACCTTCCAAGTATAAAGAACATTTCCATTTCTTTCCACATTTATTATAAGCGGCGTTTCCAAATGATTTCCCCAAGCATCTAGAAAAAGGCAAACATGAATGCATCTCTAAACTTATTCAGTCCAACTGTAAAGGAAAGCCAATTTCTGAAAAGAATATGCAAATAGGATCTTAAGAGATGAGCAGGTGGAGTTGGAAGGCAGAGTTAAATGTGTCATCATTGTGGGAATCATTGTGTAGCCACAAGATACTCAAGTTCAGCTCCTCTATGAATGCTTATCTAGTGCCAATTTAGCTTTGGCCATCAGTTGACCAGATTTCTCTGTATAGGTAGCAATACAGGTAGTTCCTGACTTATGACCCAAAATTTATGTTCCCAAGTGAAACATTTGTTAAGTGTGTTTTGCCACATTTTATGACCTTTCCTCCCACAATTGTTAAGTGAATCTGGCTTCCTCACTGATTTTGCTTGTCAGGTAGTCTCAAAAGCAGATTACATGACCTCAGGACACTGCGACCATCATAAATATGAACCAGTTGCCAAGCATCACATGACAAAGGGGATGTTGTAAGTGTGAAAAACAGTCCCTTTTCTCAGTTGTAACTTTGAACAGTCACTAAATGAACTATTGCTGTGATGGCGAACCTATGGCATGCGTGCCAGAGGTGGCCTCGCAGAGCCATTTGTGCCAGCATGCGAGCCGTGGGCAAACTTATCTCGCTGCACACCTCACAGCTGATTTTTGGCCTCCCAGAGACTTGAAAAAAAGCCTCTGCAGGCTTTGCAGGATGGATAATTGTGATGACCCGTAGTCTCTCAAAATAACTCAAAACATATATTAAAGTCCGGTAAAGCCTTCAACTTAACTTCACTGTTTTATTAGGCACAGTTTAAAGTCACAAAAGTAATTAAGGAGGCAAACAGAAAACCAAAACAAACCGCATTGATGAGAGTTCTGAAGCAAGCTGAGATAACTAATTATAAACTCTAGGAAAATAGCCGAGAAAAGTCCATGGAAAGAACGCCAGCAAAGATAAACCTCTTTCAAGGTGTACACTAATTGACTTAAGCAACCTCTCCTCCCTGCGTGACCTAGGATGTATAGGGGATGGGTCTGTATCCTCCTCTGACTGCTCAGCTGGCCTCTGCCCTTCTCCAGCCTCCTCCATCAGCTCTGGAGCCACACTCCCACTCCCTGTTGGCTGTTCCTTCTCTTCCTCAGTCAGACTCTACCAGGGGCATGACAATAATAGGCCCATTTAGTCACTTCCTGTATTTCTGGAAGTGACAAAACAGGCCTATTATTTGTCCTGAAAAGCCTGCAGAAGCTTTTTTCAAGCCTCTGGAAGACTGAAAAAGGCCTCAAACAGGCCAAAAATCAGCTGTGGGGCACAGTGCAAGTAAGGGGGCAGCGGAGGGGGGATTGCGCATGCATGTGCAGGAAGCGTGCGCATTGACTTCTGGGTGCTGGTAGGCAAGCCCACACACAATTTTTGGCACAGGAACCCAAAAAGGTTAGCCACCAGTGAATTATTGTAAGTCGAGGACTACCTGTAAGACAGTCTTGCTATGCTTTGAACTCAACAAATGTTCTTGATTCTTTGCGCCTGACACAGATCGTGTCTGCAGTCCATTTGAATACAGTAAAAACAACTTTTTCCAGCTCTTTTCAGCAGCTTGATTAGAGAGTGAAGTCTCTCCATCATGAATAGGGTAATTGTTTAGAGGTCACGTCTCCAAGTTGGCCGCATCTTAACATCACATGGATATTATTAACTTTTGGAACAGTGGAAGACATAAGTTTAGAACTTTTCTGTAGGAAGGAATTGATCTATCACATGAATTTATTTGAAGAATCTTATTGTGTCAAGGGTTCTTATCTTTCTTCCTTTTTTAGTGCTTTGAATAAAGCAGCATATCCATTTTAATTCTGGTAAACCAGTGGCCCACCTTTGGAGCACCATAGGCTGGTTCTGCGAAGAGAGGTTTTCCCGTGAACCGGAGGGAAGTGTGGTTTCGCGTGCTGCCTTCATCCCACGGATGGGACTTTGTTTGTTTATTGGCCTGGCCCAATAAAGGTCCACAGACTTGGGGGTGGATGGGTTAAGGGACCCTTGCTCTAAATTTATAAGACTCTGAAGAATGATTGTAATTAGAATTTAATTTGTGCAAGGAAATATAAACACCATTGTACAAACATAAACACATGCATATATATTTTGTTGGTATGGTTGTTAGTTGTGAAGTCATGTCCGACCATCACGACCCCATGGACAATGTTCCTCCAGACCTTCCTGTCCTCCACCATCTTCTGGAGTCCATTTAAGCTCACGTGGACTGCTTCAGGGACTCCATCCAGCCACCTCCTTCTCTGCCATCCCCTTCTTCTTCTTTGTCTCTCAATCATTCCCAGCATTAGGCTCTTCTCCAGGGAGTCCTTTCTTCTCATGAGGTGGCCATTTTGGGTTTTATCTTCAGGATCTGGCCTTACCAAGAGCAATCAAGGTTGATTTCCTCTAGGACTGACCGGTTGGATTGCCTTGCAGTCCAAGGGATTTGCAGGAGTCTTCTCCAGCACCAGAGTTCAAAGGCCTCCATTCTTTGGCACTCAACCTTTCTTGTGGTCCAACTTTCACAGTGACAAATTGCAACTGGGAAAATCATAGCTATGGTTTACGTATTTACATTCCCTCATATTTTGGTCAAAAGCGTTTTCCAGATAATTGATCTGATCTCTTCAACTGGTAAAAATTGTTGTAATCATAACAATTTCTACTTTAAAATGGTACCTATCAGATATACAATAAAATCTGTCAACAATAAAACAAATAAAAATGGTGTTTTAATTGTTTCATTATTTACAGAAAATACGCTCAATCATAAATCCGAAGCCAAGTGTCTGCTTGGTGGAATATAGAGTAATGGGTGCCATTTACTTGGGTTGATTTCAATGCATTTCATGACCAACTAGGATGAATTGCAAAAAATGGAAAGGTACACATATTTTGGGATACAACTGTACATCTTTCAACTATGTTGAACTTCAAAAAGATTAATGTAAATGTTAGCATCTTGATGAAAAACCCCAAAGATAGAAAGAGGGATGGCCTTACCTACCCAAATTATTTCAAACTATTTCAGATCGATTCAAGAAAGACAACACCTCGATCTTCAAAAATTAGCAGGCTGGAAAGAAATGATATTCTAAAACAGGTAAAAGGTAAAGGTAAAGGTAAAGGTTCCCCATGAACTTCCATGCTAGTTGTTTCCAGCTCTAGGGGGCAGCGCTCATCTCCGTTACAAAGCCAAACAGCTAGCGCTGTCCGAAGACATCTCCATGGTCATGTGGCTGGCATGACTAAATGCCAAAGGCTCACAGAACGCTGTTCCTTTCCCACCAAAGTGATCCCCATTTTTCTACTTGCATTTTTTACATGCTTTCGAACTGCTAGGCTGGCAGAAGCTGGGACAAGTAACGGGAGCTCACTCTGTTAGGTGGTGCTAGGGATTCAAACCGACAAACTGCCGACCTTTCTGATCAACAAGCTCAGTGTCTCAGCCCGAGCTACCACGTCCCTCTAAAATTTTAGTGGGCACACAAAAATCAAAGGTAAATAAATGTGTTTCAGAACTGGGATTGCATGGAAGTTTCTTGGCTCAGATGGACCTTTTATGGGTAATTGTCAATTTACGACCTCCGTTGAGCCCCAAATTTCAGTTGCTAAAATGAGAGCATTCTTAAATGAATTTTGCCCCATTTTACATCCTTCCTTGCCACAATTGTAAAGCGGATCACTGCAGTTGTTAGTAATTTCAAGTTAGTAACATGGTTGTTAAGTGAATCTGGCTTGCTTATTGGCTTTGCCTGCAAAGCATCCATCATAAGTATGAATCAGTTGTCTAGCGTTTGAATTTTGATCACATGATCGCTGGGAAGCTGCAAACTATTTTCATAACTAAATGTTTGTAAGTCACATTTTTCCGTACCATTGTAACTTCGAATGGCCACTAAGTGAACTGTTGTAAATCAAGCATTCTTGGAGTCTAGTAATGCAAGACCCATCAACTTTCTCCTACACAGATCAAAACATCACATGCTCCAAATGGAATGGAGCAGTTAAGAACTACGAGATATTCCTGTTTACTTTTGGGAGTAAGTTAATTCAGTAGGGCTGAGAAACAAAATTGGATTACACTATCACTAATTACAATGAATAAGCTTAAAATACACATACAAAGTCCTTTGTTGAGAAGCTTTCTCTCCTAAATAAAGTTTACCTCACCCAAGGAAATGGTTTGCAAACTGCCCAAACTTCTAATGATGTTTGCTTTGTAGAAATTCAAAGTTTAATCATGAGTAAAAGCCGAGTAATATATAAATGGTCTTTCCCTCATGTCTGAGAAGAAAAACAGCAAATACATAAATTTCAAGTTGTGACATTTACAGAGAGAATGAAGGCTGGCCTACGTGATGGATGGTTAGGAGGAAGTTGGAATGAATAATGATTTCCTGCCTATTTCAGGTCTTGCAGTTTTAAACTCTTTTTCCTTTTATTTTTTTATTTTTTTTTATTTTTATGACAAACAAAACAACAAATAAAACCAACTTTCAATTATACAGTGTGTCGTGTGCTCAATATTTATAAAGCTGCCTTCTTATGGTACAAGGGAACTAAAACACAGGGGTACTTTAGAAGACATTATATATGAGAGGCTTTGTTATTAAACTGGAAGATTAAAAAGCAGTATTATTTAAAAATTCCAGTCTGGTTATCAACTATTGAAGCATTTTCATATCCAATAACATATAAAAAGGAACAACCAATTAGATATGGTGAAATATTGAATGGAAAGGGTGAACTTATCTATGCAAGAACTAGAAGAACAAGGTATAAGGATGAATTGGTTTTCATATGTGCAAATACATTCTAGATATGACAAAGATCTTAAAACAGAAAGTTTTCATGATAAACTGACTGACTTAGATAAAATTTTGACAGGTACTGATGAAAAGGCGATTAAAAAACTATACGGACATTTATTAAAGGTTAAGCTAGAAGAAGAGCAAGTTAAAGAAACAATGATTGCTTGGGGCAAAACTTTTGGATATGGGATTGGTTTAGAGAAATGGCAAAAATTGTGGTCTCAAAATTACAAAATGACAATGTCAACAGCATATAAAGAAAATTTGTATAAGATATTTTACAGGTGCACCTACCCCCAACGAGAATAGCAAGAATGTTTAAGAATAAATCCGAAAAATGTTGGAAATGTCATCAGATACCGGGTTCATATTACCATATGTGGTGGATGTGTGCAGAAGCTAAAAGATATTGGACTAAAATCCACACATGGTTGGAAAAAATGACAAAGAAACACATAGACTTTAAACCAAAGATATTTTTATTGGGGATTTTACTGGAAATATAGAATAGGGAATTGAAATATTTGATTGTAAATGTATTAACAGCGGCTAGAATTGTATTTGCTAAAAATTGGAAAAATGAGGCAATACCAATACAGGAGGAAGTTACCAAGAAAATAATGGAATGTGCTGAAATGAGTAAATTGACATTTGAAATTAGAGAACAAGAAGATAAACAATGTTATAAGATATGGGATTTATTTTATCAATGGTTAGACAAAAAATATGGAAATGAAATACGGTAGAGAATTTTACAAGGATAACAGAATTATACAGAATATAATATAAAGATGTGTTAAGGCTAGGTCCCACTGGCCGACGGATGCAAAGCGTACGCATAAAGGACACAGAGGACGAGCAAAATTTCGGGGGTGGCTCCATCCGTTGTCATCCGCTTCAAAAAGTGGTGAAAATTTGCATAAACAGAACGAAACAGAACGGAAAAGAACAGATGTGCATAGTATGTAGCGGGGATGTTAAACGGATGTTCATAGGAAGCCTAGCGGATATATATCGGATGAAGCGGATGCATCACGTACGCCTAAAGGAAAGAAAGGGGATGCCACATGGATGTATATCGGATGCAAACGCATCCTATTTCTGTGCTACTAACGATGTATAGACGTTCCATGTACCCTTTCTTTCCTCCCTCTTTCCGTTTTCAGCTGCAGCGGATGTGAGTTGCGAGGATGCCCAGAGGATGCAGAGAGGATACAGCGGACATTTAACAGATGATAAACGGACATAGAACGTTTTTTGCTCGTATGTCGCGGATTTACATTGTACACGGAGGAAAGTTCATCCGTTCACAAAGTTTTGTGCAGCTCAAAACTTCTTGCGCGGATGAAATCGCAGTGGACGGATCCTCGACGGATAGAGCGTATGAAACACGTATGCAATGAGTACACAACGGATGCATAATGTTTTCCAAGCTTTTTTAAATGTTTTACATCCTCTTTGCATCCGTAAGTGCAGTGGGACAGGGCCTTTACTATTGGATGGATTTAGGATGATATAATGAATTGTTATAATATAAATTAATTTAAAATGTTGATCATCTCGTATAAAATGAAGGAATAATAGTATTAGTCAAATAAATGATTATTAATAATAATAATGTATACATATATATTAGATTGATAATATGAGAATTTATACAAACAACTGTAAGTGAGGACTATGGAGAGGATGCACAAGAATTTGTAACCAACCGAGACACTGTATGTATGTAACTGGAAGATAGTTTTATGTTTTATGTTTTGTTTGTGTACGCTTGTCTAAAAATAAAAAAAAAAATATTATTTTTTATAAATCTTACCTCTTAAATTTACATTCATATTATATTCTAATCAACATTCTATATCATATTGTATCATTATTATACTATCATTAAAGTTTTAATTTCAATTCCAGGCTATTTTTAAAAGCAAATCTCAACTCTTACTAAATTATATTCATAACTTATTCAAAACTAACCAATTATAATATATCATTACTATTACAATAGACTTCAATTTCTTACTCTTCTATCTAACCATTCATAAAATAAATCCCAAATGTTATAATATTCCTTTTCTTCTTTCTCTCTAATTGCTAATGTTAATCTACTCATTTCTGCATGTTCCATTATTTTCTTAATCATTTCCTCCTCCTAAACTCTCTTTTTCAATTGCACACTACTAGATGACCTTATATCACCTTTTAAGGAAGTTTCAATAACAAATCAATTAGCACTTTGTTATTTTTTTTTTTACAGGTAGTTTCAATTACATATCTGAATAGACTCAAAGTATCCATCGTTCTTGGGACCGAAGATTCTATTAATGTTTAGTAACTGAGATAAGATGCAGCCAAAAGTCAAGTACTATTTAAATTTCCTTTAATTTCAGGGAGAAATAGCAATGATTAACTTTGTTAAAGCCAGGCACCCCCCCACCCCCAAATCAAACAAATACATTGTTTAGAAGCTAAATATTGAAAAACCATAAAACCTGTTCTTAAGAATGGTGCAATGGTCAAGAGAATCTACTAATGCAGAGGTCCCCAACCACCAGTCCCCGGACTGGTATCAGTCTGTGGATCATTTTGTACCGGACCGCAAAGCTTGGGTGCCGCCATCTTGTTTCGACAGCGCTTCCGGGTTTTCGGTTGCTTCCGGGTTTTCGGTTGGAAAGTTTGGGTGCTGAAGGAATCCTCGTGCCTTAGTTTTGTCGAAGGGGGGAGGGCACGGCTTCGAACGAAGAGCCTTCCCGATGGTGGTGGAGTCTCACGTTACTCAGGTACCAGTCCGTGGAAGAATGAATAATCGTGAAACTGGTCCCTGGTACAAAAAAGGCTGGGGACCACTGTACTAATGGCTTTTGGAGATTTTAGCAATGGATTTCCTAATCCTGCAAGAAGGATACGATTTTAATAAAGGAGAATATTTGTAGCTCAGGGTTGACAGGAGAGGGTCTTTGGTGCTCTCTGAGCTTGGTGGTTTTCGTGCAGACGTTTCATGACCTAACTAGGCAACATCATCAGCTCTAATGGAATTAAGGACATGATTCCCTAGCCCACATATTCAAAAGTAGCTTGATATTTGTGCTTCACTATGAAACTATGTGGTCGGGCTCAGTTTTGGGGGAGGAAAATAAAGGGGGGAAATCTGACTACCAGCATCCATTGGTATTCATCTGGCTAGCGTCCTGTCAGTGTGTGAGAAAGTTGAGGGCTGTTTGGAAACGGAAACAGTATTTGCTGTGTGAGCAAGAAGGAGAGAGCAAGGAGCCTGGGCGTGGCTTACCTCGACCGTTCTGTATACTAAAGCTGCTTGGTGCTGTGAAAATGAAACAGAAATGGAAACTCTCCTCCTCTGCTTGTGTTTGGCATTTGGAACAGATTTCTTTTCAGGTGGGGAGGGGAAGAACTCAGCATCAGAGCATGTTAATAATAATAATATATGAAATGCTAAAGCTCTGGTGGTCATTTGTGAAAATCCTTTCTTGGTGAGCACCTAGAAGGCAAGAGGAACATGCATGCCAAATTTCAAGTTTGTACGTTTTACAGTTCTGGAGATTTTGTGATGATGCATGAGTGATATTTTGCTTTTAGATAGATAGATAGATAGATAGATAGATAGATAGATAGATAGATAGATAGATAGATAGATAGATAGA
>BLBF01000022.1:10204630-10219836 GCA_015471245.1 Laticauda colubrina | reverse complement strand
AGATAGATAGATAGATAGATAGATAGATAGATAGATAGATAGATAGAGATAGATAGAGAGAGAGAGAGAGAGAGAGAGAGAGAGATGGAGATATATAGATATAAATATAGATATATAGATATAGATATAGATATATAGATATAAATATATAGATATTGTGGAGAGGGACAAAATGAGGATATTTTGGTGTCATAAGGTGCTCCATTCAAAATCCAAGAAAGAAATACTTGGACTCTTTAAGTTAGAGAAAAGATATCTTTTACTGAAAATGAAGGGGTAGCAACCAAAGAATTCTGAATCTGAGAAATTAGGCGCACAAATCACATATACAAAGTGATGGAAATGTTCCCACCCCCAATAGTTAAGATGACACTTCCAATTAGAAGTTGTGAATATGATCATGTGTGCATCTTCAGGTGATGATGAGGCCTCTGTCCGTTGACCTTGGCATATTTTGATAACGGGTTGCAGTTGCGCAGAGAAAAGAAAGCTAAGCGAGAAATAGAAACCTAACTCTGATGTACGCTCCCCCCTCCTCATTTACACAACAGAAAAATGTAACACCTCCAGCACGCTTCCCAGACTCATCCCCCCCCCCCTTATGACAGCCGAAAGATGCAAAGCGATAGTAGAAGATCTTGAAGGCTGACATTTGGTCTGTTTCCCAGCCATTCAAGGGCGCTGGTTGTAATCCTATGCAAAAAGGCCTAGCAGCAAGGAAGAGCAACATTGAGCTATTTATTTATTTAGCATATGACATAGAGTATACTGGTCACAGTATAGGTTGTCCTCCACTGACAAAAGTTCATTTAGTGACCGTTTGAAGCAATGGAAAAAGAGACTCGTGACCGTGTTTCACATTTACAACTGCTGCAGCATCCCCACGTGATCAAAATTCACATGCTTGGCAACTGACTCAGTTATGATGGTCGCAGCGTCCAGGAGTCGTGTGATTCCTCTTTTGCGACCTTCTGACAAGCAAAGTCAGTGGGGAAGCCAGATTCACTTAACAACCACGTGACTCACTTACCAATGGCCGTGATTCACTTAACAACTGTGGCAAGAGAAGTCGTAAAATGGGGTGAAACTCATTTAACAACCATCTCACTTAGCAACAGAAATGTTGCGCTCAATTGTAGTGGTAAGTTCGGGCTACCTATAATTACTATGATGCACCTATAAATTTGGCTGATCAGAATAGAATTAGTATTCTACACAGGTAGTCCTCGATTTACAATAGTTCATTTAGTGACCGCGCTGGGGAAAAAAGTGATTTATGGACATTTTTCACACTTATGACCGTTTCCACCTTCCCCATGGTCACAGGATCGAAATTCAGATGCTTGGCAAGCAGTTCCTATTTGCGATGGTGGCTGTGGAATCTGCTTTTGCGACCTTCTGACGATCAAAGTCCACCGGGAGAGACAGATTCACTGAATGATCATGCTACTCACTTAACAACCGCAGTGATTCGCTTAACAACCCCCCATCCCCATGGTCAGAAAAGTCATAAAACAGGAACAAGCTTGCTTAAAGAACCTTGGTGGTACAGTGGTTAGAGTGCAGTACTGCAGGCTACTTCTGCTGACTATTGGCTGCCTGCAATTTGGCAGTTCAAATCCCACCAGGCTCAGGGTTGACTCAACCTTCCATCCTTCCGAGGTGGGTAAAAAATGAGGACCCAGATTGCTGGGGGAAAGAGGCTGACTCTGTAAACCACTTAGAGAGGGCTGTGAAGCAGTGTGAAGCGGTATATAAGTCTTAAGTACTATTGCCTTGCCATGCCATGCCATGCCATGCCATTCCTTCCTTCCTTCCTTCCTTCCTTCCTTCCTTCCTTCCTTCCTTCCTTCCTTCCTTCCTTCCTTCCTTCCTTCCTTCCTCCTTTCTCTTATTTTCTTTTTCACTCTCCTTCCTGGTGGCAGTGGTTAGAATACTTTATTGCAGGCAAACTCTCCCTCCCTTCCTCCCTCCCTTCTCCTCCCTCCCTCCCTTATCCCTTTCTTTTTCTCCTTCCTCATGCCACAGTGGTCAGAATGCAGTACTGCAGGCAAACTCTGCCCATTGCCAGGAGTTCAATCCTGACCAGCTCCAGGTTGATTCAGCCTTCCATCCTTCCAAGATCAGTAAAACAAGGATCCAGATTCTTGGAAGAAATAGGCTGACTCTGTAAACCACTTAGAGAAGGCTATAAAGCACTGTATATAAGTCTTAAGTGCAATTGCTATTAAGCCATGTTTCGCTCACAGCCACATACATTTTGGGCCCAACTTTGGTCCTAACCAGAGGAGCCGCTTGGTATATTCATCTCTTTGAGGCAAGGGTCTTTCAAACTTGGCCAGTTTAAGGCTGGTGGACTTCAACTCCCAGAATTCCTGAGCATAGTTGAGAAAGTCCAGAAATATTTCACAAGAAGAGTTCTCCACTCCTCTACTCGTTGTAGAATACCTTATGCCATCAGGCTTGAAATTATAGACCTAGAAAACCTGGAATTACACCGTCTTCAGTCTGATCTAAGTATGGTATATAAAATCATACATTGCAATGACTTCCCTTTCAATGAATACTTCAGCTTCAACCACAACATTAGAGCAAACAATAGATACAAACCCAAGGTAAACCACACCAAAGTCAATTGCAGGAAATACGACTTCAGCAACAGAGCGGTCAAGGTCTGGAACACTCTGCCTGACTCTGTGGTTTCTTCCCCAAACCCTAAAAACTTCAACCTTAGACTGTCTACTATTGACCTCACGCCTTTCCTAAGAGTCTGTAGGGAGCATGCATAAGCGCATCAACGTGCCTCCCGTCCCTGTCCTATTGGTTCTTTTTATTTTTCTGATAAGTACCCATTTCATATGTTCATAACTATGTCTATACTTATACCTATTATCTTGTAAGCATTGACAAATCAAAACAAATAAATAAAAAGAAAAAACTTTGACTGGAGGACGAATTCCGGGAGTTGAAAGTCCACAAAGTCTTCAAGCTGTCAAGTTTGAAAGACACACACACACTGCTCTAAGGGGCCATGTATCCAATTTTGAAGCGCAGCGTTTGTGAGTTGGAAGGGAGGAGAGGGGGAAAAATTGCTTTTCTTCCTCGTGCAAGTTAGTCACACGATAGGAGCCGGTTTTTCCAACTTTTTGAGCTAAAGGAAGCCGAGCATGGGAGGGATTTCTCCGCACTCCTCGTTTTGCAGAGCCCCGTGGGTTTCCACCCACCCACCCACCCATGCAACAAGGCACACACACACGCACAAATTTTGGAAGGGCTCAGTTCTGCCCCACGGGGCTGCTCCGGCTGCTTGCACCCTAGGTAAACTTTGCAAAGCCCCAGCCCGGCGCTCACCTGCGCTGCCGTCTCGTCCCGGCCGCTCAGCCGCCTCCGCCCGCTCCGAAAGCCAAGGTCCCACGTCCCGGGAAGGGTCGAAGCGAGCGCTCAGTTCGCAGAACATCATCGCCCGGAAAGCGGCAGCCGCCGGGGAAGGAGCTTGCCTCTCGCCTCCCGTCGCTCTTTAGGACCCGGGGGCGGCGCGGCGGCGGCGGCGCTTCCATCCGCGCGCGAGCGTCACTTTCACTTCTGCCCGCAGCTGCAGCTGAATGCCCGGGCTCCGGCAGCCCTCAGGAGGCGGGGAAGCGGCTTCCTATTGGGCGCGCCGCGCGTCCTTCACAGTTGGAATCTTGGAGGGGCGGGACCGAGCCTGCGGCTGGCGGAGGTGAAGGGGCGGAGGAGCTGCGTGCGAGGAGGAGCACATTCCGGAATTATTCCTGGTCGTAGTAGTTGGGCCAGTACCGTCGTAATACAGTAGTAGTAGTGGTAGTGTTGTTGATCATTGCACAGTCAGCCAGATGTTCAGACTGAGTTTGGCATTATTACTACTAGTAGTACCGTATTAGTAGTACTGTAGTAGTAGTGTTGATCATTGCCCATTCAACCAGATGTCCAGACAGAGTTTGGCATTATTATTATTAGTAGTACCGTATTAGTAGTACTGTAGTAGTAGTGTTGATCATTGCCCATTCAACCAGATGTCCAGACAGAGTTTGGCATTATTATTACTAGTAGTACCCTATTAGTAGTACTGTAGTAGTAGTGTTGATCATTGCCCATTCAACCAGATGTCCAGACAGAGTTTGGCATGATTATTATTGTTGTTAGTAGGAGTAGTAGTCCCATAGTAATAGACTGTAGTAGTAATTGTGTTGATCATTGCCCAGTCAGCCAGATGTCCACATGGAGTTTGGCATTATTATTGCTACTGTAAGTAGTAGTAGTAGTACCATAGTAGGAATACCGTAGTAGTACCATAGTAGTAGTAGTGTTGATCATTGCACAGTCAGCCAGATGTTCAGACAGTGTTTGGCATTAGTAGTAGTAGTACTGTAATAGTAGTACCATAGTAGTAATGTTGATCATTGCAGTCAGCCAGATGTTCAGATGGAGTTTGGCATTATTATTAGTAGTGCCATAGTAGTAGTGTATTGATCATTGCAGTTATTGAACATTAACTGCAATAATTAACTCTGCAATTATGTGCCATTATGTGCTGTTGTTATTATTGTATTATTGTATTATTATCTTTTATTCATTGAACATGAAACTCAGTCAACTGAACATTTAAAAATGTATTATTATTATTATTATTTGTTTGTCAAGCGATTATTAGATAACAGGTATAAGTATAAACATAGTTATGAATACATGAAATGGATACATATAAGAAAAATAAAAAGAAACAATACAACAGGAATGGTAGGCGCGTTGGTGCATTTATGCACGCCCCCTATACCCTCTTAGGAAAGGGGTGAGGTCAATAGTAAACAGTCTTAAGGTTAAAGTTTTTGGGGTTTTATAACTGACTGGCACTGATGGTTGGTATGAGTTGCTGCTAGCATCATAAGTATCAACCAAGTATCTTCTTAAGATGTACAATGTTTGGAGTAGCAGTTTTTTGCAGTTCCGCCTGCGTTATTGCAGGAAGCTGCAATTTCTTGATGTATTTTAAAAAAATATTGGACATGGTACCAAGTGCCCCGATGACAATGGGTGTCATCATCATCATCATATCCATCCATCCATCCATCCATCCATCCATCATCTATCATCTATATCCATCCATCCATCCATCTTTCCATCCCATCTATCCATCCATCCATTCATCATCTGTATCCATCCATCTATCCATCTCATCTATCCATCCATCATCTATATCCATCCATCCTTCTATCCATCATTTATATCCATCCACCCATCTCATATATCCATCCATCCATCCATCCATCCATCCATCATCTTTCATCTATATCCATCCATCCATCTAATCTATCCATCCATTCATCCATCTATTATCTATGTCCATCTAATCTATCCATCCATCCAAGCATCATCTATCATCTATATTCATCCATCCATTTAATATTTCCATCTATCCATCTAATCTATCCATCCATCCATCATCTATATTTATCCATCCATCGATCCATCTTTCTATCTATCTATCTTGCAAAGGAAAAAAATCCCCCTCTTCCTTCCCCCACCAAGACAGCGGGGGGGGGGGGGGGGATGCTCTGTCCTACTGGGAGCTGCCCTTTGGTCTTCCTGTTTTTATCTTCCATCAGTTTAGCGGCCACTCCGTGCAACCTGCAAATTGAATCTGTCTCTTTTTAATAAAATACCTCGGCTGGAAAAAGTTGTTCTCTGACTGTTGATTTTTGTTGTTGTTGTTGCTAGTGTTTTGGGGTGCTTTTAGGCAGAGTCTTTAAATTGGACAGATGTATTGGAATCTGCAAAAATTCAGAGGAGCTTAGATGGCAGTAAAATTCAAGTTATCTGTGAATCTTTTCTGCCCTCTAGTGCTCATCTGAATTTTTGCAGCTCAGATCTGACTATTTGATTTATTTGATTTGTCAACCATTTATAAATTAATAGGTACAAGTATAAACATGAGGAAGAATACAGGAAATAGGTACAAATAAATGGGGACAGCAGGACTTGGAACTATTCTTCAGCTCTCATGAAATCTCCGTAGTTTTATACCTATGTAAACTGTGTCACTCACATTAACAGGTCAGATAATGCAGGGGTCTCCAACCTTGGCAACTTTAAGACTTGTGGACTGGCTGAGCAATTCTGGGAGTTGAAGTCCACAAGTCTTAAAGTTGCCAAGGTTGGAGACCCGAGAGATAAGGACAAGCATTAGCAGAATGTTCCAAACCTGGTTAGAGCTAACCTTGGTTAGGATTGTGTAGCTTACTGTGGTATATGAATAGATTATGAAAAAGGAAAGGTAGAGCATTGATCAGCCTTTGAACTTTGGTGTTGGAGAAGACTCTTGAAACTAAGGAGGGAACTAAGAAAGCAAATAGACCGTCAAACAAATCCATCCAGATTTCTCACTTGAGGCACAAATGAGCAAGTGTAGCTGCCGCTTATTTGATTGTGGCCTAGTCTGTAGCTCTTCCACCTATCTCAAGGTCGTTTCCACATGCCATAAAAGTTATACTCTTTGGGGCAGGGCACGAGTGGGATTCTACCAGTTCGCACCTATTCGCTAGAACTGATTGTTAACATTCTAAGCAGTTCAGAGAACCGATTGTTGGAAAAAATTACTGGCCTAATCCTGTAAGGAAGGCAGGAAGGAAACATTCTGGTGTTGCTTACAGAAACTGCCTCTCTGTTAACCCTTATTACATTCTTGGCAGGACTAGACTTCCTATCTTAGGAACCTCTCTGGAGTTTTTTTCCCCTCCTTTACTGGTACTTTGCTTGTGTGGAGTGACCATTCAAAGTTGCAATGGCATTGAAAAAAATTACTTATGACCATTGTTCACACTTACGACTGTTGCAGCATCCCCACAGTCATGAGAGGCCAAGTGAGGAGATGTGTGCCTTGATGTGAGTGATATTGAATTGGCCACGCCCAGCCAATAACATGACCACCAAGCCACGCCTACTAACTAAGCCACACCCACAGAAACGGTTCTTTAAAAATTTGAATCCCATCCCTGGGCATAGGTGTCTCAAGGCCCATGGGCCGGATCTGGTCTGCGGGGACGGACTGGAAATATCAAAGGACCGGTTCTATGAGAGCACTTTCTCTATGAGAGAGTGCTTTGCGCATGTGCACAGCGCTCAAAAAACCACTTGGAAAAATCAGCGCTGGTTAGTTGGGTTTTTTAGCTCAGCTGAGGCACAGCAATTTTCTCTGCTGCGTGAGGTGAAAAACAAGGGAATATAGGGAATGGCGGGAGTGGGAGGGTGGGGCCATCCAGAGGTGATATTTGCTGGTTCTCCAAACTACTCAAAATTTCCTCTACTGGTTCTCCAGAACCGGTCTGAACCGGTTGAATACCACCTCTGGGTGCGCCCCCCTGGCCCATTTTCGGCCTCCATGGCCTCCTGCAGCACTCTGCTGGCTGAAAACGGGGCATGGGGGGCATGCTGCAGGAAGCATCCATCCTGTCTCCCTGCCCCACTTCCGGCTGGCCTGTGGAGAACTGCAATGCTGATCCAGCCCTCGAAGAAATCCAGTTTGATACTCCTGCTTTGGTGAGAGTCTACAGTTTCAGGATGTAGATGACACAATTACACCCATTTGTCTGACCCCAATGTTCCCAATAATATACACCGACAAAAGTTCCCAAAAATACAAACCATCTTTATTACTTGTTAACAATCTCATGTAGTCTGAAGCTCAGTTTCACATCGAGGCAACCACGGTGTAGAAGGAATGTGAAACTGAGTCTTTGTCTTCCAGGAATCTGGGACTTTTCCTAAATTATGATGATGATTGGACTCACTAATAGTGGCTTACTCACAAGTATAACCCTGATTTGGATATAGCCTGGTGGGAATTGAAGTGAATGCAAGGTTTCTGTAGGAGATGAACCAGGCTGAGCCTGAGGGAAGAGTCAGACATGTCATCGGTCTTGAGTCTCTTCATGGCCACAAGAGATTTGAGTCCAGCTCACCTTGAACTCCTATCTACCATCAATTTGCTTTGACTGTTAGTAGTTCAGGTTCTTGTAGAGAGCTTCAGCTTGCAAGAAATCCTTATACAAGTAGTCCTCAACTTATGACCACAATTGAGCCCAAAATTTATGTAGTTAAGTGAGACGTTGGTTCAGTAGGATTTGCTCCATTTTTTGACTTTTCTTGCCACATTCATTCAGCAAATCACTGCAATTGTTAAGTTAGTAGTCTGGTTGTTAAGTGAATCTGATTTGCCCCTTGACTTGGCCTGTCAGAAGGTCACAAAAAGTGACACACCCCCCCAAGACACTGCAACCATCATAAACATGAGTCAGTCTTCAAGTGTCCAAATTTGGATCGTGTGACCATGAGGGATGCCGCAATGGTTATAAGTGTGAAAAATAATATTTTTTCAGCGCTCTTGTAACTTCGAATGGCCACTAAGTGAACTTTTGTAAGTCCAAGACTAACTGCATTCATTTGGACTGCCTGGACTTCCTGGTTTCTGGGCTTAATAGCTTCCTCACTAAAGCAATGGATGGTCTTTCAGAGGCCTGGAGTTCCAAAGAAGGGTTTGAACTGGGCCCAACTTGTCCATCCTGCCTCAAGTGAAAGAAAAAAAAAATACTCCTAATTACCACTTAGCTCAGGGGTGTCATACTGGATTTTTTTCAATGGCCAGATCAGCACTGTAGTTCTTCTCCATGGGCCAGGGGAGGAGACAGGATAGAGAGCCCCTGCAGCACTCTGCCGGCCAAAACATGCCCCCCGCCTCCTGTTTTGGCTGCCAGAGGCACCGCGGGCCAGTCCTTCGCTATTTCCAAGCCAGCCCCGCGGGCCAGATTTAAGCACCCTGTGGGCCGCCTTGAGTTTGATACCCCTGGCTTAGCTTACATCTTGTCAACTCAGAATACTTCTGTGGTCTTTTAGGGTTTCCAACAGAAAGGGAGGGGCAAACAGTGAGCAGCTTGCATTTCATAAATGTTTTCAAAGATAGTTTCTACATGACTGAGGTTTTTGCTGCACAAAATTCTAACTGGAGAGTATGATTGATGACTCTTGGCTATGGATGTGTCCCATTGGGGAATATGAATTTTGACACACTCGGGTTGGGGGAAAATCAGGGTCAAGGGTGACAATGAATTATGTGTCTCAGAGTTGGCTACACCCAGGCAATGCCGCATCTTCTAACTCCCAATAAATATTTTTGGAGTTTGGCTAGAGACTCATGATTTAAATGGGGTTAAGTGTCAGAATCCTGACACATCTGATGACAACCTTAATTTTACTCAAGTGCAACAGGACGGAAAAAAAAAACTGCCACAGGTGAACCAGCTAGGAGGGAAGCAGTGAAATTCATAGAATTATGTCTTTCAAGAGCATTCCAGTAGCATCTTGGCTGGTATTCCCAAATAAAACATTAAATGTTGATTCTGGTGGGAAGTTGAACAATTTTTAACCATTTGAACGGGATGGAGCATTCATGTAAATGGTGTCAGGATTCCAGCAATCGTTCTAATTAAATCTTGATTCTCGAATCAAACTTCAAAAAACTTCAAAGGATTTATTAGAAGTGACATACTGGCACTGCCCTGTATGGAGCCAACTCTGCATAGGTCATTTACAGTCCCCTGTGACTCTGTTCCCCCCCTCCCACTGGGTGTGTCATAAATCACATTCTCCAACTGAGCATGTTCACAGGCTGGGTGTCATCATTCACATTCTCCAATTAAATATATTCACCAGCAAAAGCTCTGGTATTTTTACAATCTTTTAAAGATAAGAGTTGGAATGTACTTTTGCTTTCAAACTGTTGCACTGCTCTTCCAGATTTCCTTCCTTCCCCCCCCCCCTTTCTTTTTAATGGCAACTCGTAAAACAGGCATAGGAATGTTTTATGAGTTGACAAATGGTTTGAAAGAATCTGCACTGTTTAGTTTACATTCGAGGAAGTTAAGATAGTAACTTGTGAACATCAACGTTTTGATGGATTTGAAGTTTCTTTCCTCTTCCAAAGAAACAACTATGCCAAATAAGGTCATAAAACAAGGCAAAACTCACTTAACAACTGTCTGGATTAGCAGCAGAAATTTTGGGCTCAGTTGGGGTCGTAAGTGGAAGAACATTTGTAATAATCACACGTCAAAATCAAAAATCAGGTTACAGTCTTCCAAATTATTCCCAACTGAAAAAAAAGTCCGCCTATTCCCATTAGTCTCGACTACTCTGCAGCTTCCTTTCTGAACTGAAGAAAAAGTTACCCACCACCTTACGGCTGCTTCCCCCATTGTTTGACAGTATTTTGAATAAACCATTTTTGACCTGTGCAATTTTGCATAGCTAGCATATAATAGGGGGATCCATGATCCTTCGCAATTTCAAGACACCGTTTTGTTTTCCTGTTGATTACGGACGATCCCTAGAATTTTTAAAAAAGCTAATATTAATTAAAAAAAATAGGCAGATGATTGAATTCTGTGCCTGTAAATATTTAGTAATAGCTGATAACCCGGCATTGCCCGGGTATTTATTTAACCCAATCTTGTATTAGACAGGAAAATCCTATAGTTGGGATTCATGCTGCTGTAGTGTCTGTGAAGCTCTAGATGTAGTAGCTCTGTCTCTCTTATTCTTTAGTCGGGATTCACGCTGTTGTACTGTCTCTGAAGTTCTAGAATGCAGTAACTCTCTCACGCAGCGTGACAAGTCAGAGGGCATTCCCTTGTGGAGTACTGTGAAGCCGTTACCATGGCAACTCCACTGTGCTGTACAGCGGAAGCCATTTTATGGCACACAGACACTCCAAGGGGTGTTATGGGTGTCTTACCCCCACAGTATTTTTTTCCAGAGGGTAAGTCATCTGTCTACCACGTTTGGTTGAAATTGCTCAAGGTGTTCCAGCGTTATGCTTGAATACACACACACACACACACACACAAACACACATATTGAGCGTATCCCTTTTTTTTTAGGTTGTGTAAACACTCCGGATAGCTTATAACTATGTAAAACTATGTAAGCAGGCTATAAAGTATTACACAAATGTAATTACAATTACCAGTGCAATTTTGTGAATGCAGGTAATAATCAAAAGCATAGTGGGAGAGATTTTGTTATTGCTCTCAAATACTAAGTGAGAGAGAGTAGTGTCCACTTTTAGAGAAAGGACAAGTTGGAAGGCACCTTGTAGATCACCTAATTCTCCTTCCACCTGTGGTCGACACTTCGCCATCTCTAATGGGTGGCCATGTAGGCTTTGCTCAGAGACCTCCAGAGGCGTGAATCTACCTCTCTTCCAGGTAGACTACTTCCCACTCATATTGTCAATAAGATAAGTTGTCAAGCCTGTCCTATTTTGGACTCTTAACTCCACTGTGTTGTGGCCTGTTGGCTGCCGGCCTCTCCAGCAGTCGAATCAGAGGAGAAGGAGGAGGAGGAGGCATGGGAGTCAGTGTCAAGGCAACCTGAGAGCTCCAAGGGAGAAGAGGGATTGGAGCTGGCAAAGAGAGAGAGGGAGGGAGGGAGGGAGGGAGAGAGAGAGACAGAGAGAGAGAGACAGAGAGAGAGAGACAGAGGCAGAGACTGGGCTGTCCATCAACCCTCAGATGGAGAGTCACAGCCCCCAGGTCTGGAGGTGGCTAATAAGGAAGAGGAGGAACAGCTGGGTCCATGCCTGATGTGTGGATGTGCAGAAGGCAGAGGAAAGGAGAGCAGTGGAAATCTATGGGCCGATCCTTGGGATGGAAGAACCACCACTGCTAGCGAAGTCCCTTTCTTACTCTGGGGATTAAAGGCAGGGAGTAGAGATGAATAGATGTGGCAGACAACTATTCATCTCCCTGCCGGACAGACTTGTTAGCCTGCTATGAGAGAGAGAGAGACTTTTTGCCAGGGCTGCTGGTGTTCCTTAATAAAGGAATAATTGCTTCAACTACAGAGGGTTTGTCTTGTTTGGGGAGCTGGATCAGAACACAACGGTAGAGAAAAGGTATGTTTTTACTAAGGTCAAGTGGAAGGCTGAGTCAATCTTGAGCCAGTCAGGATCGAACTGCTGGCAGTTGGCAGAATTAGCCTGCAATACTGCCTTTTAATCATTATGCCCCCACAGCTCTATAAATTAAAACCTTACTTGCGTGAAATCCCAGTGCATGTGTAGGCCTTTTTTCTGGGCTTTGTCACATTGCTCGATGACTGGCAGCTTTCCTTCTCCAGGGTCTGTCAAGCATCTGTCAACCGTGTTGCGCCGAGATCGTAAACCTCCCACAAAGAATTCTCCAGTGCTGTGATAGAACATGTGCTGGAAATACAAACAGTCCTCAGCTTATAACTGTTTGTTTCATGACTGTTCCAAGCTCCTGCTCAACCAAGGGATTGGACTAGAAAACCTTCAAGGTCCCTTGAAATCCTATCATTCTACATTCTATGAAACAGGTATTTTCTTTGTTGTTTTGCCATTGAAAGAAAGAGTGCTGTAGTGGCCCGCCAGCAGAGCTGGCAGCAGAATCGGACAGTGAGGAGGTTGGGAAGGAACATGGGCCAGTCCTGGAGTCTGGGGAAGGCTCTGATGAGGGCTCTGCGTCGGAGGCAGAGATGGGGCCAGGGCCATCTGACAATTAGCAGCTGCCTTTGGAGTTGGACATCAGTGAGGCAGAACAGCTGGAGCCTGTTCCCAATGTGTGCATGCAGAGAGTTGTCAGGAGAAGGGAACAGCTAAGGCACAAGGGTCAACTCGGGAGTAAAGCCACAAGTGAATAGTGAATGGCCCCTCTCATAGGGAATAAAGAGGAGCGAAAAGGGAGTGGTGTTTGCAGGAGACAATTAGTTCAATTCATTAGGATGAAGATCTGTTCCTGACTCCTTGCCAAGTATTGTCTGCTACAGCATGGTATTTGGAAGATATCGGCCTGGCAGCTCTCCAAGCCTGATAAAGGTCTGTAGTTGTGAAATCTCTTGAAAGACTGTTGGCTGGGACTTCGCTGGAGAGGAATTCACTTTAAATTAAATAAAAGGGGTTTTATCGGGACGAGCTTTTGGGAAGCCCAGGTTAGAACAAGTGCATTGCCAACTTACCTGTGGGCTGTATCCATGGCAGGCATACAATATGGGAGTATTCCCAGGGACCGGTCCTTGATCTATACAGTTTTCCTTACTTAGCATGTTTTTCATCTACAGGGAAGAGCAGAGATCTTCATTAACAATTCCAACTCAGCAAGCATGCAAAGGAGGATCAATAAAACGGAGCAGAACGTAATGCAGGCAATCCTCGACTTATAACAGTTCATTTAGTGATTGTTGAAAGTTACAACAGAGTTACAACAAAAGTTTAAAAAGTCCCACTGAAAAAATGTGACTTACCATTGTTTTTCACCGTTTACGACCTTTGCAGCATCACGTGATCATAATTCAGACACTTAGCAACCGGTTCATGCTTACGACTGTTGCTGCGTCCCGTGGTCCCCATTTGGTGACCATCTGACAAGCAAAGTCAATGGGTAAACCAGATTCACTTAACAACTGTGTTACTAATTTATGAACTGCAATAATTCACTTAACAATTCTGGCAAGAACGGTCGTAAAACGGGGCAAAACTCACTTAACAAATGTCTCGCTTAATTTTGGGCTCAATTGCAGTCGTAAGTCAAGGACTACCTATACATTCTTTAAACTTCCTCCCTACTTGCTGACGTTCAACCCCTTTATGAAATACTGTAGGGAGCAAAATAGTTTCTTTGCACTCCAGAAACACAACTGTGGTTTATCCTACATGCATTGTATATTTCCCAGGAAACTCCTCAAATTAGATGTTCAAAAAATGTTAGGCAAATATTATTCATAAGAGAAGTTCAGATTGAAATTCAAAGGGTTTTTGTTCCCATTCCACTCAATTCCATTTCATTCAACAGGTACTTTAAAATGCAATGTTAGATTTGAGATTGCAAATCAAATGCAATTTTAAATATATATATATAAAAGCGAAAGACCACTCTTGCATAATCACAAAATCTCCAGAACCGTAAAGCCTCCAAACTTGAAATTTGGCACAGATGTTCCTCTTGGCTTCTAGGTGCTCACTAAGAATGGATTTTTTTCCAAATGACCATCAGAGCATTAGAATTTCCTATATTATTGTTATTAACACGCTCTGATGCTAAGGAGTTCTACTCCCCCTTCCCACTTGAAAAGAAATCTCCTCTAAATGCAAAACACAAGCAGAGGAGTTTCAGTTTCACAGCACCAAGCAGCTTAAGCACAGAACAGTTGAGCTAAGCCACGCCCAGGTTCCTTGCTGTTCCTTTCTTGCTCACACAGCAAATACTGTTTCACTTTCCAAACAGCCCTCATCTCTCACACACACTGACAGGATGCTAGCCAGATGAATGCTGATGGATGTTGGTAGGCAGAGGCAGAATTCCCCCCCACCTTATTTTTCTCCCCCAAAACTAAGCCGACCACATAGTTTTGTAGCGAAGCACAGGTATCGAGCTCGTAGATAAATAAGTGGCAGATTTAAGTATTCAGTCACACAGACCATACATCTGCATTGAGTCTGTGGGGGATTATTGTTTGGCATTCTTCTGCTTTAATTACATTTGATTTGTTTCATTATGGTTTACTTAACATTGTAGTTTTTTTACTTGGTTGCCACTCAGAAATGCTTGGGCGGCCATAGTAATTGAAATAAATTGAAATATAGCATTTTTAGCATTTAGCAATAGCATTTAGCCGTGGTGGCACAGTGGTTAGAATACAGTATGGCAAGCTGACTCTGCCCACTGCCAGACGTTTGATTCTGACTGGCTCAAGGTTTACTCAGCTTTTCATCCTTCCAAGGTCAGTAAAATGAGGACCCAGATTGTTAAAGGCAATAGGCTAACTCTTAGAGAGGGCTGTAAAGCACTGTGAAATAATATATAAGTCTAAGTGCTATTGCTATTTCGGCTTTGCAACACTCTCTGGGCAGTTTACAAGATAGAAGCATTATTTGTATCTTGCCCCCAATATATATATATAATCCCTTGTGGGGCAGAGTCTGGGCAACTGGAATATTTACTGGCCGGATGCCTTTCCTGTTACCAATGTGGAGTATTTTTACAGCAGAAATATTCTTATTGTGCCCAGAGAGAGAGAAATATCTGCCTCTATCTGGGATCAAATGATATATATCTCTGCCTGCCTGCCTGCCTGCCTGCCTGCCTGCCTGCCTGCCTGCCTGCCTGCCTGCCTGCCTGCCT
>BLBF01000022.1:10124316-10203065 GCA_015471245.1 Laticauda colubrina | reverse complement strand
TCTTTCTTTCTTTCTTTCTTTCTTTCTTTCTTTCTTTCTTTCTTTCTCCCTCTCCCTCTCCCTCTCCCTCTCTTTCTCTCTCTTTCTCTCTCTTTCCAACCCACCTCACAGGGTGGTTCTGAGTGAAGGGGAAAAAAGAGGAAGAAGGAGTATTAGATAGGTTTGCCTCATTGAGTTGTTTCCAAAAATAAACAATGAAAATAAATTAAATTAAATATATATTTTTAGGTCCGAGTTTCCCACAAGATGTAATTTAGGACAGAGGTTTCTTCAACGTTTTGATTGGAGGACAAACAATTCTTGTCCACCTCTCAGCTCCTGATCTTTGAATATCTACCAGGCCAACAACTAAGTGGGAAAGAAGAATTTTCTGTTGAATGTTTTTTTCTTGGGCTTCAAATCAACAAAGCTGTGGACTTATTTTAACCCATTTCCTTTCTCTGCCTCTTCATTCCAGGCTCAACTACGATACTTGATTAATCTCCCTCTGATTAATCCCCCCCTTGCTTTGCCTTCTGGTGCTTTGGAAAATAGGTTGAACCCCTCTTCTTTGAAAGGCTGCCACAAAGAAGAGTGGGGTCAATCTATTTTCCATAGCATCAGAAGGCAGGACAAGAAACAATGGATGGAAACTAATCAAGGAGAGAAGCAACCTGGAATTAAGGAGAAACTTCCTAACAGTGAGAACAATTAACCAGTGGAATAGCTTGGCCTTCAGTAGTTGTGGATGCTCCATTCACTGGAGGTCTTTCACCTGTCTTCACCTGCCTGAAATGATATAGGATCTCCTGCCTGAGCAGGGTGTTGGACTAGAAGATCTCCAAGGTCCCTTCCAGCTCTATTCTGATTGATCAATCGACTTCTGACACAGATAAAAATTGCCTACAACCTCAAGAGGTACGTTCCAGGCATAGTAGACCATGTCTTTATAGTCATCCATCCACACTTCGGCTACACGTAAGGCATTTCTCCTCACAGCAAGGGACAGATCTGGTAGATAAGGCTTGTGGGCTCGCTCCAAGTGTGCAATCCTTGAACACGGCAAGACCTCAACACTCCCGCCACATTGCCAAGCCTGTGGTTGTAAAATAAGAATACAATTGCTTCAGGTTTTGTTTTTAATAAGAATATGATGAATCAATGGAAATAGACTGAACAACGACCAGGATGATATAAGGCAGTGGTGGTTCACCTTTTTGGCCTCCTGTGCCAAAAATTGTGCACCTGCTTGCACGCTTGCGCTTGCATGCCAGCACCCAGAAGGCAATGTGCACCCTCCCATGTCCACTATGCACGCGTGCGCAATCCCACTCACCCCCCCGCCCCCTTACCTGCACTGTGCCTCACAGCTAATTTTCGGCTGGTTTGAGGCCTTTTTCGGCCTGCCAAAGGCTTGAGGAAGGCTTCTGCAGGCTTCTACAAGCTTTGTAGGCTGAAATCTAGCCCCGTTTCATCACTTCCTGTTTTCCCGAAAATACCGGAAGTGACAAAATGGGGCTAGTTTTTGGCCTGCAAAACCTGCAGAAGCCTTCCTCAAGCCTTTGGCAGGCCAAAAAAGGCCTCCAACCAGCCAAAAATCAGCTGTGAGGCACCATATGCACAGTGAGGTAAGTTTGGCTGCAGCTCGCGTGCCGGCACAAATGTTTGCCTGCAGCTCTGCATGCCACCTATGGCCATAGGCACATGTGCCATAGGTTCACCATCAAGGATATAAGGTCTCCTGTCTTCAGCAGGAGGTTGGACTAGAAGAGCTCTAAGGTCCTTCCCGGCCCTATAATTCTACGCTCTATACCAGGGGTCTCCAACCTTGGCAACTTTCAGCCTGATGGACTTCCACTCCCAGAATTCCCCTGCCAACTTTGCTTTGCTTTGCTGGGGAATTCTGGGAGTTGAAGTCCTCCAGGCTTAAAGTTGCCATGGTTGGAGATTCCTGTTCTATACAACTCTTTTTTTTCCCCCTCAAGAATCCTGGCTGCGGCAAATTGGTAACTGAGTGAAGGAGCAGTGGTGGGATTCAGCCGGTATGGACCGGTTTGGGCAAACCAGTTGTTCTGGCAATCATTTGGCCCCACCCACCTGCCCCTGCACTATTTTGTCCTATATTTCCTTTGTTTGAAGCTAAGCTGATCTGCACGGCTGAGCGAATTGCCCCACCTCTGCTGTTTTTACTCAGCAGGGCTGCAGTAAAAGGTAAGTTTTCTTCCTGTTTCAAATGTACTGCGCTCACGTTTGATACACCCGTTGAATCTCACCACTGGAAAGGAGCTCTACCCACTAGGCAAATTCACAACAGCCCTCTGATCGGCTACATCTACAAGCTTGTCTCCCTTGGTCCCAGCATCGCCCCACACTTTCTTTGAGAAAACAAAGCAACACCCAGACTCACCCTCCTCCACTCCTCTCCAACTGATCTATGATATAGGTAGTCCTCAACTTACAACCACAATTGAGCCCCAAATTTCTGTCGCTAAGTGAGACAGTGGTTAAGTGAGCTTTGCCCCATTTTGCAACCTTTCTTGGCATGGTTCTTAAGTGAATCACTGCAGTTGTCAAATCAGTCACATGGTTGTTAAGTGAATCTGGCTTCCCCACTAACTTGAACTGATATTTTAAAAAAAGGACAAAGGAATAATAATCAAACAAAATAAATCTGACCCTGAGGCCTAATTCCACATTTTCTCCTCCATAAATGTGCATTCCACCATCCAGAACGCCAATCTTTCCCAAAAATTCTCTGTTCGCGGCAAGTATTCCCATAATAGAAGGACTCCTAAGACAAAGAACACAAAAAGGATCATCGACTTTTATTCAGGAATATTTATCAACCTGCTAATATTTGAATGGACCATTAAACAGAAGTAGGGAATGGATAAAAATACTGTTGTGGTTTGCCAGCAGCAGGTGTGGACGGCTGAGGTCTTGGAGAGCGAGGACTCAGATGAAGGGCCTGCGTGTGATGCAGGGATGGGGCCAGGACCATCAGGGAGTGGAATGCTGCCTTTGGAGATTGTGGACGCTGGCAGCAATGATGAAGAGGTTCCCGATGAGCCTGGGCCCAGTGCGCATGTGTGCAGGCTGCTTGAAGGAAAGAGTAGTTGCAGCACAGGTGACACAGGAGTAAAGCTGCAAAGTAATGGCCCCTCCCTTAAGAGATAAAAGCCAGCTGAGAAACCGGAGTTCTTTGCAAGAAGCAAAGAAATTCTTGCACTTCAAGCCTCGTGGAAGTTCGGACTCTCTTGGTTTTTGTTTGAAGACTTTTGTTTGGAATAATTCTTGGCAACTTAATCTAGTGCTTTTGGCAGCTTTGCACAACCTTGGCAAGGCTCATTCTTATCAGAGACAATTAGTTTTAATAGCCTTTTAACCATTAATTAACACAAGTCACAGAGAAGTATTAAAAGGTTTTGCTTTTATTTCTGTTTGGTGTTTGTTTACATGTAACAAGGTTTGGGTCAGAACGGATACTTCATTAATTTTCATTCCAGAGGACCAAGAGACAGATAAATTTACGTCGTTTGGTTGGGGGAGAGTTAAGATGGCTCATTCTGAGAAGTTTTCAAGATTAATATCCTGAACGATGCCAGTTGTGTGCTTTAGTTTGACAAGATTCTGTCAGTAGGAGGCTTAGAAAAATTTTTGCATGACTTTCTTGGTTCTTGGAGCCTGAGATATTGTGTCATGCATCTGAATCTGAGGAAGAAGACGAACAGCTGACAGAGAACAGGAGAGTGGCTCCATTGGCTGTGGTGGAAACTAGGGAAGGGCAAAGTCAGGGCTGGGCAGAGCAGTGAAGAAGGGGTTCAGAGGAAGACTCAGGCCCACCCCCTCTTCATCCTAGGGCATGAAGAGAAGAATGGAAAAAAGAGCAATGTGGCTTATGAGGGAGGAAAGGGCCTTGATTCCCTTCACAAGGCATACTTGGGGAGGGAGTTTTAAGGAGAACCAGTTGGGAGGGGCGTTTGTCAGGAACAAACACTGAGTTATCTTGGATTGGCTGCAGTTATCTGAGTTCCTGGCATCCTCCCAACTGGTTTGATTTCCTGCTTTGTTACTTCATTTCTGGAACTCCATATGTTGTTCTACCAGATTTAATTACCTTATCTTGCTTTGTTGGGTTTATAGTTTAAAGTTTTCAGTTTACAACATTTGGACTGGAATATCTGCAGCCAAAGGCTGTTGCAGGTTCATGGGAGAGGTTTTCTCCAGACCAGAAGATAACCGGGACACTGGAGGCAAACTTGGAGCTAATAGAGGGACCTCTACTGATTATCTGGCTGGGTTCCCTTTGTGCCATGCCCCTGGTCATCACATATTGCTTCATTAAAGATATGCTAAGACTGTTTCACACATTTACTGGTCGTACTCAACTCATGAAAACAATGGAGCCCAACATTTCTGTCGTTAAGTGAGACCTTTGTTAAGTGAGTTTTGCCCCATTTTACGACATTTCTGGCCACCGTTATTAAGGGGCTCACTACAGTAACCCAGATGTTAAGTGAATCTGACTTCCCCATTGGCTTTGCTTGTCAGAAAGTTATCTTGGAACAAAGCAACAGTCATAAATGTGAACCAGTCTGAATTTTGATCACGTGATTATGGGGATGCTGCAAAGGTCGTAATTGTGACAAATGGTCGTAAGTCTCTTTTTTTCAGTGGTGTTGTAACTTTGAATGGTCACTAAGTGAACTGTTGTAAATCTAGGACTACCTGTACAGTCCTCTGCAATGAAAAGGCAAAAGTTTCCCATGTCTAGTCATGTCTGACCTTTGGGGGGGCAGTGATAATCTCTGAGAGAGTCAGCATTGTCCAAAGATGCTTCTATGGTCACGTGGTCAGCATGACTATGTACTGAGCATCATGGAACGCTGTTATTTTTCCTCTGAAGTGGTACCTATTTATCTACTCGCATTTGAATGCTTTCGAACTGCTAGGTGGGCAGCAGCTTGAGCATTACCCAGCTGTTCTGATCCAGCTTCTCAAACACGACAAAGCCTCGGAAGTGAACTCAAAGATTCCTTTATTAGGAGCGCTGGCAGTCTCTGCGAAAGGTTTCTCTCTCAACGCAGGATAACAAGTCTGTCCGGCTGGAAGATGAAGAGTTGTCTGCCACATCTATTCATCTCTGACCCCTGCCTTTTATCCCCAGAGCTAGGGTGGGGCCTCGCTAGCAGCAGTGGCTCTTCTGTCCCAAGGACCAGCCCATAGATTTCCACTGCTATCCTCTCCTCTGCCTTCTGCGCATCTGTGCATCAGGCACTGGACCCAGCTGTTCCACCTCTTCCTCATCAGCCACCTCCAGAGGTGGGGGCTTTTGACTCTCCATCTGAGGGCTGGCAGACGGTCCAGTCTCCACCTCTATCTCTCTGACAACTCCATTCCCTCTTCCCCCTTGGAGCTTCCAGATTGCCCTGATGCTAAACCTGACTCCCATGCCTCCTCCTCCTCTTCCTCTGATTCAGCTTCTGGAAGGACCAGCTAATATTTTCACCTTGATGGCCTGTAGTATCATTGGTAACAAAAAACAACATGAATAAAAAAATCCCTCTTATTTGACATTCCAGAAAAGTTGAGGTGATACCAGCTTCAACCTGTATTGGTATAACTTACCGGATTGGTGCTGTTTGGTCTTTCAGTGCAAACCAGTCTTCTGGTATGGACTCGTAGAGACACCAAAGAGCCCAGTCAAATCCATCGGCAGCCTCGGCGTACTGAGTGAGTTGGAAGTCATCAAAACGGATGTTATCAAACACCGGTGATATGATAATGGTGTGATCCTCCTTGATGCGAGAGAGGATTGGTTCAGCCCTTCATTAAAGCAGAAGAGAGTTCATGGATCTATGTAGGACTTTTAAAATCAACGTTCTCTTCTCTTTTTCTTAAAACTTCCTGCCTGTAACATGGATTCCTATCAGAAGCTGCCTGTTGAAAGAAGAAGCTAATTCTAAAATCTGCCCTGACCAGTTTGATTTCTGCTTGACTCATTTTTTTTGGGATTGTGATTCAATTACATTTTATCCGTCCAAGAAATGGATTCCAACCACCATTGGACACTATGTGATTTTAAATAACAAAGAGAAGAAAGAAATACTAGTCTTAATACCACAAGTTTTTTTTTTTAAAGGGCCATATAGGAGATGACCAGGCTGAGCCAGAGAGAGAGATCAAACATGTCATTGGTCTTGAGTCCCTTCATGCCTACAAGAGATCTAAGTTGGCAATTAAGGAGAAAGAGCAATCTGAATATTATTGCTGTGGTCTGCCGCCAGCCTGCGGAGCTGGCAGCAGAGTCGGACAGTGGGGAGGAACAGCTGGGATTCATTGGGAGGCAGGGAATAGATGGGAACGTGGCCAGTCAGAGGTGGTATTTGCCGGTTCTCCAAACTACTCCAAATTTCCGCTACCAGTTCTCCAGAACTGGTCAGAACTTGCTGAAGACCCCGTCTGCAATGGATCTGTTGAGGTATTCTCCAGAGACAGATGATGTTCTAATCTAGGCTTACCAGTTAGTGTTGACTTCAATATGCGCGTCCAAAATGGCCACCACATCTGCCAGAGATGCTCTCCAGCCAGAAATCCGAGCTTCTGTGAGACCTTTCCTTTCTTGGTGTCTCACAATCTTCAGCAATCCAGGATGTTTATCATTGAATTTTTTGATATGTTCTTCCAAAGGACCTTTAAGTTCCTCTGGAAAAAAAACAAACCAACAATGCAGCAGATTTTGACAGTATCAACTTGAGAGGTTCATGCCAGAATACAGGGAGAAATTCCACTTTTGTTACACAGCTAAAATGTCCATTCTGTGTTCATTACTGTGGTCCTCGACTTACAAGGAGGTTCATTTAGTGACCGTTCAAAGTTACAATGGGGCTGAGGAAAGTGACTCATGACCGTTTTTCATACTAACCACTGTTACAGGATCTCCATGATAACGTGATCAAAATTCAGAGGCTTATCCACTGATTCATACTTATGATGGTGGCAGTGTCCTGGGGTCATGTGATACCCTTTTGTGACCTTTTGACAAGCAAAGTCCATGGGGAAGCCAATTCACTTAGTGACCATGTTATCAATTTAAGAACTGCAGAGTTTCACTTAACAACTGTGGCAGGAATGGTCGTAACATGGGACAAAATTCACTTAACAAAAGTCTCACTGAACCACAGAAATGTTGGACTCAATTGTGGTTGTATATCAAGGACTACCTATGTTTAATAATGTTGAGAGATATTTGGTTATTAAAATAATAAGAAGAAGAGTACACACAACCATGACAAAGTAGTAACAACAGTACATTGGAATGTCTGCAAGAAATAGCTTTGTCCTGCAAGCAAGAACTGCAGGGAGCCACGAAAATAGACCAAGTAACAGAAAATGAAGAAGCTAAATTGCTTGGGGTCTTTAGAATTCAAACAAAATCAGAGTCAGAATCAGAACAGAGCTGGAAGGACCCTTGCAGGCCTCCGAGGCCAGGGGTCGCCAACCTTTTGGACCTCAGGGACCATCAAACTCATAATTTTAAATCCTATGGACCAGAGACCCTGGGAAAATTCCCAAAAAAGTCTGCAGGAAAATCCCCCACCCTGTTTTCCTACTGATCGATCGTTCTTTATTTAGGATTGCAGGATATTGTCTCCAACTCCATTCTCGGGGGGGGGGGGGGGGGGGGGGAGAAAGAATTTTGGCTTCATGCAAGGAAAGCAGCAGAAGCAGCAGAAGTCTTTCTTTCTCACCCCCAAACTCCTCCAGAAATGAATCTTTGCTGGCACAGCCTCTTAGAGCAGGATGCCTTCCCAGGTCCCAAATATTCATTTCTGGCAGAGTTGGGGGAACTGAAAGAAAGACTTTTGCTGCTTTCCCTGCGTGCAGCCAAAAGCAGCAGAAGAAAGAAGCAGCCCAGGCAGGCGCATGAGCAAGTGGGGCAATCTCCCCCCTCCACCCTTTCCCCCCTCCCTTCACTACCTCATGTTGTTCACAATGCAAGCGACGCAAGCCTTGTGTTCCCATAGGCCATGTGGGCAGCGCAGCCTTGTGTTCCCTTGCAGCCTGGATTAACTGCTTTGGGGGTGTCATTTCTCTGCAGACCACCAACATTTTCTTACAGACCACCAGTGGTCCCCAGCCCACTGGTTGGCAATCACTGTTCTAATCCAGCCCCTGCTCAAGCAGGAGGTCCCATACCATTTCAGACAAGTGACTGTCCAGTCTCTTCTTAAAAACCTCCAGTGATGAAGCACCCATAGCGTCTGAAGGCAAACGGTTACATTGATTAATTGTTAATTGTCCTGCCAAGCACCTGCCACATAACACCCCAATATAACAATTATTGATATCAAAGACAAAAAAGACTGTATAGTGGATGTTATGGTACCCGGAGACAGCAAAATAGAAGAGACAGAACTGGAGAAAAATCACAAAATACAAAGGCCTGCATATTGAAATGGAAAAGAAAGCAAAAATAATGCCGATAGTAATGGAGGCCTCAGGTACAATTCCAAAATATTTTGAAAACCATTTGAACATCTTTGGCATTGACAAATTCAACTTTACTTGGAACAGCTTAAATCCTGCAATAATACCTCTAACACCAAAATAACCATCTGTCTAACCCAGGTTCTTGGGAAGGACTCAATAGATGGTTATAAATGTTAAATTTAGTCTAACATCTGGCTGACTCTATGACAAACCGTAATATATTGCATTTATATTTCACCCAATTCCTAGCAAATCTGGATGGCTTACAAATTGTCAAAAAGATAAAATGAGAAGGCTCTATATTGACAATTTGCAATAATGTCCCCATAATCAGACATATTCTACAGCAATTGAATCTTAATCATCTCCATTTATATTTTCATTTTTAAAAATAATTTTATTGAAGATTATAATTGCAATATGAAAAAGTAATACAAACTAAAGGAAATAATAGAAAGAATAAAAAGGCAAAGAAAATGAAAAATAAAGAAAATGGCAAAGAAGATAAGAACTATACAAAAAAATGACTTCCAGTTTTCATCACAACATGCGTAAATAATTTTGGTAACTTTTCTCCTTCTCTTAATTTGCAAACAATGATCTCTTCATCCCTTGTTTCATTTCTTAGCAATAAGCAAATCGATAAAGCATTATCATTTCAGTTCCAAAAGTCCATTAGGGGTTGCCAGAAATAAAAACTGTCATTTTGGGATAAATGATCCATTTTAACCTTGCTCAAATAAACCAACCTTATATTCTTTCCTTTTACTTCTAGCTTCCATTTCTCTTTTACTCTTTCTTACAATATTTATCCAAGCTTTAACAAATCTCTTTTGTAAATCCAATACAATAGAATTATCCAGGTCACACTTTTGGCATATTATTTGCAATTCCCTTTTGATTTTTAAAGCATCAACCAATTTCTTTTGTGCAGCCAATAAAATATTTTCTTCACATCAATCTTGTAGCCTGTCATTTATCGATCCACTTTTGATGATTGCTGTCTCTCTCTCCCTTGTCAGATAAAACTTGTTCCTCTTCTTCCATAACACTTTTTTAGAGGACAGTCTATCCATGAAAGCAAACATTCCTATTGACGTTGTTGATATTAACTTCTGATTCTGTGTTTCAAAAGCATCTATTAGTATTTCCGGTGTGATTGACTCAGATTTGGAATTTGAAGCTGAAGAAGTTGTTCCAGTAGAATCTGTGGATTGTCAGACTCAGGAAAGGACCAAGCCAGATATCACCTGAGGCTTATCATTCAGAAGCATCACCTGAGAAGCTATATCTGTCAGAGAAGGATAAGATAAGGCTTTCCAGCCCCTACACTGGAGGAGTGGAAAGGAGAACAGAACAGGGGAATTCTATTAGATAACTTGCCAAGTAACAGAATGAATATTCTGTTTAGCAAGAGCTGGCTGTAGCTTATATGAAAAACTTGTTTTACCTCTCTTCTTTCTTCATTGTGCAAGTTCACTATGAAACTCTTGGATTCAGAGTGCTTTGTTCTGAGTTTAACACATGTGAAATGATTCTTTCAGACTCAAAACATTTCAAATTGGGATGATTTTACAGAATCTTGCCCTCCAAGTCTGTGTATGCAGCAATTGAAGAGAGCTGCCTAGCTTATGTTTGGATAGAAAATATAATTTAGCCATAGATGTCCTTTTTGCCAGCCAACTAACAAACATATGCAAGAAACACACAATGGTAATGGGAGACTTCAATTATCCTGATAACAATTGGAAAAGTAATTCTGCACCAAGTGAGAAATCAAATAAGTTCCGAACCAACCTAGCTGACAACTTTGTTGTCCAAAAGGTAGAGGGTGAAACTAGAGGGACAGCCATATTGGACTTAATTCTTACAAACAGAGAAGAAGTGATAGAGGGAGTTGAAACTGCAGGAACCTTGGGTGAGAGTGACCATGTCATACTAGAATTCAACATAACACAAACACAAGCAACAGAACATAATGACACCAGAGTCTTGGATTTTAAAAGAGCTGATTTCAATAAACTTGGAGAGAACTTGGGAAAGATTCCATGAATGAAAATCCTAAAGGGGAAAACAACTCAAGGATCTTGGGAAACTCTAAAAAGCATGATCATAGAAGCCCAGACCAGCACAATACCACTGAGAAAAAAAAACAAGAAATCCAAAAAGAACCAGCATGACTACACAAAGATCTCTCTGGCAAATTGAAAGAAAAAAAGAACAAGTACAAAAACTGGAAAGAAGGACATACAACTAAGGCAGAATATCAGCAGATAGCCAGAATCTGCAAAGACGAAGTCAGGATAGCAAAGGCTCAGAACGAACAAAGACTTGCACCAAAAGTCAAAGATAATGAAAAAAAAAGTTTCTTTCAACGTATATATAAGAAAAAAACCAAGGAAGCAGTTGGTCCACTAAACAGAGTAGATGGTAAGGAAGTAACAGGCAACAGAGAGAAAGTAGAACTGCTTAGCTCATTCTTTGCCTCTGTCTTCACACAAAAAGAAACTATAGCTCAGACCACCAAAAACATAACTGTAAAAGACAGACCAGAAATTAAAGTTAAAATAAGCAAAAAAAAAAAAAATAGTAAGAGAACACTTGTCTGATCTTGATGAAAACGAATCACCGGGGCCTGATGGATGACATCCCAGAGTTTTAAAGGAGCTGGCAGAGGTAATCTCAGAACCACTGCACCATGTCTTTCAAAAATCCTGGAGCAAATGGGGAACTACCACAGGACTGGAAAAGAGCTGATGTGGTTCCCATCTTCAAAAAAGGAAAAAAAAAAACACCCAGGAAACTATAGACCAATCAGCCTAACATCAATACCCAGAAAGATACTGGAAAAGATAATAAAAAAACAGATCTGCCAACATCTAGAAAAAAAGTAAAGTAATAACTAGCAGTTAGCACGGGTTTGTTAAAAACAGATCATGCCAAACCAATATTATTTCACTCTTCAACACAGTGACTAAATTAGTAGACCAGCAAAATACTGTGGACATAATATATTTAGATTTCAGCAAGGCATTTGATAAAGTAGACCACAACCTACTTCTTAGTAAGCTAGAAAAAAGTGGAATAAATAGCACCACCACTAGATGGACTCTCAACTGGCTGGCAAACTGTACTCAACGAGTAGTCCTTAATGGGTCTAAGTCTACATGGAGGGAAGTAAGCAGTGGGGTGCCACAAGGTTCCATCTTAGGCCCGTCTTCAATATCTTCATTAACGACTTAGATGAGGGAATAGAAGAGGAACTTACCAAATTTGCAGATGATACTAAGCTGGCAGGAATAGCTAACACCCAAGAAGATAGGCTCAAGATCCAGATGGATCTTGACAGACTAGAACACTGGGCCCTATCTAACAAAATGAAATTCAATGTAGTGAAAAGTAAAGTCCTCCACTTAAGCAAGAAAAACCAAAAGTACACATATAGACTGGGTGAAACTAGGCTCAGTAGCAGTAACTGTGAGAGGGATCTTGGAGTCTTAGTGGACAATCAGCTAAATAGGAGCCAGCAGTGTGCAGCAGCTGTCAAAAAAACTAATGCAATCCTAAGTTGCATTAACAGAAGGATACAGTCAGGATCAAGGGAAGTACTAATACCACTCTATAAAGCCTTAGTAAGACCACAACTATAGTACTGCATCCAGTTTTGGTCACCACATTATAAAAAAGATGTTGAGACTCTAGAAAAAGTGCAGAGAAGAGCAACTAGGGTGATTAGGGGACTGGAGGCTAAAACATACAATGAATGGTTGCAGGAACTGGGCTAGTCTAGTCAAGAGAAGGACCAGGGGAGACATGATAGTGGTCTTTCAAAATTTGAGGGGCTGCCACAGGGAGAAAGGGGTCAAGCTATTTTCTAAAGCTCCTATAGACCAGACAAGGAATAATGGATGGAAATTGAACAAGGAGAGATTTAACTTGGAAATAAGGAGAAACTTTCTGACAGTGAGAACAATCAACCCATGGAACATATCCTTGCCCTCAGAAGTTGTGGGAGCGCCATCACTTGAGACTTTCAAGAAGAGATTGGACTGCCATTTGTCAGAAATGGTGTCGGGTCTCCTGCTTGGGTGGGGGGTTGGACTAGATGACCTCCAAGGTCCCTTCCAACTCTGATTATCTGTATCTGTATGTGCTGAGGTATCTTGTTGGAATCAGTGCTCAGGGATTCTCTACAGCAGTAGTCAACCAGTAGATGGCAATGCTTATGCTGTAAATTTGTACTTGCATCTATGGTGCAGCTCTATGCCTTTTCTCTAAAATAAAGTTTCCTACTTTCTTGTTGCAGTAAAGCAGTTAGTCCTCGACCTATGACTACAATAGAGCCCAAAATTTATGTCACTAAATGAGATGTTTGTTGAGTGAGTTTGGCCCATTTTATGACCTTTTTTGCCACAGCTATTAAGTGAATCACTGAGGTTGTTAAATTAGCAACACAGTTATTGTCAACTCACAAAACATTTTGGAAACATGTTTTATAGTTGACAACAGAAAGAAGGGGAGTTTCAAAGAGCAGATGGCAGTGTGGGATCGAAAGTACATTCCATTCATACTTCACACTTGTTCAGTGAATCTGGCTTTCCCATTGACTTTAACTGTCAGAAGGACGCAAAAGGGGATCCCATAACCCCTGGGCACTGCAACTGTCATAAATATGAGTCAGTCGCTAAGTGTCTGACTTTTGAACACGTGACCATGGAGATGCTGCAATGGTTGAATGTGTGAAAATGCATCATAAGTCACTTCTTTTCAATGCCTTTGCAACTTCAGTCACTGAATGAACCGTTGTAAGTCGAGGGCTAGCTGAAATTCCATAGAAGTCCTTCATTTGGCAGAAAGGTTTGCCCAGGGAAAGGTTTCTGGCCACACAACTTACCATTTGAACTGAAATCATCAATGAGGATAATTTCTTTCAGGAGGTGAGACGGTGTCCGGTTAATTATGCTGGTGATTGCACGTAGGAGGATGGAGGTAGCCTCGTTAAAGAATATAAGGACCACGCTAAGAGTTGGGAGGTCATGCGAATATTTCTTCTCTCGACATCTGGAGGAAACCAGGAAAAATGAATATTCGTTAGATTATGGTGGCGCAATGCAAGTGAAAGATTGCAAGAATTGCAGATAAACGGAATAACAAAGTAGGTTGGGACCTTGGAGGTCTTCTAGTTCAGGGGTCGCCAAACTTTTGGACCTCAGGGACCACCAAAATCATAATTTTAAATCCCAGGGACCACTAATATGAATTTTGACTGATGGTGGCTTGCTGACGTTGGTGGGAGAGAGAGAGAGAGAGAGAGGGAGAGGGAGAGGGAGAGAGAGAGAGAGATCGATCTGATCTAAACTCTCTCTCTCTCACACACACACACATACACACACACACACAGAGGCAGGGGTGGGATTCAAATTTCTTAATAACTGGTTCTGTGGGAATGGCCTAATTTGTGGGTGTGGCTTAGTGTCATATGACTGGCTGGGCATGGCTTGTATGCAAATTATTATAAATATAAATATTGATTTTTTTTATTAATAAAAAAGCAACTTTTACTCAAAATCAGGCAAAGCAGACAGGCAGATTGAGTTGCTCACAGAATCACAGAGTCACTCAGAAATCTACCTTTCTGCCATCGGCTACCTGAGTCTATCACATTATATTTGCTTGCAAGCAAACTCATAAAATTAACTCATAACACACCATGAATGTAAATATTGAATTTTTTTATTAAAAAAGAAAGCAACTTTTACCCAAAATCAGGCAATGCAGGCAGGCAGATTGAGTTGCTCACAGAATCACAGATTCATTCACATTTCTGCCATTGACTACCTAAGTCTGCACTGAATAATAGAAGCTTCAGTGCTAGGGAAGGTTTGGCTCTGCTTAAAAGCAGAGCCAAAGATCTAAATATTAGCTAGAAAGCAAGAAATCCAATGATTTCTTGCTTTCTAGATAATCTAAATCTCCTGGCATAGCAGAACTGCTGATGGTCAGAAAAAAAAAGAAGGAAAAATAGCAACTCAGCCAGCAAATTTGCCAGGTAAGGAGTCAATGGGTGGGAAGGGTTCCCACAGACCATGTGGGTGGCGCAACCTTGTGTTCCTGCGCAGCCTGGATTAATTGCTTTGGGGGTGCTCTGGGGGTGATATTTCTCTGTGGACCACCAAAATTTTCTTGCGGACCACCAGTGGCCCCGGGCCCACTGGTTGGCAACCACTGTTATAGGTAGCCCTCAATTTACAACAATTTGTTCAGTGACCAAAGTTACAATGGCATTGAAAGAAGCAACTTATGACCGTTTTCCACAGTTACAATCGCTGCAGCATCCCAGTGGTCATGTGATCAAAATTCAGACACCTCGCAACTGACTCGTATTTACGATGGTCACAGTGTCCTGGGGTCAACATGATCCCCTTTTGCAACCTTTTGACAGGCAAAGTCAATGGGGCAAGCCAGATTCACTTAACAACCATGTTCTTCACTTAACAACTGCAGTATTCACTTTACAACCATGGAAAGAAAGATCGTAAAATTGGGGGCAAAACTCACTTAATTACTGTCACACTCAATGACAGAAATGTTGGGGTCAATTGGGGTCAAAATTCGAGGATTATCTGTATTCATCTCTGCCTCCAACCTTTCCAATTTACTCCCTGTGCCAGCCTATTGGCTTTTCCTTCACAATGAGCTGGTAACCTAATCCTGTGTAGCTTTTTCTCTGGTAATATTGTACTACTAACTAGAGCATACAAAACATTTGCTAGGCCAATTCTCGAATACAGTTCATCTGTTTGGAACCCACATTGCATATTGGACATTAACACAATCGAGAGAGTCCAGACAGTGATGGGATTCAAATATTGTTGCCACTGGTTCAGTGGGGGTGGCTTAGTGGGCACGCTTTGCATGCGTGTACATACTTTGCATGCATGCGTGCACCAAACCTGCACTTTGCACAAGTGCAGAGGTATTCTAACTTACCTCCGGCAAACCTGCACGATCCCAGTCACTTCAGCAGCTGCCGTGCACCACTCTTCTGTGCTGTGCCAAGCAGCTTTGCTTCAAATTCAGCAGATAAAAGTGAGTATGGGAGCCCAGGTGGGCAGGTGGGCCCAACAGCAGAGAGGAGAAGAGAATCAGTTCGGTCTCCACTGCTCATCGCTCCTACTGGCTCGCCAGAACTGGGCCAAACAGGTTGAATACCACCACCGAGTCCAGAGATATTTCATGAGAAGAGTTCTCCACTCCTCTGCTCACAATAGAATACCTTATGCCTCCAGACTTGAAATTTTAGGCTTAGACAACTTAGAACTATGCCACCTTCGGTCCAACCTAAGCATAGTACATAAAATTATCCATTGCAATGTCCTACCCGTCAATGACTACTTCAACTTCAACCACAACAATACACAAGCACACAATAGATATGTTCTGACCAAGGCATTCTGAGACTGTAATTAAGCACATGCTTAATCCAAACAACTCTTGTTTTATTTCAGCACTGGGAATTATGTTCATTCCCAGCCTATAATGAGTCCCAAACAGTTTCTCAAGATAAGCACCCACCTTTATCTCCTTTCAATTGCTGTCAACAATTAAAGTGCCAAATTAACTGTAGAAAACAAGTACAAAGTCCACACAGAGCTTCAATGTTTAATCTGAACAGAATAAACAACTTTGCTTCCTGCAAAGATTTCTTCACCTTTGCCTGTCCTTTATGTCTTACAGCAGGGCCAATCACCTCCCAGTCTTATTCCCAAGTCTCTCCTTTTGTTTCAGCTGCTCTCGCCTTCTAGCAGCTCTCGGACACACACACTGGGAACAGGCTCCCCTTGTTCCGCGGTCTCGCTGCTGCCAGATTCTGGAGGCTTTGAAGGCAGTCCCCCACTCCCAGATGGTCCTGGCCCCATCTCTGCATCAGACTCAGGACCCTTGTTTGCATCGTCCCCAGAGTCCCTGACTCTTCCCTGTTCTTCCCCACTGTCTGATTCCACTGCCGTCTGCACAGGCTGCTGGCGAACCACAACAAGATACAAACTCAAGGTAAACCACACCAAACTCGATTGCAGGAAGTGCGACTTCAGCAACAGAGTGGTCAACACCTGGAATGCACTAGCTGACTGTGGTTTCTTCCCACAAACCCCAAAAACTTTAACCTTAAGACTATCTACTGTTGATCTCACCCCTTTCCTAAGAGGTCTATAAGGGGGTGTGCATAAGTGCATCAACGTGCCTACCATCCCTGTCCTAATGTCTTTTATTCTTATCCCTTTCATGTATTCATAATCAGGTTTATACTTATAACTGTTATCTAATACATGTTCGACAAAATAAAATAAAAATTAAATAAATAAATAAAAAATCTCCACCATCAATTCCAACATGGCCAGCCTTGCCCTCCCCCTTGGTAAGCCAAAGATGGAGAAGATGCTACCTTACCTGGGAGGCCTGGTATCCTTCAAGGGCCTTTCCAGAGGCAAGCGATCACTCAGGTAAACATTGTACCCGTACTTATCAAAAAGTTTCTGGGCTACAATTTGCTGGTCCTCCATTAAACCTTTGCCCCATCTCTGGAACAGAGGGGAATCTGGGAACCTCATCCTGGGAGGCATCTCAGGTTCCCTCTGGTTTTCCTTGCCCTGTTGGTCTTCCTGTATTTCCTGGTGTGGCTTCTTGGGCAATTTCCGTTCATTCGCTGCCTTCTTTTTTTCCTCTGATAATTTTATGTACTTGGCTGAAAAACACAAACAGGCAATAGGCATAAAATCAGGGGTGGGATTCTACCAGTTTGCACCAATTCGCTAGAACTGGTTGTTAACATTCTAAGCAATTTGGAGAACCAGTTGTCAGAAGAAATTACTGGCCTAATCCTGTAAGGAAGGCAGGAAGGAAACATTCTGGTATCGCTTACAGAAACTGCCTCTCCATTAACCCTTATTACATTCTTGGCAGGACTAGACTTCCTGTCTCAGGAACGTCTCTGAAGTTTTTCCCCCTCCTTTGCTGGTACTTTGCTTGTGTGGAGTGACCATTCAAAGTTGCAATGGCACTGAAAAAAGTGACTTATGACCATTTTTCACACTTACGACTGTTGCAGCATCCTCACAGTCATGAGAGGCCAGGTGAGAAGATGTATGCCTTGATGTGAGTGAGATTGAGTTGGCCATACACCCAGCCAATAACATGACTACCAAGCCATGTCCACCCAGTCACATGACCACCAAGCCATGCCCACCACCTAAGCCACAGCCACAGAACCGGTTGTTAAAAAATTTGAATCCCACCCCTAGATAAAATGCCCAAACGTCCTAAAGTAATAACTTAGAATAGAACATAGAGTCAAAAGGTTGGAAGCAGTGGTGGGATTCAAAATATTTTACTATTGGTTCTGTGGGCATGGCTTGGTGGGCATGGCTTGGTGGGCCGGGCAGGGGAAGGTTATTGCAAAATCCTAGGAGGCAGAGAAGAGATGGGGACGCGGCCAGTCAGAGGTGGTATTTGCCAGTTCTCCAAACTACTCAAAATTTCCGCTACTGTTTTTCCAGAAGTGGTCAGAACCTGCTGAAGACCATCTCTGGTTGGAAGGGAACTTGAATAGAACAGAATAACAGAGTTGGAAGGGACCTTGGAGGTCTTCTAGTCCAATCCCCTGCTCAGGCCGAAAAACTCTATACCATTTCACACAAAGGGGTGCCCAATCTCTTGGAGCATCCACAACTTCTGGGGGCAAGTTTTTCCACTGGTTAATTGTTCTTACTGTCAGGAAATGTCTCCTTGGTTCTAGGTTGCTTCTCTCCTTGATTAGTTTTCACCCATTGCTTCTCATCCTGCCCTCAGGTGCTTTGGAGAATAGCTTGACTCCCTCTTCTTTCTGGCAGCCCCTGAGATATTGGGACACTGCTATCAAGTCTCCCCTAGTCCTTCTTTTCATTAAATTAGATATATCCAATCCCAGAAAGAGTCCTTTATATGTTTTAGCCTCCAGTTCCCTAATCATCTTGGTTGCTCTTCTCTGCACTTTTTCTCAAGTCTTTCTTGAGTCTCAACATCTTTTTTACAAGACCTCCAAGAAGACTTGGAGATCTTCTAATCCAACCTCCTGCTAGAGTTAGAGTTAGGACTCCTATAAAGACAAGGGGTGGTGGTGTCAAACTATTTTCCAAAGCACCAAAAGGCAGGACAAGAAGCAACGGATGGAAACTAACCAAGGAGAGCAGCAACCTAGAACTAAGGAGAAATTTCCTAACAGTGAGAACAATTAGCCAGTGAATTGGCTTCCCTCCAGAAGTTGTGAAGTTTCCATCACTGGAGGCTTTTAAAAAGAGATTGGACAGCCAGTTGTCTGAAATGATATAGGGCCATGATGGCGAACCTTATGGCCCACCTGCCACAAGTGGCACACAGAGCCATTCGTGTGGGCATGCAAGCCCCAGCCAAACTTATCTGCACTGTGCACGCGCACACCTTCCAGCTGATTTTTGGCCCATTTGAGGCCTTTTTTGGCCTCCCAGAGGCTTGAGGAAGGCCTCTGCAGCCTTTGGAGACTGAAAAATAGGCCCATTTTGTCACTTCCGGCATTTTGGTGTGGTGTAGTATTTGGTGCAGTATTCTAGGTGTGGTCTTACTAAGGTTTTATAAAGCAGAAGTGATGAAACGGGCCCATTTTTCGGCCTCCAAAGGCTGGAGAGGCTTCCCTTGAGCCTCTGGGAGGCCGGAAAAGGCCTCAAATGGGTAAAAAATCAGCTGGGAGGCCTGCATATGCGCAGTGCAGGTAAGGGGGCATGGGGGATCCCCCTCGTCTTTATAGGACCATAACTCGAATTCTAACTTTAGCAGAAGGTGGGACTAGACCCCCAAAGTCTCTTCCAACTGTATTATTCTATGTTCATGCCAACACTGGAGGCAAAATCATGGTCAAAAAGACAGAGGACTTCTGCAGTGCAATTAAACCATGATGGAGCCAGACGTCACAATTAGAAGGAGGCAGAAATACCAGAAATGGATGATGAATTGCAAGTTAATTTTGATCAACATGGGTATTTTTAAATTCCGAACATTGAACAATGGACTTTTCAACTGGTTCATAACTGTGGGGCCGAATTCCGTAAATGCTTCTTGCTTTCCCAGCTTTGTGTCTGGTTGAATCAAATTCTGCTGCAATTACAAAAAAAAAGGCAGTGGGGGAGGTTTGGGGTGGAATTGCTTGGACATGGTAGAGAGATCTCCATCTGACCCTTTTCAGTTTGAAATGTTGACACTCAAAACGCTGGCTAAAAGGTCATGGAGCAAAAAATGTCACACAAGAAGTGAAAATGACATGTAAGAAATGCTCAGCATTTCTCTTGGTAAGAACCAAGTCCAAATTTCTGAGTAATAAATAACCTTGCTTAGGAGCAATAAAGTCTTAAATCCCATATATTCTTCCTATCTCCTCTCCCCTCTCCTGCTCTCTCCTCTCCTCTCTCCCCTCCACGCTCCTCCCCTCCTCACCTGCTCTCTTCTTTCCTCCCTGCTTTCCCTTTCCTGTTCTCCCTTCCCCTCCCCTACTCTCCTACCCTCCTGCTTTCTTCTGTCTTCCGTGCTTTCCCCTCCCCTGCTCTCTCCTCTTCCCCTCCAGTCTCCTGCTCTCTCCCCTCCCCTGCTCTCTTCCCTCTCCTGCTCTGTTCTCTCCTCCCTGCTTTCTCCTCCTCTGCTCTCCCCTCCCCTGCTTTCTCCTCTCCTCCCTACTTTCCCTTCCCCTCCGCTGCTCTCTCCCCTCCCCTGCTCTTTCCTGTCCTTGTCTACTCTCCTTTCCTGCTGTCCCCTCCCCTCCCTCTCCTCTCCCCTTTCCTCTCTTTTACCCTCCTCTGCCCACCTCTGGTCCCCTCTGCCCTTCCCTTCCCTGCTTCTTCCCACTTCCCTCCCATCCTCTTCCTTCTTCTTTTTCCTTCCTCCGCCCTCCCCTCCACTTCTTTTCCCTCTCCCCTCCCTCCTTTCCTTCGTCCCCTGCACAAGAGGTCTGGTAACCTCTTAGTTTCCCATGTTTATAAAAACTTCTTAGAATATTCAGTAAATTCAGGGGAGGGAATTGATCCCAGTTGTTACTGGGTGCGTAAGGTACCTACAGGTTTTTTTCTTGTTGCTATTCTGAGAATCCTTTACTCCTCTTGCCTTGCCTTCCTCTGCTTCACAAGTTCCTTGAAGAAACAGTTTCACTTTGCATTATAGGAGTGTTTCATAAATGATATGGTTCCCAGCATTCTAGAAAATTTTGTAGCTGACAATATTTATAGTTGATAAATTGCATTAGGTAGCACTTGATACACGGCACATAGCAATAGTAAATTAAAATTCTAAATCGTTGGACTTCAAAGCTAGAATTCACATTTGTAATTGAAAATGCAAAAATTCCAAGGACGACATATCATAGTTGGATAGTTGTTAAATAATTGCTTTAACCCCACAATACGTCCAATAGTAATAGCACTTGGGATGGAGAGCCAGAGATTAACAATTTAATCTAGTTCGTATTTATGTATTTATTTATCAAATTTAATGGCCGCCCATCGTACTGCAGGGCAACTGATATAATAGTTATACAACTAATATTAGGCAAAATTGTTTCTCTCGCGCCTGCTTTATTTTGAATTACATTTCCCTGAAAAGGCCAGAAAAGATCAACAATGCCCAAGAAAAAAAGTTTTTAAAGTTTTATAACTCACAGTATGCAGAACCATGAAATCCTGTTCCATACAGGCAGTCCTCGACTTATGGCCACAATCAAATCCAACGTTTCTGTTGCTAAGTGAGACATTTGATAAGTGGATTTTTTGCCCCATTTTACGGCTTTTCTTGCCACCATTATTAAGTGAATTATTTTAGGGGGCTACGTTAGGAACCTGGCTGTTAAGTGAATCGGGCTTTGCTTATCAGAAGGTCCCAAAAGGAGTTTGCATGACTTCAGAATGATGTGACCGTCATAAATATGAACCAGTTGCCAAACATCCACATTTTATTCATGTTATTCATGCTGTAACAGTCTGTAACTGTGAAAAACAGTCCTAAAGACACTTGGATCCACTTTGAAGAGATCACTAAATGAACAGTCGCAATGTCGAGGACTGACTGTAAATATGCTCTGGGAGGTTTCTACGCATTGTTAACATAATAATAAAGCCCCACTAGAAATGCCGTCTTTTCTTACTCACATAGATTGAGGAACATGCTCTCTATTTTCACGAGATGTCCAGCAAAGTTGTCCACCTTTGCTGAATCCAACGCTTGTTGCTCTCGATGGCCACCAGGTTCCCTTCTTAGGCTCTCCATTTCATGTTTCACGTGCATCACAAACAAAATGTTCACAGCCAAGAGCAGGATAAGCAGTGTAGGAAGGAAACTTGGCAACTTCCGTCCCAGCACCATTGCAGCCCACCAAGGTGGTACCTTCTCCAGATGATCAGAGGAGAGGGGGAGAGATTCCACCACACCACAGGTGCTGAGCAGTTCCTGGATGTCTAAGAATACCTGTGGTGACAGTTTATAGACCCTAAGAAGCAGAGGGCGGGGCTGAGCTCCGTGTGCCTTCACACACAAAAGTAAAGGCAACAAAACTTCCCAGCCCACTATTTGCTTTATCTGTTGAATTTCTATAACCATCTGCCTGCCTGATTCTGGGAGGCTGGCGCATGTAAATGGCAAAAAAACAAAACAAAACACAAAAGAACAATTATCATCTCACCATGAAAAGCCATGAACATAAAAAGAGGGAGAGTTCGGTGAAAATCTCAGACACACCGGTAAAAATCTCACACACACCGGGCAGCCATTTCGCGGGCTTGAAGCCTCCATGGGATTCCCTGGGGCTTGAGGAATTTTACGTGGTCATACATGGCTTGCAGAAGGAACACTGTGTGTTTTACACATGCACATTGTGTGTTTTATGTCTGGTCCTAGGATTTTTCTTAATTCCAAAGTGAATGTCACAAATAAATAAGTTTGCAAGGTGGAGTCTTCTGAATCTTAAGAATGACCCAAAAAATCCAGTTCCAACCCTATGGTGGGATTCAAATTTTTTCACCACTGGTTCTGTGGGTGTGGTTTGGTGGGTGTGGCTTTGTGGGCATGGCAGGGGATACTGTAAAATTCCCATTCCCTCCCCACTCCTGGGAGAAGGATTCTGCAAAATCCCCATTCCCTCCCTACCCCACCCCACTAACCTGCTTTCCAGCTCCATTCTCCTGAGCAGGGCAACCAAAGGAAACCCAGCCGATCAGCTGGGACTCAATGGGAGGCAGAGAAGAGATGGTGGCGGGGCCAGTCAGAGGGGGTATTTGCTGGTTCTCTGAACTACTCAAAATTTCCACTACCGGTTCTCCAGAAATGATCAGAACCTGCTGAAGACCATCTCTGTTCCAACACATCAATCGGACTTGGAGAAAGTGTTCATTCATTCTTTTATTCTCAACACAGGCCTGAGATGACCAAGACCTTAGACCGGGGTCCCCAAACTTAGCAACTTTAAGACTTGTGAACTTCAGCCATGCTGGCTGAGGAATTCTGAAGTCCATAGGTATTAAAGTTGCCAAGTTTGGAGACCTGTCTTTGGCCATATGAAGCTGGATGGACCTTGGGCCATATGAATCTCCATCTATCACCTAATGGAGAAGTTTCCTTCTCTGAAAATCAGGTGGAAGTGCTGCCCCATTCAGCTTCTCTGCTGAATATGAGGGGCTTCTCCAGGACTAAAACTAGAACTATCTACTTCATGTTCTATTCAGAATAACAGAGTTGGAAGGACTTTGGAGGTCTTCTAATCCAACCCCTTGCTCAAGAGGAGACCCTATACCATTTCAGATAAAGAGTTGTGCAGTTTCTTCTTTAAAACTTCCAGGGTTGGTGGAGCATTCACAATTTCACATTAGCAGAGTGGGAGAAGACTTTGGAGGACATCTAGTCCAGCCACCCCGCCCGAGCAGGAGACCCTACACCATTTCTGACAGATGGCAGTCCAGTCTCCTTCTTGAAAGCTTCCAGTGATCAAGCTCCCACAACTTCTGAAGGCAACTTCTGTTCAATGAGTCGATTGTTGGTCTCACTGTCAGAAAATTTCTCCTTATTTCCAGGTTGAATCTCTCCTTGATCAGTTTCCATCCATTGTTCCTTGTCTGGTCTTAGGTGCTTCGGAAAATACTTGACCCCCTCAAATATTGGAAGACTGCAGTCATGTCTCCCCTGTCCACCGATTAATTGTTCTGTCAGGAAATTTCTCCTTAGTTCGAGGTTGCTTCTCTCCTTGATTAGTTTTCATCCATTAGCTTCATTGCACTTTCAGGTGTTTTAAAGCAGGGGTCGCCAACCTTTTGGACCTCAGGGAACACCAAACTCATAATTTTAAATCCCGCGGACCACTAATAGGAATTTTGACTGACAGTGGCTTGCTGACGTTTTCCCAGGGTTTCTGCGAAGCAGCAGAGACCCTGGGAAAATCCCCAAAAAAGTCTGCAGGAAAATTCCCCACCCCATTTTCCTACCGATCAATCATTCTTTATTTGGGATCACAGGATAGCTCTATTCTCAGGGGGGGCCCTCTATTCTCTATATTCTCTATTCAGCTCTATTCTTGCGGGGGGGGGGGAGAGAGAGACTTTGAGCTCCATGCAAGGAAAGAAGCAGAAGCAGCAGAAGTCTTTCTTTCTCTCCTCCCAAACTCTGCCAGAAATGAGTCTTTGTGAGACTTGTCACACCGACGCAGCCTCTTGGAGCAGGATACCCTGCAGAGTCCCAAAGACTCATTTCTGGTGGAGTTTGGGGGAGAGAAAGAAAGACTTTTGCTGCTTTCCTTGCATGCAGCCAAAAGCAGAGGTAGAAAGAAGCGGAAAGAAGCAGCCCGGTGGCCAAGCCAAGTGTGTGGGGTGAGTGGGACAAGTTCCCCCCTCTGCCCTTTCCCCTGTCTCCTCACTACCTTGTGTTGTTCACAATGCAAGCGGCGCAAGCCTTTGGTTCCCACAGGCCATGTGGGCAGCGCAGCTTTGTCTTCCCGTGTAGCCTGGATTAATTGCTTTGGGAGTGACATTTCTCTGCGGACCACCAAAATTTTCTCATGGTCCACCAGTGGTCTCCGGCCCAGTGGTTGGCGACCACTGCTTTAAAGAATAGGTTGGCCCTCTCTTCTTTGTGGCAGCCACTGAAACATTGGAAGACTGCTGTCATGCCACTCCTAGATGATGGGCACTTCAGCAACCCTCATTCCAAGGAAATCAGGAGTACAGTCTGGGAGAAAATAAAAGATGGAAGCCCAAGAAGGTGGTATTTTTCCCTTCCTTTTGTCGAGGCAATGGAAAATGGGAAGGACTACCTGGAGACCTGGGAAAGAAGGAAGAGATGTCAAGACATGGTGGGATTTAATTTTTTTTAACTACTGGTTCTGTGGGCATAGCTTGGTGGGCATGGCAGGAAGGATACTGTAAAATCTCCAGTCAGAGGTGGGATTTGCCAGTTTTCTGAACTATTTAAAATTTCCGCTACTGGTTCTCCAGAATTGGTCAGAACCTGCTGAAGGCTGGGAAAAGACCAGCCACAGCTGTGTAGAAGAAAAACCACGAGAAACTCTAAAGAAATTCCAAGAGGAATTAAAAATAACTGACCTCAGGACTCAAGAGGGACCTGACAGGAGATGCCAGATATTATAAATAGCTTGGAGGAAGAGGGGAGCGGGACAGTTCAAAGTAAAGCGGTCAAGGAAGTAGAAAAAGAGTAATGGTCATGTTCAGAACAGATAAATCATACAGGTGGAGTAAGAACAAAGAGATTCAGGAGCACACCCAGTTTTTTTGGGGGGGGGGATGGTAGCATGTGGCACACCCAATTTTTGGGTGATTGAGATGGTAGATTTGAGGTCAGTCATAATTATAGGAATTAAGGTATAACAGGATAAGAACAAGGAAGGATCAGGAAGAAGAGTTAAGGTATTACAGGAAAAGAAACACACTACTACAAATGGAAATAATAGCAATAGCAATAGTACTTAGACTTAAATACTGCTTCACTGTGCTTTTACAGCCCTCTCTAAGCAGTTTACAGTGTCAGCCTCTTTCCCCTAACAATCTGGGTTCCTGTTTTACCGACCTGGGAAGGATGGAAGGATGAGTCAACCTTCAGCTGATCTAGATTGAACTGCTCACTGGGCAGAGTCAGCCTGCAATACTGCACTCTTAACTACTGCACCACCATGGCAGTGATAGCAATAGCACACAGACTTACATACCACTTCACAGTGCTTTAAACGGTTTACAGAGTCAGCCTGTTGCCCCCAACAATCTGGGTCCTCATTTTACCCACCTCAGAAGGACGGAAGGCTGAGTCAACCTTGAGCCTGGTGAGATTCGAATTGCTAAATTGCAGGCAGCTGGCAGAAGTAGCCAGCTGGTATTGCTGGTATGGAGGTAGAACCTTCCTTTTTTCACCATTGAATTTCATTTGATTAAATAGGGCCCTATTTGCTTCACAACTGTGACAACTCGCTTAGCAACTGTCTTGCTTAACAACATAAATTTTGGGCTCAGTTGTGGTCATAAGTCAAGGCCTACTGTATATATGGTCATGGGCTCTGGTTTGACCTATGCGTCATGGTCATAATGGGGACAAAGCATCCATAGGCACTGGGTATGTCTAGTTTGATGAAGAGAAGGACTAGGGGAGAGATGATAGCAGTCTTCCAATATCTGAGGGGCTGCCCCAAAGAAGAGGGAGTCAAGCTATTCTCCAAAGCACCAGAAGGCAGGGCAAAAAGCAATGGATGGAAACTAATCAAGGAGAGAAACAACCTGGAACTAAGGAGAAATTCCACAATTAACCAGTGGATCAACTTGCCTCCAAAAGTTGTTAATTCTCCAATACTTTTAAGGAGAGATAGGACAACCATTTGTCTGAAATGGTGTAGGGTTTCCTGCCTTAACCGGGGTTGGACAAAAAGACCTCCAAGGTCCCTTCCAACTCTCTTATTCTGTTCTGTTCCTATTCCATCCCTATTCCATATTCTATTCTATTCTATTCTATTCTATTCTATTCTATTCTATTCTATTCCATATTCCATATTCCATATTCCATATTCCATATTCTCTCCTATTCTTTCCTCTTCTCTTCTCTTCTCTTCTCTTCTCTTCTCTTCTCTTCTCTTCTCTTCTCTTCTCTTCTCTTCTCTTCTCTTCTCTTCTCTTCTCTTCTCTTCTCTTCCCTTCCCTTCCCTTCCCTTCCCTTCCCTTCCCTTCTCTTCTTCTATTCCATTTCATTCCGTTCCATTCCTATTCTATTCTCCGTTCTCCATTCTCCATATTCCATTCCATTCCATTGTTTCTAATTCTATTCTATTCTATTCTAACTCTGGGCTCAGACTTTTTCCCGAATCTACACATTGCTCTTTGAGGTGCTCCTCAAGGTGACCTGGTCCTTCTGGAGAAGGAGGGTGCCTGATGTGTAGGAGAAACTGTGATGGATTAGCCAGGCATGTTGAAGATCAAAGCAATTGCATTTGCTCAGAACTGGAAGCCAACTGGGATGAGTCCAAGGGAATGGTTGGGGTGTTTTCTGACTGATGCTATTATCTGGGACATGTTTGAGCACTTGGAAGTACTTGGATACGTGTCTTTTGTGAGTCATCTTTGCCGCATGTGAGCTTCATATAGCCCCACCTGGCCAGCATCACTTAGCAGGGAGAGGGTGCCTGACTAAATCAAGAGGCTAATAAGGCCTCCATGAGAGATGAATGTTAATAGGCATTGAATATGGTTGTCTGTTCCTTGAATGAGGACCCTGGCTTGCTTTGTTAGATGATCCATTCATTTTGTCTTTGGAGATTCTCAATTCTCCATGTTATGGTTGTCCCAAAAGTGCTTTCTTTGTTTTCCAAAAAGCAACTGGTCTTTCTTATTATTATTTTTTTTATTTCTCTGAAAATCTTAGTTAATGTTAGAACTGTAGAAGCTTCTTGGATGAGGAGAGAAATGTTTTTAAAGACAGAAACGGATCCCAAAAAGCATCTTTGGGATACATTTGTTTGTTTTTCTGGTTGTCGGTGGTATTTCCAGAAGTCTTCTCCACCACCGAAGTTTGAATCCATCAATATTCTTCCTACCCTGCTTCTTCTCATTATTATTTTTATTTTTATTTCTTTAAATACATCTTTGGTGAACAGTGTGGTTCCAGGTTTTTTACATTTTAAATCAAACATGACCATAATTACATATTCAGCTTTCTTGTCTAATTTCATATCATTAGCTATTAGATAGATAGATAGAATCCTTTATTGGCCAAGTGTGATTGGACACACAAGGAATTTGTCTTGGTGCAGATGCTCTCAGTGTACATAAAAGGAAAGATACATTTGTCAAGAGTCAGTCAATAAGGAATTGAATGAGAATAGAAGAATAGAATAGAATAGAATAGAATAGAATAGAATAGAGAATAGAATAACACACAAGGAATTTGCCTTTGTGCAAATACTCTCAGTGTACATAAAATAAAAGATACATTCGTCAAGAATCATAAGGTACAACACTTAATGATAGACATAGGGTACAATAAGCAATCAAATCATACTAGGAAACAGTCAGTATAGTTCATGAGGATACAAGCGACAAAGTTACAGTCATACAGTCACAAGTGGGAGGGGATGGGCGATAAAGAGTGATGAGAAGGTTAATAGTATTAGTAGTGCAGACTTTGTAAATAGTTGGACAGTGTTGAGGGAATTATTTGCTTAGCAGAGTGATGGTGTTCGGGGAAAAAAAACTGTCCTTGTGTCTACTTGTTCTGGGGTTGCAGTGCTCTATAGTGTCATTTTGAGGGAAGGAGTTGAAACAGTTTATGTCTGGGATGTGAGGGGTCTGTAAATATTTTCACAGTCCTCTTTTTGACTCAGGGTGCAGTATGCAGGTCCTCCATGGAAGGCAGGTGGGTAGTAATTGTTTTTTCTGCAGTCCCAATAATCCTCTGAAGTCTGTGTCTGTCCCGTTGGGTTGCAGAGCCAAACCAGACAGTTATAGAGGTGCAGATGATAGACTCAATAATTCCTCTGTAGAAACTGGATCAGCAGCTCCTTCGGCAATTTGAAACTTTCTGAGTTGGCACAGAAAGAACATTCTTTGTTGTGCTTTTTTGATGATGTTTTTGAAGTTAGGTGTCCATTTTAGGTCTTGAGATATAGTAGAACCTAGAAATTTGAAGGTGTCTACTATTGATACTGTGTTGTCTCGTATTGTAAGAAGTGGTAGTATGGGAGGGTTTCTCCTAAAGTCTACCACCATTTCTACAGTTTTAAGTGTGTTCAGTTCCAGATTGTTCTGGTTACACCATGAGGCAAGTTGTATAAAGCCCATGTCACACTGCACCAATGGATGGAAAGAGGATGTAAAACGGAGAGAAACACTTGCCATCCGTTGGTTAACGCAATTCATCTGTTCTGTACTCACTGCCTCCGTTTTTCATCCTCTCTATCTGTCCAGCATTCGTCGACTGAGGTTCCATCCGCTCAAAAAGTTTTGAGCTTCTGCATCCGCAACGCATACGGGGAACATCCTTTCTACATCCGTCATCATCCGTTACGCGTCCGCTATATCTGCTAGGCATCTGCTGTGCATCCGCGCAACTCAAATCCGCTCCAGTGGAAAACGGACACAGGGAGGAAGCGAAACGGACGCGGAACGGACGCGCAGCGTTAGTAGCACAGACGGAGAAAGGATGAAAGCGGATGCAGCTCACAAAGAAAGCATTTAAAATGGAAAAAACGTTTGCAGAGGGGACCTATCTCGGATATTAAGGATGTCTAGAGGATGCCTAGAGGATGCAAAAGGACACCTAGTGGAAAACCTATATTGCCTATAAAAAGGGGGAGGAAATCACCTGGATCTCACTTTCAGTCCAGCAGCCCTGCTGTGCAGACCTCTGCAGCCTTCATCTGGCTCTTGCTCTTCCACAGCATCCAGTCAGCTCCACCATGGATCGTAACACAGTCCTTTTGGTAGCCACCATCGTTCTACAACAGTGCGAAGCCATCTACAGGATCTTTCAACTGTTCTATGGGAAGAAAAGGAGGCGGCCAAGAAGTGTCTGGGTCTGAAGATGGATCGGGAGAAGAGCAGAGTATGGACTGTACAACAAGCTGATGGTGGAGCTGAGGAACGAAGACCTTCGTGCATTCCAGAACTTCATGAGGATGCCTCCAGCCATGTTTGACGAAGTTGTGGAGTGGCTGAGACCCAGGTTGACCAAGTCAAACACCAACTTCCGGCCCAGCCTGGAACCTGGGCTCAAGGTGGCACTCACTCTGCACCAACTGGCCTCAGGGACCACCTACAGGAGCATGCAATACGGCTGGAGGGTGCCACACACCATCAGCATTGTGGTCAGAGAAGTGGTGCAGGCCATCATCGAAGAATACCTGGAGGAGCTCCTCCAGTGCCCCTCCACTGAAGAAGGCTGGAAGAAAGTTGCAGAGCAGTGGTATCAGAAGTGGAACTTCCCCCACACCGTTGGAGCCATAGATGGGAAGCACGTGGCCTGCAAAGCTCCAGCCAAGTCGGGGTCCACTTATTTCAACTACAAGGGCTTCTTCAGCATCATCCTCTTTGCCATGGTCGATGCTGACTACAATTCATGTACATTGATGCTTCAGGTAACGGGTCAGCTTCAGATGCCCAGGTATACAACGCCAGTGACCTCAAGGAGGGGCTGGAACGCAACCTCATCATGGGTTTCCCAGATCCAGACCCCCTGCCCAACGACACGCAAGATGTGCCCTACTTCATCGTGGGGGATGACGCCTTCTCCCTCAGAACCTACCTCATGAATTCCTACACTTCCAGACTCCTCACCCGTGAAGAGAGGATCTTCAACTGCAGGCTGTCCAGGGCAAGGCGGGTGGTGGAGAACGCCTTTGGCATCCTGGCAAACAGGTTCCAGGTACTTCTCACCACCATGCAGCATCGCCCAGAGACCATGAGGAGGATCGTGGAAGCTTGCTGCATCCTGCACAATCTCATGCACATCCGCTCCCCAGTCTTGCAGAACAGGCTCATGGACCTCCAACAAGGCAATGGGGACATGGAGCCTGGGGAATGGAGACAAGGGCGAAACCTGATCGACACTGAGGATGTGCAAGGCCCCAACAGAGCTTCACGTGAAGGGAAGAAGCAGCGCAACCTCCTGAGACACTGGTGCAACTCCCCAGCTGGAGCAGTGGAGTGGCAAGACAGGATGATAGATGATTAATGGATGCTTCCTTCAGCCTGTCTCATCACACTGATGAGATTGGGCCATGTATGTTGGGTGGGCCTATAATGAACAGGGCATTTAATAAAGAGTTGTGTTTATGTTGACATGTGTGGATGATTGATTACATTATTATTGTTAATAAAGGGCCATAGGTGTGGCACCTGGGAGGGTGGACCATACAGTCCCACTATGCTTGCACTGGAGGTTTATCTATCCCACAGCTATTACCCATGCCAAAGGTATCCCTGCCCATTCCACAGCTATTACCCATCCCACTGCTATCCTTACCCATCCCACAAGCATGCAAAGGCTTAAACCATTTCTAAAAGTTTCCACCAAGACTTTATTGACAAAAATAAATGAAGCAAGTGTGTGAAGCAAAGATAATCTCTATTAATAACAAGCTGTAAAAGGAAAATGACCCAAGTCAAGTGTCCAAAGCAAAAATAAAGTCAACAGGTAGCCACCCAGTCTCTGGCACTCTTCTTGGTCACTCTGAGGCGTGCCCAGTCTCAGGGGTGACAGGAGCTGACTCTCTGCCGGAAGAGGACTGGGTCTCAGCAGGCTGCCGGAGAGAGAGGGTTGTGAGAGGGGCTGCTCCTCGGTGGCAGATCTCACCCTCCAAGAAGCTGCACTTGGCCATCACGTAGGTCTCCCGGTCCGTCAGCTTGACCGCGACCTGGCCAGATTTCTTGAGGTGCAGCTTCCCATACCAGTTGTGCATGTGCTTCCATCAGCCAAGGAGCACCTCCGAAGTGTAGCCCAGGCTCTCCGCCTTCTCTCTCCAAGCAGCCTGCTTCCTCTTGGTGTCTCGATAGAGCCTGTGTCCCTTCCGCCAAAGATATTAATTCTCCCTCAGCCACTCCAGCACCTCCTCCTCATGTTCCTCTTCGATTGTGTATTGCCTCCTCTCCCGTTCACGCGTCTGCCTCTTCCTCCCTTTGGCAGGGCCATATGGGCCCTCATCAGAAGGGCTTCGAGGTTGTAGGGGCTGCTCCTCCACACCACCACCACCACCACCACCAGCAACAACAGTAGCAGCAAAAGCAGGACCAGCAGCACCAGCAGCACCAGCAGGACCAGGAGCAGGACCAGGAGCACGAGCAGGACCAGCAGGACCAGGAGCAGGACCAGGAGCACGAGCAGGACCAGCAGGACCAGGAGCACGAGCAGAACCAGGAGCACAAGCAGGACCAGGAGCATGAGCAGGACCAGGAGCACCAGCAGGACCAGCAGGACCAGGAGCAGTGCCAGCAGAGTAAGCACCAGCAGAAGCACCACCACCAAAAGCAGCATCAGCAGAGTAAGCACCAGCAGAAGCACCACCACCAGAAGCAGCATCAGCAGAAGCACCACCTCCAGAAGCAGCATCAGCAGAAGCCCCAGCACCAGAAGAGCGAGCCCGGGCAGCAGAAGCCCCAGCAGAAACAGAGTCAGGGCCAGGGGGTGGGAGGGTGGCCCTGTCCCTCTTGCCAGGGCTGGCAGCAGATGGCAGAGGCTTCCTTTTCTTCCCCATGGTTGTTGGGTTGCTGGCTGGCTGGCTGGCTGGCTGGCAAGCTGTGTCTGGAAGCAGGTCTTTCCTCTGAATGGTGACCTGCTTGCGAGCTGCTTCCCTTTATATCCACGGGGCTGACGCAATGCATCCTCCCCGCATGCGCAGTGAACACTAGGCATCCGCTAGGCATCTGCTAGGCATCCGCTAGGCTTCCGCTCTGCATCCGCTTCATCCGCTCTGCATCCGCACTTTCCATTCCGCGTCCGCTTTGCTGTGCTCCCCCGAAGCCTTGCGGATGTGCCATCCGCTCCCATCCGCTCCCATCCACTAGGCTTCCGTGGAGCATCCGCTTTCCATCCGCCCTACGTCCTCCCCCCGTCCATTCCTTTCCGTGTTGTCCACTCTGGTTATGTAAATTCGGGGCACTTTTGAGAGCGGATAACAACGGATGGAACATTTTGTTCGTCTGCTGTGTCCTTTTTACAAACGTTTTGCATCCGTCGGTCAGTGTGACAGGGCCTTAACCTCCTGTCTTGTATGCGGATTCGTTGTTGTCTCGAATAAGACCAATCACTGTTATGTCATCTGCAAACTTCAGTATTTTAACAGACGGATTGTTTGAGATGCAGTCATTGATATATAGTCGTGTTTCTCAATCTTGGTAACTTTAAGAAATGTGGACTTCAACTCCCAGAATTTTCCAGCATCCCCATGCTGGCTGGGGAATTCTGGGAGTTGAAGTCCACATTTCTTAAAGTTACCAAGATTGAGAAACACTGATATATAGGGAGAAGAGAAATGGAGAAAGCACACAGCCTTGGGGGGCCCTGTGCAAATTGTACAGGTATCAGATGTGATTCTGCATAGTTCCACTTGCTGCTTCCTATCTATTAGGAAGCTTATGATCAACTTACAAGTGTGTTCAGGTACCACTAGTTGGTTTAATTTAGTTAGAAGAATGTCTGGAATGATTACCAATTTTCCATTTTGTATTCTCATACATTACTTTATATCAATCTCTATGTTCTTAATCCTTTTCTATTTTCATTAATCATATATTCTTGTATTCATCATTTTTGGAGATTTTCTACCATGCTTCTGATTGAGAATGGACAATCATTCTTAAAAACAAAAGGCAAGGGATCATTTTCTAGCCTAGCTAAGATTTTTAACCTGGAAATAATATAAGTTTATAAAGTGGTCCATAAATCTGGAGCTCGCCTGATATGTAAATTGGTCAAGTTAGTCTATCCCAGGTATATAGTTCTTGGAAGAACAAAAAAAAAAAAAAAGATGTTGAGATTCTAGAAACAGTTCAGAGTTGTGGGTGCTCCACCCTGGGAACTTTTTAATAAGAGAATATACAACCACTTGTTTGAAATGTGGTGGCGAACCTTTTTGTTTTGGTGTGCCACGATAATGCGTGCGCAAGAGTGCCAGCATCAACAATGCAATGAGCCCCACCCCCCTGCACATGCGTGTGCAACACCCCTGCCCCACCCCCTTACCTGCACTGCACATGCATGCACCTCCCAGCTGATTTTCAGCCCGTTTGATGCTGTTTTCGCCTTCCCGGAGGTTTGAGGGAAGTCTCTGCAGCCTTGGGAGGCCAAAAAATAGGCCCATTTCAGCACTTCTGGTATTTCCAGAAGGCCTGTTTTTCAGCCTCCCGAAAATAGGCTGGGAGGCACACATGCGTAATGCAGGTAGGTTTGGCTGGTGCTCATGTCCCCGCACAAATGGCTCTGCATGCCACCTGTGGCACATGTGCCATAGGTTTGCCATTGCGGGTATAGTGTCTCCTGCTTGAGCAAGGGGCTAGACTCGAAGACCTCCAAGGTCCCTTCCAATTCTGTCATTCTGTTATTCCTCATTTTTGGCTTTGTCTGCAGCTACATGTCAGGCAGATCCATCCTCCATTGCTGTTTCTGTTAGTAGTCTTGGTGTTAAGCCCATGTCACACTGAACCAACGGATGCAAAGAGGATGTAAAATGTTTTTAAAAAGCTTGCCATCCGTTGGAAAATGCTATGCATCCATTGTGTACTCACTGCATACGTGTTTCATACGCTCTATCCCTCGAGCATCCGTCCACTGAGATTTCATCTGCTCAAAAAGTTTTGAGCTGGACAAAACTTTGTGAACGGATGAACTTTCCGCCGTGTACGATGTAAATCTGCGACATCCGAGCAACAAACATTCTATGTCCATTTATCATCCGTTAAACGTCCGCTGTATCCTCTCTGCATCCTCTGGGCATCCTCGCAACTCACATCCGCTGCAGCTGAAAACGGAAAGAGGGAGGAAACAAAAGGTACACTGAAAATGTACCTTTTCATTCCAAATTTTCATTTTGACTTTGATTGGGAGTTGCCTGGGGTTTAGTATAAGATGGACAGCTATAAACAAAAGTTGCAAACATGTTAAGTCAATTTTACTATTTGCCTTTTCAATATCCATCAGGCATTCTTTGTTACGTCTGTGTTTTTTTTCTGCTAACCAATTCTTGATACCTGAAAAGCACTCTCTTGACATTCCAATAATGAATATTTTTGATGCAGCATGTAATTATGAATGTGAAGAAGGGCACAGCAATCAGCCCTGTCCTAATAATAATAATAATGATAGAAATATATTTTATGAAGGGTGTGTGTGTGTGTGTGTGTGTGTGTGATTGAACAGTGCATGTGTAGAGCTTCTCAGTCATTCAGGTCTTATATATTTTTTTGCAACCACAAAAGGCACCAGGTCTTATTTTCAGGGGATGTCATCCACTGACTAACCTCATTTGTGCACGTCATCCCTCCCCAGCCTCCTTTTACCTGTCAGAGGCCTTCAAGAGCCTCTTCTGAGGCCAGCAAGGCTTTCCTGAAGGCCTCTGCAGCCAATAACAGAGCTCTGGATCAATCCTGAGCTTTGTTTTTAGCTACAAAGACCTTCAAGAAAGCCTTGCCAGCCTTTCCGGCTACAGAAGAAATGGGCCAGCAAGGCAGGTGTCAGGGTGTGCGAGGCCTGGCTACAACTATCCAAAGGTTCCCCCATCCCTACCCTAGCTTAATTTTTACACGTGCACTCTGGAGTGGGTGGGGTCTTAATTAGGGCTTATTTTGGGGGTAGGGCTTATATTTGGCTCATGTGGAAAAATCAAGCTAGGACTTACTTTCAGCGTAGGTCATATTTTTCAGGGAAACAGGGTATTGTTTTCATAGTTGTACCAGAACACTTTCTACATTTGTCATTCAATACATTTTAATCTATAGTCAGATACAGTCCGATGGTGATATTGCTTACAGTAGATATTCTTACATATATCTATATATTGTACCTGTATTTATTTCTGTTTTGTTAATCTTCTTTTATTAAGTTACTAATCTCCGCATCTGTTATTTAGCCCTTTGTACAATACGTCCCATGTTGAGTAATATTCTGTTCCCTCTTGTGTTTTGGGGGAGTTTTGAGCCTCCAGTGCAGGATAAATTCAGATTTTAATAAGGCAGCCTGAAGATGAATGAGGTTAGCAATCTTGAAAGGCATATTGCGATGATTAGCAAAGTAACGGTGGAAAGTACAAAGATTCTTTCTTGTCAAATACATGGAGTAAAATAAATATTCTTCCCAGCTACAGGCAAACAAATTTTTGGGTTAATCCACACACAGAAGCTCAGAGAAGCAAGATCTCCTTTTCTGGATTTCTCTCTGGTTATCTCTAAGGATGCTCCACCCAAACAGGACATCCTGGCTTATATGGCCATTCAGCAGATGTTGTTCACCACAATCCCATTTTCCCCTTGCCGGGTTTACTAAGCATCCAAGGGGGAAATTGGATGGGAAATTCTACAAATCAGTCTTGAGAGGAGCAGGTTAAACAGTACAGGCGGTCCTCGACATACGTATGCAATTGAGCCCAACATTCCTGTGGTTAAGTGAAATGTTTGTTAAGTGAATTTTGTCCCATTTTACCTTTTCCTGCCCCAGTTGTGATCACTGCAGTGGTGGAGTTAGGGATTGACTTCAACAGCGGCATGAGAGGTCGTAAAATGGAGCAAATGAAGACAAGTGTTTTCCCTCAGCAATATACATTTTTGGGACCGATTCTAGTCGTTAAGTCAAGGACTGCCTGTGTTTTGCATCTAAACTGGAATGTACGATTAATGAATATGAAAGACAGCTACTTTTCTTCACATCCCCAGCTACAAAAGCACCAATCTTGTGTGTTTGTGGAGGTTCTCACTCAACAAGGTTGTAATTGTATCAAAGGTGTTTTTTTGAAAAACTCAGGTGGGGTCTTCTTCCTTGATGATGAAGACGACCTTTCACTTCTCATCCAAAAAGCTTCATTCCATCTCCCCACCGTCCAGTCATGACGGATGAAGCTTCTTGGATGAGAAGTTGTTCAAGAAATGAGGACCTAAAATGGATGGGAGTGCACTAAAAATCAAAGGTAGACAAACATGCTTCAGATTGCATAGAATTTTCTTGGCTTAGATGGACCTTATACTTGTGCACTCCTTGACTTAGTTCTGAAGCTTCTCAGATGAGAAGTGTAACATTTTCAAGGAAAAAAAAAAATCCAAGGAAGTCCACTGCGTTTTGGAAAAGTACCTCAGGGACAATGATTTTGGGGAATCCAGCAAGTATTGTAAAGCCTTCCCAAAATAATTAGCCTGTAAATAGGGTGTAAAAGTGATTGGTTTCTCTCCTTCTTGTCTCCTGGGAGCCAACCAGTGTGAGCGCCATTAGGGAATCTGGGCCAGTATGGTGACGAATATTGTGACTGCTGACCGTTCTATTGGGAAATGCTGAGTTTTAGGAGAAAATAGTCTGGAGATCCTCAAGTCATAATATTTGATTACATTTAAGGAGTTTAATACTTTAATTTCCTCAAATGGTAAACTGAAAAGCTGTAGAACAGGTGGGAAGTGACACTTATAAAAAGCAATGTATGCACAGTAATTTATAAACTACACAGGAATCGGTAAATTAAGAGAAAGGTTTAAAGGGAAGGAAGGGAGGAAAGAAGGAAGGATAGAGGGGAGGAAGGGGGAGGGGAGAGCAGATGAGAAAGAGGACAGCAGAGGAGAGGAGGAAAAGGAGACAGCAGAGGAAACGGGAGAGCAGAGGAAAGGGAAGGGGAGAGGAGGAAGAGGAGAGAGGAGAGGAGAAGAGAGGAGGAAGAGGAGAGCAGAGAAGAAAGAGGGGAGGGGAGAGGAAGGAAGGAAAGGGAAGGGAAGAAATTGAAAACGTGTGGCTCCCTTTAATGGTCTGAGGAAAAATGCATATCTTTCTACTATAAATCATTTATCCAAGCTCTGAGTAGATTCTTAATCCTTTTAGGGATTAAGAACACCACGCAACATTGGGCTGCAGCCTTTTTGCTCCTATAAACAGCAGCCTGTTCTTCAATTTCTCCAGTCAGAAGTATTCTTATTTAGTCAGGACGGGATTCCTTTAAAAAATCATCTTGGAGGAGGCCCGTCAACTTCCTTGTGTGATAAAGTTCCTGCAGCTTTAATGGTGTTCGGTTTGGAAATCCTGAAGTTTAAAACCATTTTGCAATGGTGGACTTTCACAAGTAATTTTTATTTTTATGCTCTGCATTGGCCTAACAGGCTTTGGCAGTTACAATTCCCTCTACTGCCTCGTAAAACTTAAAATTTTTAAGACCAAGCCTGGGAAGATAAGAGATGACTGAAGGTTTCTATAAAACATACATTGATGTAATAAACGTTGACTTTGGCTCTTGGAAGGAAAGACAGGTCAAATGGTACATAAGGAGCAGAGCCCGGAGGAATAATGCAGATCATAGTGTTACATCCAGTTCTAAAATGTTTTGAGACCAGCAAACAAAACAGACCAAGCCAAGTAAGAATCAACAAGTCAAAGAGAGCACCAGGAAATCTGTCCCAGAACAAACAGAGGCAACACCACAATCATTCCAAAGTTGGGTGAATTAAGGACAAATCTAGGCCACAAACTAGACCAGGGGTAGGCAACCCACAGCTCTGGAGCCACATGTGGCTCTTTTATCCCTTTGCTGTAGCTCCGGCACTCAAAATATGCGTCACAACCGCTAATGTGTGACACCCACTGGACTAATTTATTGAGCTTTTTGAGCCCCCGGTAGACCAACCATGGATAAATCCAAGAAAAGAAAAGTTTCAGAAGGAAACAGAACATTTAATGGTACATAGGCAGATTCATTTGCTGATGAGACTGGTCTTTTTCGGAGTTCAAAATGTTTTTGTTGCATGCAGAAATAAAAAATAGTTTTCACTGTAGCAGCTCATTGATTTCATAAATTCAACACAGTTGTTTTTTTTAATACATAGCATAAAGTTGTGATGGCGAACCTATGGCATGTGTGCCACAGGTGGCACACAGAGCCATTTGTGCCGGCACAGGAGCCGCAGGCAAAATTACCTCACTGCACATGCATGCGCCTCCCAGCTGATTTTTGGCTTGTTTGGGGCCTTTTTCAGCCTCCAAGAGGCTTAAGGAAAGCCTTTGCAGGCTGAAAAATAGGCCCGTTTTGTCACTTCTGGTATTTTCAGAAATACCGGAAGTTATGAAATGGGCTCATTTTTTGGCCTGCAAAGACTTTCCTCAAGCCTCTTGGAGGCCGAAAAAGGCCTCCAACAAGCCAAAAATCAGCTGGGAGGCACAGTACAGGTAAGGGGGCAGTGGCGGTGTGGTGTGGATTGCGCATGTATGCACAGGGGGCATGGTGGTGTGTGTGCATTGCCTTCTGGGTGCTGGAATGTGAGCGTGCGCGCACAAATGCATGCAAATTTTTTGGCACAAGAGCCCAAAAAGGCTAGCCACTACTGGCATAAAGGTTAAAAAAAACACAACATATGCAATGTTATCTTCATTTTATATGTCAAAAGGGTTTTTGTGGTTCCCGGGGTTTTCTTTTGTGGTCCAAATGGCACTTTTGAATGTTTAAGGTTGCCGATCCCTGGACTAGAGCGTAGTTAAGCAGGGATAATCCAAAGATTCAGTACAGGTAGTCCTTGACTTGCAACAGTTCGTTTAGTGACCGTTTGAAAAAAAAGTGACTTAAGGACCATTTTTCACATTTACAACTGTTGCAGCCATCCCCGTGGCTATGTGGTCAAAAATTTGGACACTTGGCAACCGACTCATCTTTGTGACAGTTGCAGTGTCCCGGAATCGGACAGGCAAAGTCAGTGGAGAAGCCAGATTTGCTTAACAACTGTGTTACTAACTTAGCACCTGAAGTGATTCCCTTAATAACTCTGGCGAGAAAGGTTGTAAGATAAGGCAAAACTCGCTGAACCAATGTCTTGCTTAGCAACAGAAACGATGGGTCGATTGTGGTTGTAAGTTGAAGACTACCTGTGTAGTATTAGTACAAGTAGTAGCAATAGCAATAGCAACAGCAGCAGCAACAACCAACAATAACAACACTCAGATAGTCCACCGGAACTTGTGTCACAACTACCATCTGCCTGTAGCAAAGAACTGGTGGGATCATAAGCCTGAAAAAGTGGTCGAAAATCAGCATGCAAAACTACTGTAGACTTCCGAATACAGGCTGACAAAGTTTTGGAACACAACACCCCGGATATCACGATTGTGGAGATGAAAAAAGTGTGGATTGTTGACATTGCCATACCTGATGACAGCAGAATCGACGAGAAACAACTTGAAAAAGTTACCGGATATCAGGACTTGAGAATTGAACTGCAGAGACTCTGGCCTACACCAGTGCAGGTGGTTCTAGTGGTACTTTGCACAATGGGTGCTGTGCCTAAAGACCTAGGCAAGCACTTGAAAACAATTGGCGCTGACAAAATCACCATTGGCCAGCTGCAGAAGGCCACCTTACCGGGATCTGCTCGCATAATCCGCCGATACATCATGTAGTCCAAAGCGGTTGGGAAGTGTTCAACGAGTGATGTGTGATACGAAACCCAGCATAGTTATCTTGTTTGCTGTGTATACTGTTGTTCTTTGTGTATAGTAATAGTAATAATAATTTTCCTATCCCAGATCCTTAGTAAGGACTCAATAGGTAGACAAAAACGCCAAACCCAGTCTGAACATCTGGCTGACTGTGCGATGAATAATAATAATATTAAAAAAGAAAGAAACCGGCCACCGGGTTTTAGATTTCATAAAACCAGTTGAGCTTTACTAGACGTATCCCTGGTGCTGTTTTCCACACCAGCTTTCAAAACAAGCATCCCTTTTAACAGCATCACAATTTAAGGTTTTCACAATCCTGCTGGTGTTTTAGCAAATGGTTCCCCTCTTGTTTTAGTAATATTTTCTAAGGTCCTTTGAATTTATTTATTTATCCCCCAAGATCTTTGTATTATCCCTGTGCTCTATTTGAGAGGAGACCTGGTGTTGGAGTTACTCAGTTGCTGAGCTACTTCAGTGGTAACATAACTTCTTCCATGGACCACATTTTGTTAGGTCAAGAATTCTGGCCTCCTCCCTACCCCAGCAAATATTAAATAACTACCATACAAGAAGGTAGCAGTCGTGATGGCCTCTCGTGATTGCAAAGATTGCAAAGCAAAAGATGGGAAAATAACACAGAGGTGGCTTATCTAAGATTTATCTAAGATTTTAATGTGCTTTGTACAGAATTCTTCAAACCAATGAAGCCAATATAATCTTCAGCCCAGAAGTCTTAAAGAGATTCATATGTTACATATGAGTGACAGGGGTGGCCGGTTTTGCATCTTCAAGTTCAGCGTTTACCCAGAAGGATTGACGGTGACGCCGTATAACTTCGATGGCCTTCATTTCAAGTGGAGTTGGGTTGATACCTAGGTCTTCCAATCCAGGGAGATCAGGAAGCCTCTTATCAGTGATGTGGAACTTTAAAAGAGATAAGAAAAGACAATGATGGTTCCATCTACAGTGATGCGTTTAAACTCTGCAAATAATTAAATAAGGCAATTAAATGGCAACCCAAGGTAGATTTAAGGGAGGGCCATTTGCTTAAGATGTCTCATGCTTACGTTGTTAAAAAAAGAGGGTTTTTTTTGTCTCCCCTGGAGAAGATGGTCAATAGTTTTGAAGGCAGAAGAGAGGTTTATGTCCCAAGGGCAGGTAAAACGGGAGAACCATCTTCTAGAACAGTGGTGGCTAACCTTTTTGGGCTCCTGTGTCAAAAATTGTGCGCATTAGCGCATGCACGCACTCGCATGCCAGCACCCAGAATGCAATGCATCCTCTCATGCACCCTGCACATGCATGTGCAATTCCTGCTGCCATCCCCTTACCTGCACTGTGCCACACAGCTGATTTTTTGGCTGGTTTAAGGACTTTTTCGGCTTCCCAGAGGCTTTTCAGGACGAATAATAGTCCCATTTCATAGGATAGTCCGATAGTCCAATAATAGTCCAGTATTACAGGAAGTGACAAAACGGGCCTAATCGGCCTAATCTGAAAAGCGTCTGGGAGGCCAAAAAAGGCCTCAAACCAGCCAAAAAATCAGCTGTGAGGCATGCGCATGTGCAGTGAGGTAAGTTTGCCTGTGGCTCGCGTGCCAGCACAAATGGCTCTGCGTGCCACTTGTGGCACGCATGCCATAGGTTCACCATCATGGTTCTAGGAGAAGGGAAATTCTGATTTCAAACTTCTACTGCCTTGTGGCTATATCTTTCCTTGGAAATGGCTTCAGGAGTCAACCTTGAGGCAAAATCCGGAGCCGGAGTCCTGGAAGCAGTTTGTGACTGTGTACAATCACGTTCTGGTAACTCCTGCGACCCAGCTGGAATTAATCATATCGGTTTTGCTGTTCCATTGGACTATTTCAGTGACGTGGAGAGGGGGGAATCCGCTGCTTGGGTACAGTTTACCCTCTATATTAAATCACCCAGGCCTCATGCTCTGGAGAGGACACTCCAGCTATGCATATAGCATTGGAACAACACGGGAAGTGACAGTGACCGGTCTCATAGCACGATACCATCGTCTATGGAGACTGAAGGATGCCAATTCAATTCAATCCCCCCCCCCCCCAAATCACCAATCTGCTATTGAAAAGATTCCACAGTCGTTAGAAAATTGGTCGTTTTTGTTCCTTTGCAGGTGAAGCAACGTGTTTTTTTACATTTGAAAGAGTATGATGGGAAGAAAGATGTCCTGGTTCTGATTCATATATTATTCAATTGCTGTTTGTATAAGGGACGTGAGAGAAAATGGTTCTTGCAGTCTGCAATTCCCCCCCCCCCCCGAAATCCATTCCTACTCCCACACCATTCTAAGAGTGGCCATCCCAAATTGTATAGCTAAAAGTCTGCAGAGATTCTCAGTCATCCAGGTCCTTAATTCCAGGTTGCTTCTCTCCTTGATTAGATTCCACTCATTGCTTCTTCCCCTGCCCTCAGGTGCTTTGGAGAATAGCTTGACTCCCTCTTCTTTCTGGCAGCCCCTGAGATATTGGAACACTGCTATCATGTCACCCCTAGTTCTTCTTTTCTCTAGATTAGCTATACCAAGTTCCTTCTTCATAAGTTATAAATGATTGCAGATTCCGCACTCACCCGCTTGACTTTGTCTCTTGTTATCGATGGCTCAAACGGATTCATCTCAAAAAATCTCGCAATTAAACTGCAATTAAGAGGAAGAGGAACACCAAAGTAAATTCAAGTTGTCACTGCAGTGGTTAAATGAACAATTTAAGTTGAGTAAGTTTGGCTTCCCCATTGACCTGGCTTTGTCAGAAGGTTGCAAAAGGGGATCATATGACCCCCAGGGACACTGAGACCGATGTCCATGTGACTCGGCTGTTAAGCATCTCAATGTAAATCATGTGACCTTGAAGATGCTGCTTTGGTCGTAAATGTGAAAAATGGCCATAAGTCACTTTTTCCAGGGCTGTTGTCAACCTCAGTCACTAAATGAATTGTTGCTAAGTTGAGGACTACCTGTATTCTATTGAGTGGGACCCATCCCCCAGATTGAACCAATGGGAATGCTGTTGCTACATCTCCCACAGCAGCCTGGTTACCGACAATCTTCTACATAGCTGCCCTTCAATAGCAGAACTGAGTTTCCCTGAGCAACAGCCCTTAGACTTATATACTGCTTCACAGTGCTTTACAAATCTTTCTAAGCAGTTTTCCAGAGTCAGCACATTCCCACCAACAATCTGGGTCCTCATTTTACCAACCTCAGAAGGATGGAAGGCTGCCTTGAGTCTGTCAGCAGTGGGCAGAGTTAGCCTGCAATACTCACTGCACCACCAGGAAGGAGAATGAGAAAAGGAATAAGACAGGAAGGAAGGAAGGAAGGAAGGAAGGAAGGAAGGAAGGAAGGAAGGAAGGAAGGAAGGAAGGGAGGAAGGGAGGGAGGGACGGACAGACAATAGCAGAGTTATATACTGCTTCCCAGTGCTTTACAGCCTCTTGCCCCTAACAATCTAGATCCTCATTTTACCGATCTCAGAAGGACAGAAAGCTGTCTCAATCTTGAATCTGTCAGGATTGAATTCCTAGCTGTGGGCAGAGTCTGCCTACAATACTGCATTGTAAGCAGTGTGTCACCCCAATTTAAATAACAATAGCACCAGCACTTAGACTGATATACCGCTTTATAATGCTTCACAGCCCTCTCGAAGCAGTTTACAGAGTCAGCCTATTGGCCCCAATAATCTGGGGTCTCATTTTACCCACCTCAGAAGGATGAAAGGCTGAGTCAACCCTGAGCCGGTGAGGATTGAATTCCGGGCAGTGGGCGGAGTGAACCTGCAATACTGTATTCTAAGCACTGCACCTGCATGGCTTAGATAGTGTAGCAATAGCACTTAGAGTTATATACCACTTCAAGTGCTTTACACACATCTCTAAGCGGTTTACAGAGTCAGCCTATTTATTGCCCCAAACAATCTGGGTCCTCATTTTACTGTCCTCGAAAGGATGGAAGGCTGAGTCAACCTTGAATCTGTAAAGGATTGAACTCCTAGATTTGGGCAGAATCTGCCTGCAATACTGCATTGTAACCAGTGCGTCACTACAATTTAAATAATACCAATAGCACTTGGACTTATATACTGCTACATGTTCTTTACAGGCCTAAGTGGTTTAATTAGCCAACTTATTGCCCCCAGCAATCTGAAGGAGGGAAGGCAGAGTAAACCTTGAGCTGCTTCGGATCGAACTGCTGGCAGTGGACAGAGTCTGCCTACAATAATGCATTGTCACCAGTGGCCATCAGGGCTCCTATCCTTTTCTCTCTCCGTTTATTGATCCAAGACAGCACAACTGCAACCACACCAGTCCACTCAAAAACATACGCCATGTTTCCTCATTAGATGATCAATCTACAATTTTCCTAGTCTTCTTTTCTCCTCTTTTTGGAAAGAGGGAAAAATCTGCCCTTCTCTACTCCATGAAAAAGATCCTTTGGATATGTTGTGATCTTGCTCTCTCAGTCAAACTGATTTCACAACACAGGTCTAGATCAAAAGCCCCCAATTTTTGGGGCCCTAGGGACCAGTTCCATGGAGAGAGGTTTTTTCACAGACCGGGGTGTCTAGATAAAGTCTTGCATTATTACTGCATGCCAACCGTAAATCCTGAAAGCAAAATTATATTGCCATTCTAAAGCCATCTAAGTGATAGAATACTGTCAGATATAATCAGGGGAAATGTGGGTTAAAGTTATGCATCTGAAACTGTGGGTGTGAGGTTCAATGTGAGTTTAACTTCAGCTCAGAAGGAAGAAAAAAAAAATCCTACAATAAAGACCAGCTTTGTGAAAGGCGTATTGTGGAAGCAATGATATAAAAACAGTGCTCGACTTATTAAAGGAAACACCTTTACAATATATTCCGTTTTCCCCAAAATATGACCTACCGTGAAAGTAAGCCCTAGCTTGAATTTTACACATGAGCCCAATATAAGCCCTACCCACTAAAATCAGCCTTAATTAAGATCCTGCCCACTCCAGAGTGGACGGGTAAAAAGTCAGCTAGGGTGGGGATGGGGGGAGGGTAGAGCTGTCTTACTGCTTACCTTTGGACAATTGTAGCCAGGCCTCACACTTCCTGACACCTGCCTTGCCGGCTCACTTCTTCTGCAGCCGGCAAGACTGGCAAGGCTTTCGTGAAGGCCTCTGTAGCTGATAACAAAGCTCTGGATTGATCCAGAGGCCTTCAGGAAAGCCTTGTCAGCCACAGAAGAAGTTCCTGAAGGTCTCTGATAGCGAAAAGGAGGCCAGAGGTGATGTGCACAAGTGAGGTTAGTCAGTGGATGACATCCCCCGAAATTAAGACCTGGTGCCTTTTGTGGTGGCAAAAAAAAAAAAAAATTAGACAGGATCTTATTTTCAGGGAAACAGGATAGCCATCTAAAATACATCCTCTTTTGAGTTCTACGGTTTTATGTATCAGGACACAGTAAAAGTCACCTGATCCTTAGCAGTTCTTAAAGTGGATTAATACAACCTGATATGCACAACAGCAGCATATGACATATTACATCAGGTGTAATCAATAAGAAGGATGTAATCTATGCACATGTACACCGGGGCAGGCAACTCACAAAGGTTTTGAGACCTGGCTGCTCATTCAACAATATGATCTTCCAATGTCAAGGGAACACTTATATGATATCTTGAGAGAAACTAATTGGGCCACACTCTAGATTTTTGATTGTCTTGGAGTGCTGCCTGCAAATGGTCAGCAGCTGTGCTATTAACAAAACAACAGAGTTGGAAGGGACCTTGGAGATGTTCTTGTCCAATCCTCTACTCGAGCAGGAGATTAATGTGACCCGCCATCTGCCAGTGGAGCTGGCGACTGACTGGGACAGTGAGGTGGTTAGGGAGGAACTTGGGCCAGTCCTGGAGTCTGAGGAAGGCTTTGATGGATGCTCTGCGTCAGAAGCAGAGATGGGGCCGGGGCTGTCTGACATTTATCAAATGCCTTCGGAATTGGAAATAAGTGGGGAAGAAGAACAGCTGGAGCCTGTTCCAGATGCGCATATGCGCAGAGCTGTCAGGAGAAGGGAACAACTAAGGAACAGGGGTCGACTCACAAGAAAAAGCATAATTGGATGGTGAATGGTCCCTTCCATAGGGAATAAATAGGAGCAAAAGGGGAGGGGTGCTTGCAGGAGACGTTTAGTTTGCTTATTGTGAAGATTTGCTTTTCTGAGTTTATGCCTCACAGAAACATCCTTGCTAGGTATTTCATTTTACAGCATTGGGACCGGAAGCTCTCGGTCTGGCAACTATCCAAGGACTAATAAAATCTGTTGTTGCACTTAAACCTAGGAAGGATTATTGTTGGGAGTTTTCTGGGTGTGAATGCCAGGAATTCACATTATTAACCAGATAAAAAGGGGTTTTGGGGGACAAGGAGTCTGTTTTGTGATTCTGTTGAGCCTGAGTCAGGCTATATCATTTCAGACAAATAGTTGTTCAGGTTTCTTTTTAAAAGCCCCCAGTGATGAGTACCCATAATTTCTGGAGACAAGCCATTCCACCGGTTTATTGTTCTCGTAAATTTCCTACTTCTAGGTTACTTCTCTCCTCGGTTATCTAAAACTTCGTAAAAATTTCCTAACAGGGAAAACAGGGGCAAGAGCGACCACAGGACGAACATGTGACCCTGAGTTTCGGCTGGAAAGAGTAGTGACTCACAAGGCAACTGGCATCGACAAATTGTAGCTCACATGTTGAGGACCAAAGAAATAAGCATGGGGACAAATTTTTCTCCTCAAAATGCATCGAGTACCAATTTCGATGAGTTTCAAAGCAGCTGAGTTCCAAGGTACCAATGTATTCTATTGTAATGTCTTAAAAAGTAGCTACGTAGCAACTACCACCTGTAGCAAGATATGGGGTAGAAGGAGGAGAGGGTGAGTTAATACCACTAATTCCTTCTCCCTCTGTTCTCATGATGCTTTGGGTTTACTGCAAGCCAAACTTGAATTCCCAGGGTTAATCCATAGCTGGGACTGTAAGTTTCTTTGTTTCCCCCTTTTTTTCTTTCTTTCCTTCCTTCCTTCCTCCCTCCCTCCCTCCTTTCTTTCTTTCTTTCTTTTTCTTTCTTTCTCTTTCCTTCTTTCTCCTCTTTCCCCCTCTCTCTCTCTCTGTCTCACACACACCTCTGTATGGTTTGCCAATTGCACAGGGGCAGATAGGACAGCACTCCAGAGGGCCAAGAGGATCACTGGTTGCCCTCTCCCCTCTTTGGAACAGCTTTATAGCTCCCGCAGCCTTAAGAAAGTTCAAAACATTCTTATCAAAGATCCCTCTCATCCTGGGCACTCATTTTTTTGAACTATTACCCTCTGGCAGACGGTACAGGATAATAAAAACAAGGACAAATAGGCTGAAAAACAGCTTCTATCCCAGGGCAGGAGCTCTTTTGAATTCTATTATATAGTGCAGTGTTGGTGCAATGTTGGGGGTTTTCAATTCAATGTATGGAGTGTGAAGGATGTGTGTTTGTGTTTATTTTCTTGGTCATGATGTGCACTGAAGAAGGTGTTTGATTTCATTGTATGAGGTGCAATGACAATAAACTAAACTAAACTAAACACATACACACATGTGCTTCAACCATCCTTAAGGTTCAGTCTATGAAGGAACCCACCATCAACCAAGTAACCACTGGACTTACTGGTAGATGGGACGAGGCAGGGGGTACATGAGGAAGGGTCTGTGCATGACCGAATACAGGTATTTGACCATGTCATACAAGATGTATCTGTGAGGGCTGCAAAAGGAAAAAGAAAAGAAAAATTATACTAGACATGAGATGAGAAATATGCAGTATAACAGTGAGTTAAGAACTTCTGAAAACAGATAGTCTTCAGCTTACAAAAGTTTGTTTAGTGACCGTTAAAATGGCTCTAAAAAAAGTGACTTATGATCATTTTTCACACATACAACCATTGCCATATCCTCATGATCAAAATTCAGATGTTAGGCAACTGACTCATATTTATGATGGTTGCACTGTCCTTGGGGGTCATCATTTGCTATTTTCTGATGAGCCAAATCAACGGGGGGCAGCCAGATTCACTTAACAACCATGTGACAAAGTTTAACCGCTGCAGGGATTAACTTAGCATGGCGGTACGAGAGGTCGTAAAAAGGAGTGAATGAAAACAAAGTGGTTTCCCTGAGCAATATACATTTTGGGGACCAATTCTGGTCAAGGATACATTTTGGGGACCAATTCTGGTCAAGTCAAGGACTGCCTGTGTTTTGCATCTAAACCGGGATGTACGATTAGTGAATATAAAGGACAGCTACTTTTCTTTGCATCCCCAGCGACAAAAGCACCAATCTTGTATGTCTGTGAAGATTCTCACTCATCCAGGTTGTAGTTGTATCAAAGGTGCTTTTTTGAAAAACTCAAGTGGGGTTTTCTTCCTTGATGACGAAGACGACCTTTCACTTCTCATCCAAGAAGCTTCATTCCATCTCCCCACCGTCCAGTCACGATGGAGGAAGCTTCCTGGATGAGAAATTTGTTAAAGAAATGAGGACCTAAAATGGGTGGAAGTACACTAAAAATCAAAGGTAGGCAAAAGTAAGTGAAGACCACCTCTGTTTGGCTGCAATACACCCTCTCGGTTTTGGGAAGGTCATTTTTAACAGGCATCATGAGTCACTCCAGAATGATAGGTATCAAAGTCCCACCATGTTTTATAGAAAGGGACATGCCAAAGCAAAACAAAGTGTTGAAATTTAACCTTTATTATGTATGTGAAACAACAGAGAACCTTTGATTTAGGATGTGGGAAAAAAAATCCACATGAAATACGAAGTTCATGGAAAATTGGGAAATGAGGTTTCTGGGCCAGGGGGACACAGGGAAGGTGAGGTCCGTGCTGAAGAGGGAAGAGTAAAGTCCAGAAAAACACAACTGTAAATCAGCAATTGCATAGGAGTGATTGGCCATCTCCCTGTGTCTGGATGAGTTTTTCTCCCTGTGTGTTTGCAGTCCTTTGTTCCTTTTTAAAAAAAAATAAGTTTTTAATATTTTTTTAACTTTAATTCTTCCGTTAAACAGTGTGTCGTCTGGGTGCTATTACAATCAAAAGTTACACTGATAATAATTCTCTAATCTTACAATAATTAGATTAGAATTTAGAATAACAGAGTTGGAAGGGACCTTCCAGTCCAACCTTCTGCTTAGGCAGGAGACCTTACACCACTTCAGATAAATGGTTATCCAACATCTTTTTAAAAACTTCCAGTGTTGGAGCATTCACAACTTCTGGAGGCAAGTTGTTCCACTGGTTTAATTGTTCTGTCAGGAAATTTCTCCTTAGTTCTAAATTGCTTCTCTCCTTGATTAGGATTATAATAATAATCAGCATTATGACTTGATCCATTTCTCCCTCTTAACATATCTTCTAATGAAAATATAATATTCTGATAGGTATAATAATCTTAACAATCTTATTAATAATCATCATCATATTGTTTACATCTCTTTCGACAACAACTGAATGAAAAACTGCTTGTGACCTTCTACCGCTGCACCATAGAGAATATCTTAACTTACTGCACCTGTGTGTGGTTTGCCAATTGCACAGGGGCAGATAGAAAAGCGCTCCAGAGGGCGAATGTCATTGCCCAGAGGATCATTGGCTGCCCTCTCCCCTCTTTGGAAGAGCTTTCGAGCTCCTGCTGCCCTAAGAAAGTTCAAAACATTCTCAAAGATCCATCTCATCCTGGGAACCCTTTTTTTTTGAACTATTACCATCTGGCAGACGGTACAGGATAATTAAAAACAAGGACAAATAAGCTGAAAAACAGCTTCTATCTCAAAAGAGCAGTAGCTCTTTTGAATTCTGCTGTAGAGTGCAGAGCTGGTGCAATGTTGGTGGTTTTCAATTCAATGTGTGGAGTGTGAAGGATGGTGAACCTATGGCACACGTCATAAGTGGTACGCAGAGCCATTTCTGCTGGCACGCAAGCCGCAGGCAAACTTACCTCACTGCACATGTGCACACCTCAGAGCTGATTTCTTTTCAGTTGGTTTGAGGCCTTTTTTGGCCTCCCAGAGCTTGGAAAAAGCCTCTGCAAGGCTTTTCAGGACGAATTATAGGCCCATTTCATCACTTCCTATAATACTGGAAATGACGAAATGGACCTATAATTCGGCCTGAAAAGCATTGCAGAGGTTTTTCCCAAGCCTCTGGGAGGCCAAAAAAGGCCTCAAACCAGCCAAAAAGTCAACTGTGAAGCACAGTGCAAGTAAGGGGAGGGCGGGGGGGGGGATTACACACGCATGCGCAGGGGGTATGCATTGCATTCTGGATGTTGGCACACGAGAGCGTGCGTGCGTGCAATTTTTGGCACAGGAACCCAAAAAGGTTAGCCACTACTGTTCTAGACCCAAAAGTCTGAACCTTACAAAGAGAAACATGAAAAAATCAAGAAACTCAGCCTTTCCACAGCATTTTCCTCATTAAAATCAGAAGAGAACGATGAAATGTTTTAAACGTGAACATGACAATGAACATATACTGACGACAATGTATTGCGAATCCCTGTCAATGATTCCTAGCCATTTGTAACCCGATGTTTGTCCCTGCTAAACAATTGGAAGCAACCAAACCATAAACCTGTGGGTTTATTTACTTTGCCATGGTTATGCGCAACTCCACTGAGTAGCATTGGAGTAGCACCATGCTGAGCAGTTTCCCATCCTCCTGAATGTAAACTTTGAATTGTTTAAAAATTAAAAACAAACACATTGAGGGACAAAACCAAAGAAAAATAACCACCTGCCATCCCAAAGGTGTTTATTTTCAAAAGGTTTTCTTTGGGGTTGTTGTTTTTTTTGCCTTGAAAACATTTCGCTCCTTGCCTGAGAAGCTTCTTCAGTTCAGGAAGAAGCAAACCAGCTTTTTGGAGGGCTGGGTGTCCCTCTGGTCGAGATAAAGAAATGGGGAGAGCCAAGGCAATCACCAAAGCTGACCTTGTAAGACTTGATTCCAACTAGTCAAAATTAACCCTTTTATTTTTATTGTATCTGTGCGGCCATGTGACTGGGTGGGTGTGGCTTCTTCTTCTTCTTTTTGCAGCACCACCCCATGCTCCATATTCTTGCCTCCTGGGCCTCAGGGAAGACTCCCTGAGGGGCCGTTTTTGCTCCCGGGAGGCTTTCTTGAGGCCCAGGAAGCAAAAAACAGAGCGTGGGGGAGGAGGGGCACGTGGCAAAGCAGAAAGATAGTGAGGGAGATCCCAGCACAGCTGATCATTGGGAGGAAATAAAAAAGAAATACTGTAAAGAGTGACCGGGCGGGGTGGGCGGGGGATAATGCAGTCAGCGATGTCATGCATGCACGATAAAGACTGGGTGGGGTGGGCAGGAGTGTGTGGAGAGGGGCGGGACCAGCCAGAGGCACAAACTGCACAGAATCGTAACAACCGGTTATACCAAACCGGTCTAAACTGGTAGAGCCCCACCCCTGCTCACGCATCACCACAAAATCTCCAGTACCGTAAAGCCTACAAACTTAAAATTCGGCACGGTTCTTCCTCTTGCCTTTTTGGTGCTAAGAAAGGATTTTTTGAAACGTCCATCAGAGCCATTAGTATTTCCTATATTATTATTATTATTAACATGCTCTGATGCTAAGGAGTTCTACTCCCCCTCCCCACCTGAAAAGAAATCTGTTCCAAATGCAAAACACAATCAGAGGAGAAGAGTTTCAGTTTCACTTTGAGAGCTCCAAGCAGCTTTAGTAGAGAACAGTTGAGCTAAGCCACACCCAGGCTCCTTGCTGTCTCCTTCTTGCTCACACAGCAAATACTGCTTCCGTTTCCAAACAGCCCACACTGACAGGAACGCTAGTTGGATGAATACCGATATGAAGTTGGTAGGAAAAGGCGGAATCCCACCCCTTATTTTCCTCCTCCAAAACTAAGCCTGACCGCATAGTTTCGTAGCGAAGCACAGGTACTGAGTTAGTTTAAAATAATTTTTAAGGTCGCGGGAATGATTAAGTACACGAGAGTAAATACTTCATTCCTGCGACCTTAAAAATTATTTTTTTCTGGAAACATTTGGGAGCCACAGAGTTTACCCACCCCACATTTTAAACACAATTGGGGCTGGAATGTGGAAGGACTGGACCTTCATTTTAAAGCTTTTTTCCCAGTATGAAAACTATGCAATCTTTCAAGCCAAGTTATCAGACCTCTGAATCTTTGTAAATCAAAATGTCAAACTGGGTAAACTGTAAACCAATAAAAAGTATAAGCCCATTTCATCTTGCCCTACTATGGTTACCCTACTAGCAGATTGGGATGAGAGGCTAATTGTGGCCTATTTCCAATGTCAATAGATTTCTTGGCTTAAAAAAAATCATTAGTTTTTATTTAGTTTGAGCACAATATAGTAGTACTGATTTCTACCTTAAGGGTTTCTGTTTTTTGTTTTGCCTGACGCACAACCTCACAAAAATACAATGGAGATGGTATAATAGCTTCAAAGGAGCCTAGTTCTCAGCTTATAGTACTTTGTTAGGTAACCATTCGAAGTTACAATGGAGCTGAAAAAAGGGACAGGGCCATTTTCCACACTTACGACTGTTGCAGTAGCCTCATGATCTGTTGTGTTTTTCTGGTAGCCTGTGCAGACAGCAGCAGAATTGGACAGTGAGGAAGAAAGGGGACCAGTCAGGGAGTCTGGGGAGGACTCCGACAAGGGTCCTACATCTGATGTAGAGATGGGGCCAGGACTATCTGGGAGTTATGTGCTGACTCCAGAGCCTCCAGAGTCTGGAAGGGGCAAGGCAGAGGAACAAGGGGAGCCTATTCCCAGTGTGTGAGTGCACAGAACTGCCAGAAGGCGAGAGCAGCTGATACAAAAGGGGAGACTTGGGAGTAAGGCTGGGAGGTGATTGCCCCTCCCATAAGACATAAAGGAGGAGCAAAGATAAAGAAACCTTTGCAGAAAGCAAAGTGATTCGCTCTGTTCGGATTAAACCTTGAAGCTCTGTGTGGACTTTCAGTTGGTTTTTACAATTAATTTGGCACTTTCATTGTTGGCAGTAATTCAAAGGAGAGAAAGGTGGGTGCTTATTTCAAGGAACTGTTTGGGACCCATTACGGGCTGGGAATGAACATAATTCCCATCACTGAAATAAAACAAGAGTTGTTTGGACTAAACGTGTGATTAATTACGGTCTCAGGAAGCCTTGGTTAGAACATGATCAAAATTTGGATGCTTGGCAGCTGACTCACATTTATGATGGTGGCTCTGTCCCAAGGTCATGTAATCCCCTTTTGTGACGATCTGACAAGTAAAGTCAATGTGGGGAAGCCAGGTTCACTTAACAAAGCTGGCTACTACCTTATCAGCGGCAGTAAGATTCACTTAGCAGCTGAAACAAAGGTTGTAAAATGGGGCAAAACTCACTTAACAAATGTTCTGCTTAACCACAGGAATCTCAGGCTCAGTTGTGGTCATAAGTCAAGGACTGTCTGTGTTAGGCATACACAAAGAGGCAGGCATAGAATTTAAGCATTGATTCTCCCCCCTCCCCAAATTTCTGGAAACAAGCTGTATGAAATGCATGGCTGTCTAAGCTTGAGAAAAGCTAGATTGGTGTCATAGTTAAGGCATCAAGTGGGAAGGCGGCTGTGAGCTTTAGTTCTGCCTTAGGTACAAAGATATCTGGGTGTCCTTAAGCCAATTCTCTCTCTCTCTTTTTATCTCTCTCTTTCTGTCTTTCACTCTGTTCTGACCAAGGCTTCGAGACCATAATTATGCACATGCTTATTTTAAAAACAAGACTTGTTTTATTGCAACACTGGGAATTGTTTTCATTACCAGCCAGTCATGAATCTCAAACAGTCCCTTGAGATAAGCACCCACCTTTCTTTTCTGTGAAGTGCTGCCAATAACAGAAGTGTTCAATAAACTAGAACAAAAACCACCCGAAGAGCTTCAAGAATGAATCTGAATCGAACGAACAACTTTGCTTCCTGCAAAGGTTTTGTCATCTTTGCCTGTCCTTCATACCTTATGGGAGGGACAATCACCTCCCAGCCTTACTCCGAAGTCTCCCTCTTTGTTTGAGCTGCTCTCGCCTTCTAGCAGCTCTGTGCACATACGCACTGGGAACAGGCTCCCCTGGGTCCTCTGCCTTGCTGCTGCCAGACCCTGGAGGCTCCGGAGTCAGCACCCCACTCCCAGATGGACCTGGGCCCCATCTCTGCATTGAACACAGGACCCCGGTCCAAGTTCCCTCCAGACTGATCCCCATTCTTCCCCACTGTCCGATTCCACTGTCGTCTGCACAGGCTGCTGGCGAACCACAACTCTCTCTCTCTCTCTCTCTCCCTCCTCCCTCCCTGCCTGTATCTGTCTGTCTGTCTGTCTCTCTCTAGAAAGGGCAAGCCACTTTTGAAATCATCCCAAGAGTCAGAATTGACTCAAAGCCACAATAAATATTGATCTTTTGGGCCATCAGATCTGAAACAAATCTAAATCACTGCTTAGTGGGAATAAGTGATTCCATATTTACTCATTTTTTTCCTCAATTTCTTAGTCTCATCCAGCTCAGCAAGGGCAACAGCGTACAGTTTAGATTTAAAACCAACAAACAAAATAACAAAGGAGAGCAGAAATATCTAAGGAACAGTAAAAGGTAGGCACCCTAAGGGAGTTTTCATAAACATTTTGAACTTTTTCAAATGTTTAAATGGGAGAAAACTGGATGAGGTGACTAATGTCTCTGTTCCAAAAGAATATTCAAACCATTCTTAAATAATTAAAATCTGTTGGACAAATAATTGAATAAGAGAGAAATGCAAAGTTACAAAAAAACTGGAGGCAGGTAGCATAGGGTAGACATTTCTTGATCCACAATAGGTGATTTGAAAAAAAGCTTGGAACTGTGATAGGTCACAAATTGATTATAATGTTGTAGATAGAAGGAGGGTTATGTTAGTGTAGTAGCAAAAAAACAAGAGTATGAAAGCATCTTTTCCAACAATGAACTATTATCTAATGGAATCAGACTTTCCTAATCACAATCAGTATTAGTTCCAAGTTATTCTTCATTAGGTAGAAATTCAATTTTAATATAGATGGCCACTTTGACCGCTCTTTCAAATCAAAATAAAAAATTTGAGTGAGGGGTCAAAGAGGTCACCTACATCAAAGGAGCCATCTACATTAAGAGTGAATAGCCCTCTCTCAATGGAGGCCAAGGGATATAGCAATAGCACTTAGATTTATATACCGTTTTATAGTGCTTTACAGTCCTCTCTAAGCAGTTTACAGAGTCAGCATGTTGCTCCCAACAGTTTGGGTCCTCATTTTACCCATCCTGGAAGAATGGAAGGCTGAGTCAACCTTGAGCCTGGTGAGATTCGATCTGCCAAATTGCAGGCAGCTGGCTGCAGCAGAAGTAGTCTGCAATACTGCATTAACCACTGCGCCACCAAGGCTCTTATGATATCACCTATCTCCTGTTTGCAGCAAAGTTCTTTCAGCAGTTCCAAGAAGGCTCCCCACCCATTTGCACTTCACAGGTGATCCCGAGGGCACAAATAAACCTCCAAGTGGCCTCAATGACTCTCAAGAGAGAGTGCTAACAACCAGATGACTACATGGAATATAAATCCTGCCATCCTCCACCATTCAGTCAGAACTGAAGAAATTTCTGGGATAAGAAGCGAAAACTCTTCAAGAAAAAAAAAAAAACAAGGAAAGTCTAATTCTTGACTCTAGACGAATGTATCTTTTCTTTTATGTACACTGAGAGCCTATGCACCGAAGATAAATTCCTTGTGTGTACAACCACACTTGGCCAATAAAGAATTCTATTCTATTGTAAAAGCACCTTTGGTTCATTCTAGAAAGCTAGAGAAGAGGCGGGAAGTAAACTCAGCAGGCAGCTTTGTTGATCGGCCACGCCACCACCTCAAGTGGTCAACCATGCTCTCACCTGTGTATAACATGTATAGCATCCCAACCGGAATGTATTTATGACAGGTAGCTGTGATGAACCATGATCACTTGAGACAACACATACACTGAAGATTCTTTCCAAAATGAAATAGGGAAATTTGCTAATGTATCAAAAAACCCAGACAACCCCCCCCCCCGAACAGATCTGTCCAGAATAGGGAATCCAATTTTTTTGTGTGATGTTCTTCAACCATTTGAGAAAAATCACTCTATAGCAAACGGCTGCACTTTCCCAGTCCAGCCCCAAAGAGGCACTAATGGTGGACCTAGGAAACAAATTCTCTGTTTGATGTTTTGATGGGTATCTTTTTTTTAAAAAAAGAAGCACAAAAATATTAAAGACGGAAAATATACTGTAGTTATTTGGATAAGAGAAGTAAAAACAGGATACATACCCAACCAATGTGTATGTTTTTCCTTTAGAATCAGGATCCTTGATAGCATTAATTATTGCCCGGGCAACATCAACCACCTATCAAATAATATTCAACAGAAAAAATATTGATATGATTAATTACAATTTTTGAGGTTAAACAAAATATATAGGTAAACCTCGACTTATAACCACAATTGAGCCCAACATTTCTGCTGTTAAGTGAGTTGCACCCCATTTATGACCATCTCTGCCACCATTGTAAAGTAAATCACTGCAGTTGTTAAGTGAATCATGCAGTCATTAAAACGATTCTAGCTTCCCCTATTGACTTTGCTTGTTGGAAGCTCAGCTGGGAAGTTTGCAAAAGGGGATCATGTGACTTCAGAGACAGTACAACTGTCATAAGTACATGCCAGTTGCCAAGTGGATGAATTTTGATCACGTGACCTTGGGGATGCTGCAATGGTTGTATGTGTGAAAAACGGTCGTAAGTCCACCATTTTTTCCCAGTCCCGTTGTAATTTTTGGTCACTAGACAACCGACTGTAATTCAAGGACTACCTGTTGTGGTTCGCCAGCAGCCTGTGCAGATGGCAGCAGAATCTGACAGTGGGAAAGAATGGGGACCAGTCTGGGAGTCTGGAGAAAACTCGGATGAGGGTCCTGCGTCTGATGCAGAGATAGGGCCAGGACCATCTGGGAGTGGGGTGCTGACTCCGGAGTCTGGAAGGAGCGAGGCAGAGGACCCGAGGGGAGCGCATGTGTGCAGAGCTGCTAGAAGGCAAGAACAGCTGAGACAAAAGGGGTGACTTGGGAGTAAGGCTTGGAGGTGATTGCCCCTCTCATAAGGTATAAAGGACAGGCAAAGGTAGAGAAACCTTTGCAGGAAGCAAAGTCGTTCACTCTGTTTGGATTAAACATTGAAGATCTGTGTGGACTTTGTATTTTGGTTGGTTTTTACAGTTAATTTGGCACTTTATTAGCAGCAATTCAAAGGAGATAAAAGTGGGTGCTTATCTTGAGGGACTGTTTGGGACTCATTATGGGCTGGGAATGTACATAATTCCCAGCGTTGAAATAAAACAAGAGTTGTTTGGATTAAGCGTGTGCTTAATTACAATCTCAGGAAGCCTTGGTCAGAACAGTTTGCTTCCTGCCCAAACAAAACAAACCTCTAATTAGAAATGGAGCAGCTTCGTACAGAGAACGCTCAGCTTCAGCCACAGCTAGCTCTGCTTGCAAACCAACTAGGCTAGCTCCAAGCTCAAGCTACTCCACTTCCTTCCTGAAGGAAGTATCCAGTGGCTGTGCCTAATAAGTTTGATGGCAACCCATCAACATCAGAACACTACCCAGGCATGAAATACATTTAATTGGTACTTACATAGACCGGCTGCTTCACGGTTTTCTTGCCAAAGCCAATCATTGGTACTCCGCCAAAACGTCGCATTTCTATATGAAGACATAGGTAACTTTGTGACTTTATAATGACTGTTTCCTCATGTGTTTTGATTACTTATTGTGCCCTGTGACTATCATTAAGTGTCGTACCTTATGATTCTCGACTCTTGATGAATGTATCTTTTTTTTTATGTATACTGAGAGTATTTGCACCAAGACAAATTCCTTGTGTGTCCAACCACACTTGGCCAATAAAGAATTCTATTCTATTCTATTCTATTCTATTCTATTCTATTCTATTCTATTCTATTCTATTCTATTCTATTCTATTCTAGTCAGATTTGGTAACAGAGCAAATTCTTCAAAATCTATCTACAAATACCATGAGTCTGAATTGTGCTAAAATTATTCCCTGAACTAACCAATTATATATTTATGTAGTCCAACGATCATAAAATTTGCACTACTCACAACAGGACCTCTAATTGTTATATAGATGGGAAACCCTCCAAAAATTGTGGATAAAAAGGCTAATTGTAGTATTATACGTCCAGTAACCATACATTTACAGTATTTTTTTAAATGATCAAATAGGAAATGTTCCCCGATGTTAAACTAACAATATTTCCTAGAATCACAAGAAAGGGTTTTTTAAGACCAAGATCTGAAAGGTTTATCACTCTACAGATTTAAATAAGAACCTTATTTAAATTTAATTTTTTTCAAATCAACAACGTAACCATGGAATGGAAAGCAACTTCAGTAGAGTATGAAGATTTTGTCAAATACTCATCTCTTCAGTAAATCTATGTATTACAATAAATACTTACCTGCGTAAGTGTTTATAAATCTATCTTCTCTCCCATATACATCAGCAGGTTTCATAATGATGGCATCTGGAAATTCCTCTCTGACAACTTTTTCTCCTTCTGCCTATAATCAAGTCATTGAAAGTTTGTCAAATTTCTCATGCAAGGTGCAAGAGAGAAGTAATTTCAACAGCCAAATCTTAAGAGTCCCAATTGCACATTTGGTCGTTTCAATACCCTGGCCAAGATACCAAGCTGAACACATGTCATCAATGAGGAGAATCTTTAAAGTGAAAACTGGCATCTGGTTTGGTTTTTTAGCCAAAATCTGGCAGCGTTGAAAACTTAAAATGATTTAAAATGAAAATGATAGGAAATGGGATTTTTTTTTCCAGACAGACTTGACAGTAAGGATGTGCAAACCAATTTTGCTATGTTGTAAGTTGAGAACTCTGTTAATTCATCCATAAAGACTTAATGATGAGCAGTTGCTTTCAAAGGGATTTGATAAATTCAGGGAGGACAGGATTAGAGTTCTCCCCACGACCAGAGGTGGCATTCAGCTGGTCTGGACTGGTTCTGAAATACTGGTAGCAGAAATTTTGAGTAGTTCGGAGATACCACCTCTGGCTGGCCCCGCCCACCCAGCCCCTCCCATTCTTGTCCTATATTCCCTTGTTTTTTTAACTCAGCTGATCTGTGTGACAGAGAGGATTGCTGTGCCTCAGCTGAGGTAAAAAAACAGGGTATCTCAGGGAGTTTTTTGAGTGCTTCACATGTGCACAAACTGCGCTCTCCATAGGAAAAAAATGTGGAATCCCCCCACGGCCCATAACCCTTAAAACATAATATTACAAAACAGCAGAATGTGAAAATAAAAAAAAAGTATAACATTGCTGAACAACTTACTTTAGTCCTAAGGTATTTTGAAGGGCTTTTACTGTCTGAGTTTAAGTGAGAAAAGTGAATCAATTTTTCTACTCCGGACTGTTTTGAAAGGCGAGCGATGTCTCTAGGGATGGAAACGAACACATCTTCATACTTGAAGTTTCTAAATCAAGAAAATAATGGAATGTGCAGCAATGAGCAGATTAACAATGGCAAGTAGAGAACAGGAAGAAAGAGAGTATTTGGAATTTATTTTATGAATGGTTAGACAGAAGAGTAAGAAACTGAAATTTGTGGGAATAGTAATAACATATTATAATTGATATTGAATGAGTAAGAAAATGAATATAATTTAATAAGGATGAAATGTATTCTTCAAAAATAATAAGTATAAGGTTAACAATAAAACAATAATTGAGCAAAATGATATAACATGTTGATTAGAATGGTTATAAATATCAGTAAGAAATGTATATTATAATGTGCACCAGATATATGTACCCAACCAACACACTGTTGAACTGAAATATTGTTTCATTGTTGTTTTTTTCCTAAAAAAAAAAGATACTTGAAGTTTCTAAAAACAGGACCGAAACCAAGAATTTGTATCACTCGTGTTCATGGAAAGTTATTTTTTTTCACACCAGGATGGCGTTCCACAGAACTATGGGTAATCCTTAACTTACAACAATACACTGAGTGACAGTTTGGCGCTGAAAAAGGTGACTTATGGCCATTTTTCACTTATGACCATTGCAGCATTCCCATGGTCACATGATCAAAAGACGCTTGGCAATTGGTACCTGCCTATTTATCACAGTTGTGGTGTCCCGGGATTGTGTGATCATTTTTCTTTGTGACCTTTTGACAAGCAAAGTCAATGGGGAAGCCAGATTCATTTAACAACTGTGCTACTAACTTAGGTTGTAAAATGGAGCAAAATTAATTTTGTCTCACTTAGCAACAGAAATTTGAGGGTCAATTGTGGTCGTAAGCCGAGGGCAACCTGCATTAGATTTATTTCTCTCTTTTATTATGTCCAACTCTTGACAATGGGCTTAAGCTCCTTGCCTATTTTCCCCACAATTGTGATGACCAGGGCATGACACAAAAATAACCAAGTCACAAAAATAGAAGAAAGTCCCTTGAATGCCTCCAACTCGGCCCCAATGTCCAATTATCCTCAGCTGGAAATCAAACTCTTAAAGAAAACAGTTTACAGAGGGAGTAAATGCAGTCCGCACCCAAAGTAAAGTTAATTCAAAATTCGAAATAAAAAATCAAACAGAAACCACACTGAAGGTATTACTAGGGCAGGTAAAGATGATCAATTGCAGACTTCTACCAGATAGTGCAGCCATCAGAGTTGGGAGGAAGCCAAAACACAGCTAAGTTCCGACAATAATACGCACTTTGCTTCAAGCACTGGCCCATGCACAGTTTGTCCCTTTAACCAGTCCTCACAGCTGCAGCCCATGAAGGGGATTAGGGCCCCTTCCTCCCCCATAGACCATGCCATTCACATTTCTCCCTTATCCACTCCTCCCTGCGTGCCCTAGGATAAAGAGAGGATGGGCCTGAGTCTTCCTCTGACTTCCCAGCGGGCCTGTGCCCTTCCCCAGTTTCCTCCACAACCTCTGGAGCCACACTCCCACTTCCTGTTGGCTGTTTCTCCTCTCCCTTGGAGTCAGACTCCAACAGGGGCATGACAAAAACAACTCTGTGGGGTTGAATTGAGGGAGGATGCCAACAAAGCCTCTCTGGTACCATGATGGTCAATGCTTAATTTGTTTCAGCAGGGGGAAAACTTACTTTGTTTCCCAATCTCTTCCAATCAGGTTGATTACCACATGGCTGTTTTCAAGAGCTTTTCGGGTAGAATCTTTGTCACATGAATCCCATTCCTGGTAACCACAAAAAACACAAACTGTTTAATGATGTCTACAGACCTTTCATAAAGTATGCCCAGTAGTTCGTGTCCCATGGAACAGCAACAGCACCTAGACTTATATACCGCTTTATAGTGCTTTACAGCCCTCTCTAAGCAGTTTACAGTCAGCCTACTGCCCCCAACAATCTGGATCCTCATTTTAACGACCTTGGAAGAATGGAAGGCTCAACCTTGAGCTGGTGAGGATTGACCTGCTGGCAGTTGGCAGTCAGCCTATAATACTCACTGCACCACCAGGAAGGAGAATGAGAAAGGAATAAGAGAAGGAAGGAAGGAAGTAATGAATAGCAATAGCACTTACACTCATATACTGCTTCATAGTGCTTTCAGCCCTCTCTAAATGGTTTAGAGTGTCAGCCTCTTGTCCCCAACAATCTGGGTCCTCATATTACCCACCTTGGAAGGACAGAAGGCTGAGTCAACCTTGAGATGGTCATAATTGAACCTCTGACAGTCAGCAGAATTAACCTGCAATACTGCACTCTAACCATTGCGCCACCACAGCTTTTAACAATTTTGTCTTAACGAGATCATACAGGTAGTCCTCAACTTAAAATAACTTATTTAGTGACTGTTCAAAGTTACATCACTGAAAAAGTGACTTATGACCATTTTCACACTTATGACCGTTGCAGCATCCCCGTGTGTCATGTGATCAAAATTTGGATGCTTAGCAACTGCCACTTATTTAACAAGCTAACTTAACAACTGCAATAACTCACATAACAACGGTGGTAAGAGAAGCCATAAAATGGGGCAAAACTCACTTAATAAATGTCTTGTTTAGCAATGGAAATTTTGGGCTCAATTGCAATCTTAAGTCAAGGACTACCTGCATTATGCTCTTCCTAGCATAGACCAAGTTGTGAGACTAAGAATCACAGGAAAGGTGAAGTCTGAGTTAGAATATTTCCACTTGTTTTTTTGTTGTTGTTGTTGTTGTTGTTGCCTTCATAAGGTTTTGAGGAAAACTCACACCATACCACAAAAATGAGCTGTCCCAGGTCACCCATGGGCCGAAGGTAGAGGAGATCGTACTCATCACAGCGATATGGGATGACGACTTGAGAACCGATACGGCCTAGAAGAATAAAAAATAAGTTTATTTGGAATGTTATAATTACAGGATATTGAACACCAGCTCTATACCCATGCTTCACGACAAAACTATGTGGTCGGGCTTAGTTTTTGGGGAGGAAAATAAGGGGAAAAATTATGCCTTCTGCCTATCAGCATCTATCGGTATTCATCTGGCCAGCGTCTTCTCAGTGTGTGAGAGTTGAGGGCTGTTTGGAAACTGAAAGAGTATTTGCTGTGTGAGCAAGGAGACAGCAAGGAGCATAGGTGTGGCTTAGCTCAGCTATTCTATAGTAAAGCTGGTTGCTCCTGTGAAACTAATACTGAAACTCCTCTCCTCTGCTTGTGTTTTGCCTTTGAAACAGATTTCTTTTCAGGTAGGGAGGGGGAATAGAATTCCTTAGCATCAGAGCACATTAATAATAATAATATAGGAAATGTTAATGTTCTGATGGTCATTTCGAACAATCCTTTCTTAGTGAGCACCTAGAGGCCAAGAGGAACATACGTGCCAAATTTCAAGTTTGTAGGCTTTACAGTTCTGGAGATTTTGTGATGATGCATGAATGGTTTTTGTATATAGAGATTAGCATTAAGCCATAAACATTTTTTTACAGGTGAGATTATAAAAGTGGGGTTTTCCAGAAGCCCTCTGGCCAATAGTCTATACAACAGTGGCCCCCAAGTTTTTGGGTACCAGGAACCGGTTCCGTGGACAGAGGTTTTTCTGTGGACTGGAGGGGACGTGGTTTCACGTGCTGCTTGCATCCCACAGATGGGTCTTAGCTTCAGTGGTGGGATTCAAAAATTTTTACTACGGGTTCTGTGGGCGTGGGTTGGTGGGCGTGGCAGCGGAAGGATACTGTAAAATATTCAATCAGAGGTGGTATTTGCCGGATCTCCGAACTACTCAAATTTTCTGCTACCACCTCTGCTTAGCTTGTTTGTGCAGCCCAGTGTCAGGATTCCGGCAGTTACTCCAATTAAATCATGAGCCTCGAGCCACACTCCCAAAACTAAAAAAAGATTTATTTGAAGGTAACATTCTACATCTGACATTTACCTGGGCAAAACCAACTCTGAGATATGTAATTCACTGTCACCCTTGATCTGCTTTCCCCACCACCACCCCTCTGGGTGTATCATCCAATGAAAAACGTCCATAGCCAAGAGTTATCAATCCTGCTCTCCAATTAGATTTCTGCGAGGCAGAAGCTTCAGTCATCTAATCAGTCTTTGAAGAAAATATGAATGGAATGTACTTTCGATTCCGCACTGCTGCCTGCTCTTTGAAACTCCCCCCCTTCTTTCTGCTATCAACTATAAAAAGTGTATATAAAATGTTTTATGAGTTAACACCCAGTTTCTGGCACGCTGCAGCCTGGTGTCGGTGTATGGCCTGGGGGTTAGGGCCCCCGATCTAGAGACAGTTTGGTCTATAATGAAGGCACCGGGCTAGAAGATGGGAGACAGTGAGTTCTAGTTCCAACTAAAATGTATTCAGTATCATTCAAAATCTGCAGTATTATCCATGATCTATTTTATTGTATCAATGGTATGCAGTTATCAAAAGGTATCTCTTTTTTTGTAAGATCAATGAAAAAAGCAAGAGAATTTAAAGAAATTTAAATTCAATGTGTATATTCACACATTTTTCTAAAATTCCTTGCTAATTTATGACAGCCCCATTTGAAAATAGCTTTGTTCTCTTTTAAACATCCTGAACACTAAATTATATTTACTTCATATTTTTGTTACTTTTGGCTACGTATGACCATTTTATGAAAAATCCTTCAGATTGTTCATTTGAAATAAACTTTAAGATACTGCTGGAGGATAAATTTGTAGCCTTTACCTTCACAACTGAATGGCGTATTGATTATCGGATATGTTAAGTCGGATGAGCAATACATTGATAAACATTCTGTCAAGATTCCAACACTTAACACCATTTAAATCATGAGTTTGGAGCCAAACTCCAAAAAGATTTATTGGGAGTCAGAAGATGCGGCATTGCCTGGGTGTAGCTGACTCTGAGACACATAATTCATTGTCGCCCTTTACCCTAATTCCCCCCCCCCCCTGTGTGTCATAATTCATATTCTCCAATGGGACACATTCATAGCCAAGAATCATCAATTATACTTTCCAATTAGAATTTTGCATGGCAGAAACCTTGGTTGCCTAGAAATTATCTTTAAAATATTTATGGAATGCAGTTTCGGTTTGCAAGCGGCTGGACTGCTTCCCCCTCCCTTTCTGTTGGCAAGTCTAAAAAGACCATAGAAATATTTTATGAGTTGACACATTCATTTAATAAATGAAGTCTATCCATCTCATATATTACCTAAGTGATTAACAATATATCGGCCGATGAATCCTGTGGCCCCAAAGACTGTGGCAACAATACCACTAACCGAAGAACGTCCACTGCGACCATGTGGCATCACCGTATAATGAACCGAGCGGTCTTGTTGTAGAAGCGACAACACCCTTGGATGAATGCCATACCCTAAAACACAAGGACATTGAACATGATACATATGAATGCACACTTGTCGCCATGATTTCACGTAAGTTTTTGCTAAAATACAGGTAAGTAAGTCCCTGACTTAAGACCACAATTTTGGACACAAAATTTCCACCGCTGAGCAAGATAGTTGTTAAGTGAGGTTTATCTCATTTTACAACCTCTTGCCACCACTATTAAGTCAATCACTGCCGTGGTGAAGTTAGTAGCACGATTGTGAAGTGAATCTGGTTTCAATCGTTGATTTTGCTTGTTGGTGGGTCACCAAAGGGGTTTACATGACACCCTCCCCAAGGGACAATACAACCGTCACAAATATGAGACGGTTGCCAAGCATCTGAATTCTGATTTGGTGAGCATGGGGGTGCTGCAATGATGGTACATGTGAAAAACGGTTATACGCCACTTTTTTTCAGTACTGTTCTAACTTGGGTCATTAAATGAACCGTTGTAAGTCAAGGACTCTCTGAATACCTTCCCCTTTATCCTGACTATATAACAACAAATCTATTCTAGGCAACCTCATCTCGTTGAAAGCTTTAGCTTCACTGGTATCAGAAAATTAATATGAAAAATAATAATAATAATTGAGCCCTTTTTTCTGGTGATACATCCCTCGGTCACCTTCTTCCTTTGCCCTTCCTGATTTTCAGATCCTGAAGCAGATTTTCCACTAATTTGCTTGCAATCACAGAGCTAGAATAACAAGACTTGGAAGGGAACCTTGGAGGTCATCTAATCCAGCCAGTCCGCCAAACTTTTACGCACCGGGGGCCGGTTCCGTGGACAGGATTTTTTTTCTGTGGACCCGAGAGGATGTGGGTTTGTGTGCTGCCTGCAACCCGCAGATGGGGGCTTCACTTGTTTGCCCAGCCCGGTTTCTGGCATGTCATGGACCACGGTGTCAGTCCACAGACCTGGGGAGATTGGCGACAGCGCGCCAAAGTGGCCACAACGTGCCGTTTTGGAATTGCCACCCATGTGCAGGAGGAGGGGGATGCGTGGGGCCACAGATGGGTGTTGGGTGATGGGACTCCCGCTGGGAGAGGAGCCAGGAAGGCAAGCTAGCTGCGGTCAGTTCAGAAGCCACCCAGCCCTGAAGAGTACTTGCTGGAGCCAGCCAGAGAGCAACTGGGAACAGGAGGGTGGAGCGTGCTGAGTCTGTATAGCCAGTTGGCTAGCAGAAGCCAGGAATGCTGGCTAGAAACCCTTTTGCTTGAATTGTTCACCACGTGCCAAGCTGAGACTCCAGTAAAGAGACCCATTCTGCTCACAGTGTGGCCTCTTCTTTTGCTGGCTTGGTTTGGAACTGTGACACCTCGTCTAGAGACAGTTTGGTCCATAATGAAAGCACCAGGTTAGAAAGCGGGAGACAGGGATTTCTAGTCCCACCTTAGCCATTGTTCTGACCTTGGCTTCTCAAAATCACGAAGTAGACTCCTCGTCCCGACAAACTCTTTTTTTTTTTAGGCTAATGTGAATTCCTATCATTCACACTCAGCAAAATTCCGGCAGTCTTTCAAAAGTGATTCACAACCACAGACCTTTATCAGGCTTGGAGAGTTGCCAGGCCAATAGTTTCCAAGCGCAATGCTGTGGCAGAAAATACTTGGCAAGGAATCTCTGAGAGTTACGAACAAATCTTCACACTCATTAAACAAACTAATTGACTCCTGCAAACACCACTCCCCTTTCATTCCTCTTTATTCCCTATGGGAGGGACCATTCACCGTCCACCTGTGCCTTTACTTCAGAGTTAACCCCTGTTCCTTAATTGTTCCCTTCTCCTGGAAGCTCTGCGCATGCGCACATCGGAAACAGGCTCCAGCTGTCCTTTTTCCCCACTGATCTCTGACTCCGAATGCAACTGAGAACTGTAGACACAGCCCTGGCCCCATCTCTGTCTCCGATGCAGAACATCCATTAGAGCCTTTCCCAGACTCCAGGACAGTCTCATGTTCCTCCCCAACCTCCTCACTGTCCAAGTCTGCCACAGGCAAGGCCACAACAGCCATGAAAACCAGCTGGGTGACCTTGAGCCAGTCCTACACCCTTGGTTTTTTTTTTTTTTTTTGCTGTGGTGGGGAAAACACGAGAAAGGAGAATTAAGTATTGCCTGCCTTGAGTTATTTGTAACTGGGAAACAAATAAATAAATAAACCAAAAACATTATATTTCCTCTACACTGGGGGGTGGGTGGGGGAATGCTCGTTTCCTAACCTACTTTTATTTCATGGGTTAGAACAGAGATGGAGACGGTCCGCAGACCGGGAGTTGGAGACCCCTGATCTTACTCCAACCTTCCACTCAGACATTTCGTCTCTGCACCTACTCTGAGTGACAGGCAGTCCTTGACTTACAACCATTCTGATGGGCCATATGCTAAAATAAAGACAGATCATGACACACACTTCAAAGTAAATCAGGAAGCCTGCAATTGTGGAGTCTGCTTAGCATGATCAAAGAATCCTTATCCACAGAAGATATGCAGATATAAATCATGTAACAATCCTGGATAATTGGAAAGCTGATAAAAGTCAATACAAGAGTTAGCCAACTTGCAGACCTTAGCTAAAAATTCCCTGCAGCAAATCAAATGTATATTAGATAACTCCTAGGGATTTCATGAGCCAAAACCTAGGATTACGGACAGTTAAGAGTCCAATAGAACACATTGTGGAATTGTTATCAAAATGTTTATTAGATGATATTTCTTATTACCTCACTTCGTCCCACCTTCTCTTTTAGTGAAAATGTATAAAACTTGCTCAATCCTTTGTTCTGGGCTCTTGGCATTTTGACCAGGAGCCCCTTTTTCTTGGAGAAATCCAATAAAAAGCAATCAGAAAACCTGCATCTCGTGTTTGGCGTTCATCATTGGCTTCGGCCCCAGGCTCAAAGCCGAATTGGGGACAAAAGTTCGTTTAGTGGCCATTCAAAGTTGGAACGGCACTGGAAAAAAATGTGACTCAATGACTGTTTTTTCCCCTACTTAAGGACAGTCGCCGCATTCCCCCCTCCCCACGCTCATGTGATTGAAATCCAGCTGTCTGGCAAATGGGTTCATACTTATGACCGTTGCAGTGTCCGATTTCCCCTTTTTGCGACCTCCTCGCAAGCAAAGTCAATGGGGGCAGTCGGATTCATTTAACAACCAACCGTGATTCCCTTAGCAACCGTGGCGGGGAAAGGTGCGAAACGGGGGAGGGGGAAGCAAAACTCATCTTAATCCATGTTTCGCTTAACAACCGAATATTTTGGGCTCCGTTGCGGTCGTAAGTCGATGACACCCTCTATTGAGCGCCGCCCCCGCCCCCCCCCGGGGGGCTTTTTTGCATGACAGGGAAGGAAATGGGGCGGCTTCCGAACGGGGAAGCCACGGAGAGCCGCTTTCTCGACTGACCGGCTGTAGCGAGGCCACTCCGGGAAAGGGGAGCGTCGGAAAAAAATAAAACCCCGCTACGGGCGTCCTTCCGGTGACCTTCCCAAACAGCGTCGCCGGGCCTGGGGTGAAGCCCCGCCGCTCCCTTGCCCGGGCTGAGCCTCAGCAGAGGCAGCCGGACGGCCCCTCAGTCGCCCTCCGGCCCCGACTTACGCTTCCCAGAGGCGGAAAGCACCGAGCGAGGAAAGACGCGCACGAAACCCGCCATCTTCCCCGGCCTTGGTGCAGAGCCCCGCCCCCCCCCGCGCTACGGCGGCCTCGGAAGACCAAACCGCGGCCGACGACGTCCGCTTGCGGGGAGCGCGCTCTCGCGACGAAAGGCGGTAAGCGGCGCCTAAGACGCGGAAAGGGAGGCGAAGTTAGGCGGGCGACCAAGCGGTGACTTAGAGCTGTTTCGTTTGATAAGCGAATCGCTGTGGTTGTTAAGGGAACCATGCGGTCGGGAAGGGAATCTACTTTCTCCCTTTTTTTTTTATTTGAGAGAAATCGACTTTCTGACAAATATAAACACAAATAATACCAAAATAAATACTAATATTACAAATACAAATCATACCAAAATGCTGATATAAATAATATCAAAATAAATACTAATGCAAGTATTACAAATACAAATAATACCAAAATAAATACAAATAATACAAAATAATACCAAAATAAATACCAATACAAATAATACCAAAATAAATACCAATACAAATAATACCAAAATAAATACCAATACAAATAATACCAAAATAAATACTAATATAAATAATAAAACAAATAAAAAAACAAATAGAAATACAAATGATGATCACACGAGCCCAGAATGGTGCAACTGTCATAAGTGTGAAAAATGACCATAAACCACATTTTTTCAGTGTTATTGTAACTTCAAGTGGTCACTAAACAAATCATTAAGTTGAGGACTATCTGTATAAAGAAAATGCAAATTCTACAGGGAAGGGGGTGATATAATCCATGAATTTGCCACTTGTGCAATGTTATTTAGGATCACTGTTATCTAGGACAGTGATGGCTAACCTTTCTGTCATTGTGTGCCAATACTCATAAGACAATGCACGTGCCCCCCCCCCGTGCATGCGTACACAATCCCCACGTGTGCCACTCCTTTCTGTGCATGCTCATGCGTCTCCAGCGCACCCCTGCACATGCGCAGCAGCTACCCGAAGATCAGCTTGGTGGGTGGGCGGCAGGTGAGCATGCATGCATACGCAGTGGACCTACTCTGGGGCGATGGCTCTTAAGCCAGCGAAAATGGCTCTGCGTGCCACTTTCTGCATGCATGCCATAGATTCGCCATCGCGGATCTAGGATCACTCTTATTTCATTTTCACATCTAATTTATGTCTTACTGTTTGATTTGTTGTTGTTGTTTTGACACATCACATATACCAAATTTGTTTCTGCACCATGTAAAAAGATTTAACCTCCCCCTTAATAAATGTTCTTTTGCTTTGCCTGGATTATTTTGTGTGAGTCACATTTTTGTGTTGGCAAAAAAAAAAGCCACTTTGGAAAGGTAAATATTTCCTCTCCCAGATTTACTGACTAGGCATGCAAACTTGGGGTGCCTGTGTTTGAAGATTGACAAAAATCATTTAATTGTTCTTAAATAAATTCCAATTAGAAGCTTGTATACAAGGAAAAAAGCATTTATTCTTTTTTGACAGATTTAAAGATTCCGTTTTGACGAGATAAATGGGAAGGCATGGTTTTTACTTTTAAACAGCAGAGTTTGGACTGAACTCTGCCCAGAAAGTGAGGAAATTTCTAAAAAAAAATTAAAGAGGAATTGGAGGAATTTCCAAAGAAGGTGTGAAATGAGATAACACAAAAACTCCCAACAAGTGCAACAGAAAGTTGAAAAAGATTATAATGAAAGATGTAAAGGTTTTGCAATGTATAACTGCTGTGAAGAAGTCACTCCTAAGAGTTGACAATTGAAAATAATACTATCTAGTCAACATTTAGTACTGAAATCATACAACTGCTTGCACAATCAGCAAAACCTTTGATCTATAAGAAGGCACTGCTACAAAAGCACTATTCAAGGAGACTGAAAAACATTTTTAATTAATCATTGAAATTTTCCAACAATATAGGAGCAAAAAGTCGTCTACAAATCAATAAAATAGTCATCAGTACTGGGAGCTTCCTCTGTTTCTCTAGATTTAATAATATGGTAGTAGTAATATTTGGAGACAGCAGAAGAAAAGAAAAAGAATTGGAGAAAGTCACAAAAGACCTGAAAATAGAAGTAGAATAACTGTGGCAAAGGAAAGCAAAGATGATACCAATAAGAATAGGTATCTTGGATGCAATCCCAAAATATCTGGAACATCACTTGAACACCATCAGAATTGACAAAATCCTCATCAATTGCAAAAGACAACTTTACTTAAAACAGCTTACATCCTGTGACGATACCTTTGATATCACCAAACATCCACCTCTGCCTATCTCAGATCCTTGAGAAGGATTTGACAGGTGGATAAAAATGCCAAACCCAGTCTAAACACTTAGACAAATCTGAACACTGACAAAATTTCCACCTGTCCAATTAGAAAAGGCCACACTATTTGGATCCCCATCTATACTGTGTCAATACATAACAACATCCTAGGGTCTAGGGAAGTTCTTGATGTGAATGAGAGCCAACGTCAGCTAAAGAAAACGAAAAAATAAGAAAAGCTGTGATTTCACGTTGTATATGTAATAATAGAATGAAATTTCAATTTTGCAAGGATCAAAATATATCTCTCTATCATCTCTCTTATCATCTATCATCTATCTCCATATCCATCTCTCATCTATTATCTGTCTATCTAATTTCTCGAGCTCTACATCTATTTGTCTAGAATTTATGTATTATCTGTCTGTCTATCTTAGCTAGTTAGCTATCTTTCTATCTATTTATCTATATCTCTCTCCATCCATCCTCCCACCCACCCATCTGTCATCTATCAATCCATGTATCATCCAGCCAGCCATTTATTCATCCATCAATCCATCGACCACCATCTCTCTCTCTACTCAATCTACTTGTCTGTCTATCTATCTATCTATCTATCTATCTATCTATCTATCTATCTATCTATCTATCTATCTATCTATCACCTATATCAGAAAGTCCTCCAAAAGGCCTATTGCCCACTATCTGGAAAATAATTGATGAAGGAGCCATGTCCATCCTGGATCTACTGCACAGTTCAGCCTCTTGGGTCCTTTACTTGTACAGTACCAAAGAAAAACAAGAAAGAATTGGGGAATGGGAGGAATTGACCATCAGTTTTACAGGAAGAAACATCCAGCATTATTGTGGATTTTGAAGAAAGAAGAAGCTTCACTGTCCCTAATTTAATCCCTGTAAATAAACCTCGGGATTTTGGTCCTTGGGATTTTGGTCATTTCACCAGTCTCCTCCCCACAGCCTGGACTAACTGCTGAACCTCCTTCTGATGGTGTTGATGGTTGCCATGGAAACAGCAGAGTAACCTGGGCATTGTGACTCCAAGGTCCATTCTGACAAGTAGAGGATGAGAGAGGAGGCCACACTGTGGGAAGCCTTTGAGGAACATCCTGGAAGCTTGGCCTAAACGCCTGCTTTTGGGGAGCTCTTTGTGAAATCCTCACATTGAGGTTCTAGAGGTAGGCCAGGTTTATTCATTCTGAGGCCGACGCAGGCCGAGACGTGTAAGCTCCAGAAATCAAACTGTCTCTACGTTAAGGGATGGGCCTGCAAAGGAAGTCTTAACTCTTGTAAACCAGTGGTGGGATTCAAAAACTTTTTACGACTGGTTCTGTAGGCGTGGCTTGGTGGGTGTGGTAGGGGAAGGATATACTGTAAAATCCCCATTCCCTCCCCACCCCACTAACCTGCTTTCCAGCTCCGTTTTCCTGTGCAGGGCAACCAAAGGAGACCGGCCCGATCAGCTGGGACTCAATGGGAGGCTGAGAATAGATGGGGTTGGGGCCAGTCAGAGGTGGGATTTGCCAGTTCTCTGAACTACTCCAAATTTCTGCCACTGCTTCTCCAGAACTAGTCAGAATCTCTGTTGTAAACCTCAGTTGTACCACATCTGTTGTAAACCTGTAGGATCTGATTGGGTTTGTTTGTTTGTTTTTTATTGTCCTGTTATTTTTGGATAGTCTTGGTTTTAATATGTCCTTGTTTTTGGTACGCAGGGAAGGAAGGCGGGTAGGCCTTCCTTACCAGCCTCCTCACCAGCAGGAAGTGATGGAAATTGTAGCAGGTGAGCCCATCCTTCAAACCATCAGTGAAGAGAAGGTGTCAGTTGGCTCCCTACTTCCAGATTCAAATGATTGTCTCCCCAAGTACACCTTTCTCTCAAGCCACCTTGTTTAATGAACCAATTATTAATTCTTGGAGGGTCTATTGTTGCATACGTAGCAGAACTGCATTAAATGGGTGTATTTAATGTGGCTAGGATTCACTTTTGCTAAGCCTTAATGTTCTTCCCTTAACAGTGATGCTATCCGTTCAGACTGCAGAATAATAGAGTGGGAAGAGACCTTAAATGTCTTCTAGTCCAACTCCTGCTCATGCAGGAGGCTCTGTACCAGGGATGTCAAACTCATAGCCTGCAAGGGGCTTAGTTCTGGCCCGCGGAGCTGACCTGGAAACAAAGAAGGACTGGCCCATGTTGCCACTGCCAGCGAAAACATGCATGGCCCTCTGAAGCTCCGTTTTCACTGGTAGAGAGTTGCAGGAAGCCGTCACAAGCCAAAAATGGAGTTTGGGAGCCTGTTTTTGCTGGCAGAGTGCTCAGGCCCCCACAGGTGCCCCTGACACGTGTGACGGCAAGCTGACCATGCCAACCCTGGCAATTCCGGCCCCGGTCCCCTGAGGTCAAAAGCCTGCATCAACCCTGATGTGGCCCTCAAAGAAATCAAGTTTGACACCCCTGCCTTATACCCTGATGGTTTTCTTGAGGCTCAGCGGTTAAGACCCTGGGCTTCTCGGCTGGAAAGTCGGCAGCCCGGGTTCAAGACCCGAGCGCCATGTGACAAAGTGAGCTCCAGTCCTCACCCAGCTCCTGCCAATCTAGCAGTTCAAAAGCATGAAAATGTGAGTAGATAAATAGGTACACTTTGTTCTGACCAAGGCTTCTGAGACCATAATTATGCACATGCTTATTTTAAAAGCAAGACTTGTTTTATTGCAACATTGGGAATTATTTTCATTCCCAGCCAGTAATGAATCTCAAACAGTCCCTCGAGATAAGCACCCACCTTTCTGTCCTGTGAAGCGCTGCCAATAACAGAAGTGCCCAATGAATTAGACAAAAACAAACAAACCAAAGTACAAAGAGCTTCAAGAAAGAATCTAAACCGAACGAATGACTTTGCTTCCTGCAAAGGTTTCATCATCTTGGACTGACTTTTATTCCTTATGGGAGGGGCAATCACCTCCCAGGCTTAATCCCGAGTCACCCCTTTTGTTTCAGCTGCTCTTGCCTTCTATCAGCTCTACGCACACACGCACTGGGAACAGGCTCCCCTGGGTCCTCTGCCTCGCTGCTGCCAAACTCCAGAGGCTCCGGAGTCAGCCCACAACTTCCAGATAGTCCTGGTCTCACCTCTGCATCTGACGCAGGACCTTCGAGTCCTCTCCAGACTCCTAGACTGATCCCTGTTCTTCCCCACTGTCCAATTCCGCTGCCGTCTGCACGAGTTGCCGGTGAACTACAACACACTTCAGTGGGAAGTTAACAGTGTTTCATGCTATCATGCTGGCCACATGACCACAGGAATGTCTTCCGACAGCGCTGGCTCAATGGCCTTGAAAGAAGAGATGAGTTGGCAACACCTAGGGGAGTAAAATCCACAGGGATTCCTTTATCTTTACAACAGTGTCATATGCCAGTAGTAAGCCTTGTTTTAATTGTTTTGCTTCTGACACAAATAAACCAACAGAACCTGTGGGGCCTCCTGGGATAATTTCTGGAGAACAAGCAAGATAATATGTCCCAAAGGTGCTTTTTTCAGGAAACAACTGGACTTTCTTGTTTTTCTTTGAAGAGGTTTTGCTTCTCATCCAAGAAGGTTCTTCAGTTTGGAAGAAATCAGAAGTTAAAACTGAAGAAGCTTCTTGGATGAGAAGCTAAACCTCTTCAAAGAAAACCCAAAAAGTCCAGTTGCCACCTGAAAAATTTCTTTTGGGACAACCGGGAGCTAGATGACTGAGAATCTCCATAGACATGCAAGAGAATATCCCTCCCACTCTTGCCCAGAGGTGGCAAACCTTTTTCAGCTCCTGTGCCGATAATTGCATGCGTGCTTGTGCACTTGCATTTGCGTGCCAGCACCCAGAAGGCAATGCATGCTGCCCCCACACCCTCTCTGCGCGTGCATGCACGATCCCCTCACAACATGCTGCACATCTGCACATGATCCCCCTGCTGCATGCTGCATATCTGTATACATATGCAATCACTCCCCCCCCACACCATGCATTTCTGCACATGTGCGCACAATCACCCTGTGCACCATCCTTTTGCGCATGTGCGTGTGATCCAGGGGTGGGATTCAATTTTTTTAACAACCGGTTCTGTGGGTGTGGCTAAGTTGGTGGGCGTGGCTTGGTGGTCATGTTTTGGCCGGGCATGGCCAACTCAATATCACTCACATTGAGACACGCATCTCCTCGCCTGGCCTCATGACTGTGGGGATGTTGCAACAGTCGTAAGTGTGAAAAAGGGTCATAAGTCACTTTTTTCAGTGCCATTGTAACTTTGAATGGTCACTCCACACAAGCAAAGTACCAGCAAAGGAGGGGGAAAAAAACTGCAGAGAAGTTCCTGAGACAGGAAGTCTAGTCCTGCCAAGAATGTAATAAGGGTTAACGGAGAGGCAATTTCTGTAAGCAACCCCAGAATGTTTCCTTCCTGCCTTCCTTACAGGATTAGGCCAGTAATTTCTTCGAACAACCGGTTCTCCGAACTGCTTAGAATGTTAACAACCAGTTCTAGCAAATAGGTGCAGACTGGTAGAATCCCATCCCTGGTGTGATCCCTCTGTGCACCGCACATCTCTGTGCATACATGTGCAATCCCCCCAGGCACATGCAAACTGCAAATCTCTGTGCATAGATGCGTGACTCCCCCTGCGCTGCACATCTATGCGCATGTGTGGTGTCTCCCATGCACCCCTGTAAACCCCCGACTCATGCGCACTAGTTACTCAACAATCAGCTGTCGGGCGACAGTGGCATGCATGCATGCGCAGTGGGGCTCTTCCGGGCGAGCTCTCACCTGCTGGCAGAATGACTTGGCATGCTACTTCTGGCATGTGTGACATAGGTTTGCCAACATGGACATAGGAAACAGCTTCTGTAATATGCGAACTTGCCCCAAAATTGAAGTTTTCTGCTAATACTCTATCACCTTCTGTGGTCTTGCAGAAGCTGAAGACACTGGCAGCCCCACTCATGGCCGTAAAAAACTGGTAAGTGGCAGAGGGTTGATTTTTTTTCCCCTTCAATATTTTTTTTTTACTTTTCCCTTCAATTGTGTTTTTTGGGGTTGGAAAAAAAACACTACCCAGTGTGGGAAAAGAAGGTTCCTGGCTCAACACAATCAAGGTGAAATGGCCAATCTTCACACCAGCTGTCATTTCTTCTCCTCTCAGATGTCAGAGAACATTGACTGGTTACAGAGCCAGAGTGGATTGTGTAAAGTCGAGCGTTACACACCCGGTGAGGAGAAGGAGGAGGAGAAGGAGCAACAGAACTGGACGGTAAGGAGATAGACAGCCTGTTCTGGCAGCAGGCTTGGTTGGTACAACAAATAGGGAGATCCAGGAAGCCATACAAGCTTGTTCCGCTGGCTGCAAATAAATTCTTCAGTCAGAAGGGTCTAGAGTGGAAGATGATGTGCAGTGGTGGGTTTCCAATTTTTTTTCCTACTGGTTTTATGCGCACATGCAAATGAGTCTAAGGCTGACCTAGCACAGCCATGTTTTTCTGAAAAGTCATATCAAGGCCCCGACATGCACCCCCATTCAAATCACAAGTCTCTAGCCGCATCTCTCAGAGTAAAAAAGATTGATTTATTAGGAATTAACATGTTGGTGTTTTCTGGTTGCAGCCGACTCTGCCACATCATTCATTTCACCCTTGACTCTGATCTTCCCCCCACCCCCTAGATGTATATTCTCCAATGAGACACATCCATAGCCAAGAGTCATCAATCAGGCTCTCCAGTAATAGTCTCATGCACCAACAGCTTTGGTTGCCAAGGTGATTATCTGAAGCATTTAAGGAATGCACTGCTTCCCCCCCACCGCTCCCTTTCTGCCAGCAATTAAAAAAACCAAAGAAGTATTATTTTAGTTGACAACTCAGCTGAGGCGTGCCAAACGCGTGATTCATGTGCGTGCAAATGAGTCTAAGGACGACCTAGAATAGATATGCTTTCCTGAAAGCACAGACTCAGTTGAGATGCGCCAAACGCAAATTAGTCTAAGACTCACCTAGCACAGACATACTTTTATGAAAGTTCAGCTGAGGCATGCCAAATGCAAATGAGTCTTAAGCAGGGGTGCGATCTGACTGGTTTAACTACTGGTTCAGTGATTTACGATTTGCTGCACGTGCATGGAAAGCTGTCCAGTCAGCTTGCTGCCTGGACAGCTGAGCAGCGCTGCGTGCAGGGAAGCAGCTTTTGAAAAAGCACTTTTTTCCGGCTTTTTCAACTGCAGCTGTGCCTCGCAAGGCAGCTGAAGTTGAAAAACCACGAAATAAAGGTCAGGTAAGAGCCCAACCGGAAGGGCGGGCCAAAACAGCAGCAGACATAGAACCGGTTCCATGTCTGCTGCTCTTCAGAGCTACTGGTTCTACAGAGCTGGACTGAACTGGTAGAATCCTACCCCTGGTCTTAAGACCAACCTACAACTGTTTCTTACCACCAACTGAGGTGCGCTAAATGTGCCATTCGTGCATGCGCAAATGAGCCTGAGGCCAACCTACAGCTGTTTCTTAGCTCAGCTGAGGCACGGCAATCCGTTTTGATGCGCAAATTAGTCGAGGTAATAAACAACAGAATATAGGAGAGGTGAGAGGTAAGAACAGGGGTGGGTAGGCAGGGCTAGACAGAGGTGGTATTTGCCAGTTCTCTGAATCAGTCAAAAATTTCACTGCTGATATGCCAGAATTGGTCCAAACTGGCAGAATACCACCTCTGATGATGTGTCTGGGACTGGATTTTTAATATCTATTACTGTAGGTTGGCTGCAGTTGGCACATTTCAGATTTGACAAGGTATCTTGGCATGTTGCCTGGAATAGCAGTTTTTCTGTTCAGAAATATTTTTCTGCCCCACTGGAGGCTCTTGTTTTCAGATGAAGGCCCAGAGACATCTTCTGTGGTCCTTGGGGTGGGAGGATGGGAGGAGGAGACTGGCTTGGGGAATATCAACCTTGTGGATAATCAGAAGTCAGTTTTGCACACCACGCTATCAGGAATGTCCCCGCAGTCTTCAGCATGAAACTGTCCATCATTTCATGATGGTGACTTGGGAAAGGGGTAATTTTGACAGGTTACTTCTCCTGTTATCTCATTTTCTTGAGTGCATCAAAGACAATGTGTGGGTCTTTGCATCGAGTCCATAAGTCTAACTGTCATTTGCTTGGTGGCCTTTGGAAGGCAGCGAACAGTGATTGAAGGCATGATCTGTAAAAGCCAAAATAGGACACTGGGGATCTAACACGCTCTCTCTGTCAAATCTCATGGAACTGTCTTTTCAAAACTGGCCTTCTGTAAGCCTGTGGCATAGAATGGATGTCACATTTTTCAGGTTAAGAGAAAACATAATGGCAGTTCTGGAGAGTGCTTGGGGATTGGGGAGTTGGGTGTGTGCGCGAAGAGGAGACATGTTTGCATAATCAGTAAGCATCAGATATCATCACATTTTGAAAGAAGAAACAGACTCATAACCTGAAAAGAAAGATATTTCTAGAGCATTTTTGATTGTGCTGAAATGTAGGTGGAACACTTTCTCAAGTGTTTTTTTAGGGGGGTTATTGCTCTACAGTAGCCTTCCTTCCTTCCTTCCTTCCTTCCTTCCTTCCTTCCTTCCTTCCT
>BLBF01000022.1:10110891-10124306 GCA_015471245.1 Laticauda colubrina | reverse complement strand
CCTTCCTTCCTTCCTTCCTTCCTTCCTTCCTTCCTTCCTTCCTTCCTTCCCTCCCTCCTTCCCTCCCTCCCTCCCTCCCTCCCTTCCTTCCTTCCTTCCTTCTTCTTTCCAAGTTGCTAGCTTTCTTGGCCAATTGTTGATAGGAGGCATGCAAGACGTTATTTCTTGCCTACTGTCCAAAGTCAAGGAACTATTGTGCTCCCTAGTACTGCTAGTTGTACAGTATATTCAATTCTGTGTCTACTTAGGACAGCCGTTTAAGATAGCTGCTCATTTTCCTGGCCAAAGTGACATCCACTGAAACTTTATCGAGGGTAGACAGTGAATGACTTCCCACCTCCCAATCACTGGGTGCCAGTTCCATATGAGGAGATGACGGGGAGGGATTTGTTATGAAAAATGTCCTTTGTTCCATTTCTTAAACTGACTGTGTTAAGCTTTTCCAGCAAACTTCCTCTGATCCCCTCAAGGTCCTGAGCAGACTCCGGCAAGATCTGGAGAAATCCGATGTTGGTGTCCAGGATGCCTTGAATGCCAGTAACAATGCCAGAAGGGCAAGGCCAAGAGACCAGTCCGATGGACGTCAAACCATGCCCAAGCGCAACGTCCGTTCTCCGGCACCCTACAATGCTTGCGATGAAGAATTCAGTCTGAATGTCAGCTCCAACCGGGGGTCTCCCAACTTCCACTTAAGCATGAAGGCTGGTTGTCAGAAGGAATCCAAGGATGAAGAGAGCGACGGTTCCTCTTCCCCGAACCCCAATCCTGACCCGGATGAAGTCTCTTTTTATTGCAACAGGCTTTCCAACCTCGCCATCGCAATGGCACGCAAGGAGATGAATGACCGCTCGGAAAGCACACCCACCTGCATACACAACACGCTGTTTGCCGCTGCTGGAGACCACAGCCACCGGTCCATTGGGGTGGGGACCGAGGATAGCAAACACTTCCCTACCAGGATGTGCGAGTGCAAATTCGAAGAAAGCCCCACTACCAAAAAGAAAACCACCATTTATTACAAAGAGGAAAACACGGAAGTGCCCAACAAAAGTGAACCCCAAAGGGACGAGGGCAGAGGCTGTCACCACCGGAAGCGCTTTGGGCCTGATGAATACAACAACAACAAGCTGAGCAAAGGGATCCTAGTTTACGCCAATAATGTGGTTTCGGACATGATGGTCTCCGTGATGAAGACGATGAAAGTCAAAGTCAATGATTCCAACATCGCATGTGCCGTTTTGAAGAAGGTTCTGCTGAAGCACTCCAAGGAGGTGGTGTCCGACCTGATTGACTCCTGCATGAAGAACTTACACGACGTCACTGGGACTCTCATGACTGATTCTGACTTTGTGTCCGCCGTGAAGCGAAGCCTCTTCACGCAAGGCAGCCAAAAGGCCTCTGAGATCGTGCAAGCCATGCTGAACCGCCTGCACAATGCTCTGATTGTGCAAAAGCAAGTCAGCGAGAAAGCCAAATCTCAGAGTATGGCCTTTGCTACCATCAAAACCGGCCAGGGCACTGACACCAAGACTCAGAACATGAGGTTCTCAGCGGCGAAAACAGAAACCATGAAAGATAAGGAAATGACTTGCGCGGAAACGGTTGGCAATCACATCATCAAAGAAGGTCTCAACATGTGGCATCAGAAGCAACATCAGGACAATGCAGGGACAGTCCCAATGCCTGCCAAGCCTATGCCAACCCAAGAAATGCCAGACCTTTCTAATCTTACCACTGATTCTTGGGCGAGAGATCTGATTGTGACAGCGTTGTTGCTGATACAGTATCATCTGGTGCAGCAGGAGAACGCCATGAAGGATACAGTGGATGGGGGCCGATCCAGCAAGGCAGGCGGCAGCCTGGGCTTCATGGGCCAAGATAAAGGCCTTGGCTCTTTAAAACTGTCCGACACGTTGAAGCAATGTGAGGATGAGCAGCTTGGGATGAACACGGAAAACGATATGTCAAGCGTGGTAGTAATGCTGATCCAGAAGCTCATCAATGAGACCGTCAACAAATTAGGAGGAAATTCTGGGACGTTGATGGGTGATGAAGCAATCCAGGGTGCTTTCAAGGCTCCTGAAGGCCCAGGCCTTGGTCCCTTGGGACCTTGCGATGTAGACCATTCTTATGAAGATGCTATATCCGGACTGACCAAAATGATTCTGGACCAGTGCGATGTCAACAAGAAGGAAGGAAGTAGTGGACCCTTCATTGACAAACTGGTCGATACCGTGACCAAGTTGTGTCTGATGATCGCCAAATACAGCAATCCTGAGTCAGGACTGGGAGAACTTGGAGATGGAGAGGAGATGAGTGGAGGTTTCTATTCAAAGAGCTCGGGAAATGCGGAAAGCAGACCAGAATCTGGAGAAGACACACCTACGGGACGTAAGGTGGTTGTGGCTAACCAGAGTGCTCCGGAAAACATTCACAACAAGCAACTCCAAGCCATTCTTCAATGGGTGGCAGCCTCTCAGTTGAACGTCCCAATGTTGTACTTCATGGATGATGATGAAGAAACCCTGAACAAGGTACAATTGGAAATGCTGGGAGGGTGTGGGGAAGTGTGCAAGGAGAAGATAAAATTAGGATGGCATTGGGGTTCTGCTCATTATTTGAAACACTTTTTCTGATCCTGTTTATAATTGTAGACAGGTAGTCCAAGAAAGTATGCAAATAGATCAACTGTCCAGTTGGTGAATCCAGAAAAAGGAACTCCTGGGACATTATTTTACCAGGAGTCATCTCATCACCTTCATTTAACAATCCTATAATCCTTTGTGGGGTGGAGTCTGGGCAAATGAATGGAGCTAGTAGAGTGTTTTCATGGCTGGATGCCTTTCCTGTTGCCAATGTGGAGTTTTGTTCAGCAGATACATTCTCAGTGTGCCCAGAGAGAGAAATATCTGCCTCTACCTAAGATCAAACTCACAGCCTGATTTTGAGGTGAGAGCTCCACCTCTATGCCACTGCACTGCAGTGCATTATTTTACCAAGAGTATAAAACTTTATTGAATAAAGCACATTGGCATAGAAGAAGCGGAACCAGCTCTGGGTTTCCCACACAAAAGCAAGCATAGTTAATCCCCCCTTTTCTCTACTGGCCACCCACAGTCCGAAATGTCCACAAATCTCTTCCATTTATTTTGTTATGGGGAACAACCATACATGCTGTGACGTCTGCTCAGGGTGTCCTTAAGATGCCAGCAATGTCTCATGGAAGTCGACGGATGGTTGAATACCATTCTCCCCACCCCTGCTTTCAATCTACCCCCTTCCCTATTATTGTCAACCTGCGAGTGAAGGCTAAATGTAGATGAAAGTGCAAATCACTCTTGGCAGCAAGTATCATGTTTCCCTGAAAATAAGACCTGGTCTTATTTTTGGGGGGGGGCTCCAAAATAGGTCTTATTTTTGGTGGGTGTCTTTTTTTTTTTTTGAGCTGTCCCATGTGCCCAGTTCACCTCAGAGCTCCAACAACCAGGCCATCCACACCCTGACAACAGCCTCGCCTCATGGCGGTAGCTTCAACAGCCCCATCAAGCAAAACCCTGCATGGCCACCGGCCCACTTCTTCCAGCACTGGCATGGCACCGGAGCATTTAACAAATGTCTCAGTTAACAACAGAAATATTGGGCTCAGTTGTGGTTGTAAGTCAAGGACTACCTGCATCTGTTTGACAATTTCCCTTTTCCTCTAACCTCCTCGTCTTCTCCTGTAGCTCCAGCAACTCTCCACGGTGGCTGTGGAGAGAAACTACAGCGTGGGAGACGTCATGCAATCCGTGCTGAAGTATGAGAAGGAAAGGCAGTTGGGAGAAGCCTTGGGCAATTTTGTGCGGTTGCCAGTCCTGGATTGGCTGCTTCAGAACCTGTAAGCCCAGCATGTCTTGGGTTCTTCGGGACCACAGGCCTCTCCTTGCCCCATTAGTTTTCCTTGATACAGCACTCATTGGTCAAAGATGATATGAGTTTTACTGATTCCCCCAACCCCTGCTGAGCAGTGAAATGAATAAAGGAAGGAAATACTTACTGTCGGTGCGAAGTATTATTTCCAGGCGTATTATTGTTATTATTATTGCGGTTCATCACGCAATCATCCAGATGTTTAGAAGGGATTTTGGCATTTTTGTCCACCTATTAACCCTTCCCCAGTTTCCTCCACAGCCAATGGAGCCACGCTCCCCCTCCCTGTCAGCTGTTCAGTTTCTCCAAGGATTCAGACTCCGACAGGGACATGACATGGGCAGAAGAATGTGAAAGAAGGCAATCCCTCAGATAGCTCAGTCTGGAGCATTGTGGGCCCTTGAAGGTACTAAAAATAACCCTGAATTCAACTAACATCCCGTGCAATTCCCAAACAGCAGTCACCTGCCCAGGCTGCTAACATTTTATACTAACTGTGTCCATCTAATGTTTTCCAAGGGTGTTCCATGTACAGCATGTACATAATCCAAATAAGAGCTGACTAGAATATCAATAAAGGCCATAATTGGTGCATTATACATAACTGTGCAAAATCCACCACCACCCCACTCAAAACCAAAAATGTCATATGGCAGTTTTTTACTGTTTCACACATATAGATAGAATCTTCTCATACTAAGGACTCTACGATCTGCATCTACAAGATACTCTGCAAGCTATTAGGGAGGAGCTGTCCTCACCCTCTTTCTCTCACACAAAATATCCGGATTGAGTTGCCTCTTACTCCTCTGGAATGCAGTCCCTCCCTCCTGGAATTTCACATTACTACAGTCCATCAAAAATTCCCAGGAAAGTATGTGCACCTGAAAAACCTTGTCCACAAACCTGTGGAATCGGGAACAGGTTTTAACAAGGCTCCCATTGGACAGTTAACACTTGGGAAAAATTTATTTTGAGGAAGACAACTCCAAAGCTCTTTAGGTTGTAGAGAGGGGTCTCCAAACTTGACAACTTTAAAAATTTTAGCAACGGGTTCTCTGATTGCTGGGTGGATGTGGCCATGGTGGGTGTGGCCTCATTGGCCTTCTGCATCATGGTGTGAGGGGGTGCATTTTTGCCTCCCTGGGCTCTGGAGGCTTTCCTCGAGTCTCTGGAATTGCGAAAAAGGCCTCCCCAGGCTCTGGAGGCTCTCTGGAAGCTGAAAATGGGCCCATTTCCAGCCTTCCAGAATATCTAGGAGGCACATTTTTCGCCCTTCATGAGCCTCCGCGTCCCCCCTGCACTTAGTTGCCTCCAAAATGGGCCATGTGGGGACCCCAGGGATGGGCAGAGAGGGGTCAGCCAGGAGTGGGAATTGGGGGGGTTCTCCAAACTGCACAGAATCTTAGCTAGGGGCTCTCTTGAACCCCTGTGAACCCCCAGCAACCCAGCTTTGCATTATTCCCTGCCCCTTATTTACAGTTTATCTATAATAACTATTCATTTCTGGGGGTTGTCTCAAAGTCAATCCCCATGTTGGCAAATTCTAGCTAAAACCAGTTTTGAACATACCAGGGGCCTGTGATGACCCAGGGTGGAATACAAAAGCAACAAAGTCACAAAAACAGGTGAAGTCCCTTTAATTCCTTCAACTTGGCTTCAAAGGTCCAATTATCATTGACTGGAGAAAAAACTCCCCCACAAACAGTTGTGAAAAGGAAGAAATGCCGTTGAAACTCAAAATACATATAAATTATAAATAGGAAAAAAACAACACAAACACACTGAAGCAATTAATGAGACAAAGCAGGAAAAGGGCTTGAAGACATCCACAGATATTGATATATACACATTGGGAAGGCTGCCAAAACTCAGATAAGAACTGACAGACTAGAAATATTTTCATGCTTAGCTTCCAGCACTGGCCCATGCACAGTTTGTCCTTTTAAACAGTCCTCACAGCTGCAGCCCATGAAGGGGATCAGGGCCCTTTTCTCCCCCGTAGACCATGCCATTCACGTTTCTCCCTTATCCACTCCTGCCTGCGTGTCCTAGGAGGAAGAGGGGATGGGCCTGGGTCTTCCTCTGACTGCCCAGCCAGGCTCTGCCCTTCCCCAGTTTCCTCCACAACCTCCGGAGCCGTAGTCCCACTTCCTGTCAGTTGTTCCTCCTCTCCCTTGGAATCAGATTCTAACAGGGGCATGACAGGGCCTCTCTGAAGAAGTGCAGTGATTCACTTAACAACTGTGGCAAGAAAGGTCACAAAATGAGGCAAAATGTACTTAAGAATGTCTCACCTAACAACAAAATGTTGGGCTTCCTTGTGGCCGTACAGACGGTATAAGAAGTGTACTAATAGTCTGCATTGTGAAGCTCCAAAGATAGTGATATGTCTGAGAGAACAAACAGCCAGAATGTCCCAAACACAGGTATTTTTTTTCCACTAGGGAATTATTTTAACGGACTACCATGTCCCCAAATCCAGAGCTGATAAACTATAAGGAAGGGAGATAAATCCATCTTCATTTTAAGATATTTTGCCTCAGGATGATTGTGGCTTGGTGTGTCAGGATTCTGTCAGTTCCCCCCATTTAAATCATGAGTCTCGAGCCAAACTTCCAAAACTTTAGCAGGATTTATTGGGAGTTAACATGTCCAACACTTCCTGAGTATAGCTGACTCTGAGACACATCATGGTTTTTCTCTGAAGACATTTTGCTTCTCATCCAAGAAGCTTCTTCAGCTCTGACTGGATAAAGAGCTGAAGAAGCTTTGTCAGGGCTCTGGTAGTTACCCTCATTTAAATCATGAGTCTCTAGCTGGATTTTCAAAGCTTAAAGATTTATTAGGAGTAGACATGCTGGCACTGCCTGGGTGTAGCCAGCTCTGAGACACATCATTCATTGTCTCCCTTGACCCTGGTTTTCTCTCACCCCTCTGGGTGTATCATAATTCATATTCTCCAATGGGACACATCCATAGCCAAGAGTCATCAATCATGCTCTCCAGTTAGAATTTTGCACAGCAGAAACTTTGTTCACCTAGTTCCTATCTTGGAAAACATTTATGGAATGCAGTTTCAGTTTGCAAGCGGCTGCACTGCTCCCCCCTCCCTTTCTGTTGGCAAGTCTAAAAAAGACCATAGAAATAATTTATGAGTTGACATGGTGCATTTCCATTCTTCAGAAGAAGCTATCTTCCACCATAGCCATCAACCCTCAATCAGCTCCTATTTCTTCTTGTGCACTCGTGACAGAAGCACCGAAGCGCTGCTGGGTTGAAAGGATGAGCCATTGCTTGGGGGATGATGATGCCCACTTGGGGGTTTCTTTGTCCATGGCAGGAGCTGGAGTGAAGGTTGAGAACTCAACCCAGGGGTGGGATTCTACAGGTTTGGACTGGTTCAGGTGAACTGGTAGTTGCGGTGATCATTTGGCCTCCATCCACCCATCCCTGCCCCTTTCCTGTGTTTTATTTCTTTGTTTTTGAGCACAACTGATTCATGTGGCAGCTATTTTACTCACCGGGGCTTCAGCAGGAGGTCAGTATTAGAGCTAAAAATGGTCTTTCTAAATGCTGTGCATGCATGCTCACCGAACTGGTTGCTACATCACTGTGGTGGGATTCATTTTTTTTTTTACTACCAGTTCTGCGGGTGTGGCTTGGTGGGTGTGGCTTGGTGGGTGTAGCAGGGGAGGGATAATGCAAAATCCCATTCCCTCCCCACCTCCTTAACCTGCTTTCCAGCTCCGTTCTCCTCTGCAGGGCAACCAAAGAAGACCCAGCCAATCAGCTGAGACTCAATGGGAGGCAGAGAAGAGATGGGGGCGGAGCCAGTCAGAGGTGATATTTGCCAGTTCGCTGAACTACTCAAAATGTCCGCTACTGGTTCTCCAGAACTGGCCAGATCCTGTTGAATGCCACCTCTGTTTAAAGCAGTGTTTCTTTGAAGACCCCTGTTTTAAAGCAATAGTTTGAAGCTTCTCAACTTTAAGGCCAGTGGTGGGACTCAAAAATGTTTATTACCAATTCTGTGGGTGTGGCTTGGTGGGCGTGGCAGGGGAAGGATACTGCAAAATCCCCATTCCCTCCGCACGCTGGAAGCACTAAACCTGCTTTCCAGCTCCATTCTCTTGCGCAGGGCAACAAAAATGACCCAGCCGATCAACTGGGATTCAGGAAATAAAGAATAGATGGGGACAGGGCCAGTCAGGGATGGTATTTGCCAATTCCCCAAACGAATCAAAATTTCTGCTACCAGTTCTCCAGAACTGATCAGAACCTGCTGAATCCCACCTCTTTACATCGGTTGAATTGCACCACTGGCTCAACCCCACCCAAATGGCAGATCTCAAATCTCGAATGCAGGCTTGCTGACCTCCTGCCCAGCATCCCAACCACTTGAGCCACTGTACTCCTTTTCCTGTTTCTTCTGAATGCTCACAAACCAATTAGTCTCTTTGATAAGTCTTTTTCTGGTGTCACCACAAATTTAATATCGGCAAACCCAATTCCATCCAGTGTTTTTCTTCTTAAGTCCTTCACTCTTAAACCCTGACCTACATTGGTTCGCTTTTGCTTTTGAGACATCCTTATTACAGAATAACAGAGATGGAAGGGACCTTGTAGGTCATCTAGTCCAACCCCCTACTCCAGCCCCCCCCCCCCCCGATACAATTTCTGACAAGTGGCTGCCCAGTCCTGAACCTTCTTTTCCTTCATATTTTCTGATCATCTCCTTTGAACAACCCCATAATAGGAGCTAGCAGAATGTTTAATAGCCAGATGCCCTTCCTGTCACCACTGTGGAGTTTTGTTCAGCAGATATATTCTCACCGTGTCCAGAGAGAGAAAAATAGCTGCCTCTACCTAGGTTCCAACTCACAGCCTTCTGATTATGAGGCAAGAGCTCCACCTTTAGGCCACCGCACCACTCCTTTAGATATGTTCTAATCCTTAACTTTATATGGTACTCCTTTGCAAAAAAAACACAGCCAGACACATTATTTTGCTTGAAATGTCATTTGGTTTTTCTCGTTAAACCATCTTACAAGTTGATATTTATTTTGAATCTGTAGCATTATTTCTACTTCACATTTATTAAACTTTATTCTATTCATCTACAAATCTATTCGTACCTTTAATATGTCATTTTTGCGCCCTGATAAATTCTCAGCTCGCTTTAATGAACAAATCACGATTTATTGCTTGAATACACAAATTACTATATTTCACAGCATGATCTCTTTTTTTCTTTCATTTTTTTTTTTGGGGGGGAAGCCTGACAAGTTCCTTACGAGTCCATGATTCAACATACGGCACGCATGAATTCAGTTTACTTGAAACCATGAGACCGTGAGATCTAGTTCCACCTAAATCCCAATACCGCCAATAAAAGCGCACAGACCACGGTTAGACAGAGAGAAAGAGAGATGCATTAAATTTCTGTTCTTGAACACGTTACAGCAAAATATTTATCTAGGAACTGATAAATTCAGAGAGAGAGAAAACCAATCACTGCTTGAACTTAATGGGTGGTAAGATGCTTGTATTTTTCCGCAATACCTTCCCAGGCCTGAGTTCTCTTTTAGCCACTTTATCCACTGGAGGTTCTGCTTCCTTTGTGGGAGTTTCCTGTTTAACTGAGCTCTGGTTTTCCTCTTTATTTATTTCTTCGGACAACGCAACGGGAGAAAGTTTTTGATGCGAAAGAAGTAATTTTTCAGGTAGGTCGGTTTCTACTTCTGTGCTGGACTGCTGCCGAGCGATTTCATCTGCAGAACAGGAAAAACATAAAATATTATTGTTGTGTTTGGACACTAAAACCAGAGAGCAGCAAATGGACATGTTTATCAGCCACTATCCGAGTAGAGTAGAGTAGAGTAGAGTAGAGTAGAGTAGAGTAGAATAGAATAGAATAGAATAGAACAGAATAGAATAGGGAAGAATGGAATGGAATGGAATAGAATAAGGAAGAATAGAATAGAATAAGAAATAGAATTAGAATTAGAATTAGAAACAGAATAGAATAGAATTAGGAACAATAGAATGGAATGGAATAGAATGGAATGGAATAAGGGAGAATAGAATAAAATAAGGAAGAATAGAATGGAAATGGAAATGGAAATGGAAATAGAAATAGAATAGAATAGAATGGAATGGAATAGAATAGAACAGAAGAGAATTCTTTATTGGCCAAGGATACAAGCGACAAAGTTACAGTCATACAGTCACAAATTTTCAGGTACAGATAATCCTCTAAGTTACAACTATAATTGGGAGGATGACTTCTACTGTTAAACAAAGCAGTTGTTAAGTGAGCAGGGCCTGATTTTATGATATATATATATATTTGCCACGGTTGTTAAACCGTGATATATATATATTTTGCCAGTTATTGAGTGAACCACAAGGTTCTTCAAGGCATTGGGGAGGTAGCAATGGCCATACATGTGAAAAATGGCCCTAAGTCACTTTTTTTTCAGTGCCATTATAACTTTGAATGGTCATAAGTCGAGGACTACCTGTAATATTATTTTACTGGCAACTAGCCTGCCCATTGAAAGACAATGAAAAGCAGGCAGCAGGAATGAATTGTGACAAATTCCAGTCTATAGCCAACCTGTTTTTGAATTTATTTTTCTTTTCTCTTTTCTTTCAGTTTAGAGTGAATGTGGGCCCTTTGGTTTATTTTGTTTTGTTTTTAAATCTAATGAAGGCTACCTGCTATGTTTCCTGCCACTCAGCTTGACAGAGAGAAGCCATAGAATAATAAAACTGTGGAGCTGGAGGGAACTAAAGGGAACAACTAGTCCAGCCCTCTGCAATGTGCAAAAAAATAAAATAAAAATCAATTAGTGATGTGTCTTAGTGTTGGCTGGCTGTCAGGGCTCCAACAATATATCCCCATTCAAATCATAAGTCTCTAGCCGCATCTCTCAGAGTAATATCAGCGTTACCTGGGTGCAGCTGACAGTAAGACACATCATTCATTTCACCCTTGAGCTTGGTCTTCCCTCCACCCCCTGAATGTATATTCTCCAATGGGACACATCCGTAGCCAAGAGTCATCAATCATGCTCTCCAGTAATAATCTTGCGTGCCAACAGCTTGGCTGCCTCACAATTATCTAAAGCATTTAAGGAATGCACTGCTTTCCCCCCTCCCTTTTCTGCTGACAAGTAAAAAGACCAAAAAAATATTTATTTATTTTTAGTTGACAGCTGCTTCTTAAAAACTAACTGATTGTGCCCACTGCTGTGTACACATCACTAGGAATTTTTTTTCTTTATACGGGTAGTCCTCAACTTATGGCCACAATCAAACCCCAAAGGTCTGTTGTTAAGCAAGACCATTTTAAATGGAGTTTGGCCTCACTTTATGACCTTTCTCGCCACCATTGTTAAACGAATGACTGCCGGGGATAAGTTAGCAAGCCGGTTTATGTAACTTGAATCTGGCTTCCCCGTTGATTTGGTTTGTGAGAAGGTTGCAAGAGGGGTTTGCGGGATGCAGCAACAATCGTAAATATGAACCGTTTGTTCAAGCCTCTGAATTTGGATCACATGTGATCGTGGGGAGCCAGCAAAGGTTATTAAGTGTGAAACAAGGTAATTGGTCCCTTTTTTTCAGTGGCGTTATAACTTCGAATGGCTGCGAAATGAACTGTTGCAAGCCGAAGGCTACCTGTGCTGCATTCTAACCAATGCCACGTCACAGCTCGTGAGTCATGCCAGATTTTTGTGTCTTTGACCACAGTCATTCAATGAATCACACAGACTTTAAGCGAGTCCATCTTCCTTCTATTGATTTAGCTTGTCAGAAGTCACCTGGGAAATGGTGATTATGTGATCTCCCCAGGAAGTTATAACTGTTGTAAATTACACAGGTAGTTGCCAAGTGCCCAAATTTTGACCAGACGACCCTGGGGCAGTTGTAAGTGTGAGGACCAGCCCTCAGTCACCTTTTTTTGGTGGTTTTTTAGTACTGTCCTAACTTTGTACAATCCCTGAATGAACAGTTGTAAGTTGAGGAGTACATATAGAGCTTGATTACTATTATTATTATTACTATTATTATATACCAAAAATGACAGTGTACACAGCAAATGGAATAACTATGGTGAGTTTCATATCATAAATAACTAGTTGAACACTTCCCAAGTGTTTAGGCCTGCGTGATTTATCGGCGGATTATGCGAGCAGATCCCAGTAAGGTGGCCTTCTGCAGCTGACCAATGGTGATCTTGTCAGCGCCAATTGTTTTCAAGTGCTTGCCTAGGTCTTTAGGCACAGCACCCAGTGTGCCGAGCACCAGTGGAATCACCTGCACTGGTGTAGGCCAGAGTCTCTACAGTTCAATTCTCAAGTCCTGATATCTGGTGACTTTTTCAAGTTGTTTCTCATTGATTCTGCTATCACCAGGTATGGCAATGTCAACAATCCACTCTTTTTTCTTCTCCACAATCGTGATATCCGGGGTGTTGTGTTCCAAAACTTTGTCAGTCTGTATTTAGAAGTCCCACAGTAGTTTTGCACGCTCATTTTCAACCACTTTCTCAGGCTTATGATCCCACCAGTTCTTTGCTACAGGCAGATGGTAGTTGTGACACAAGTTCCAGTGGACCATCTGAGTAACTGTGTTGTGACATGTTTGTCGTCAGTCTGAGCAATTGTCTTGCAACAGCTCAGTATCTGATCGATGGTTTCATCCACTTCTTTGCAGAGTCTCCATTTGCTATTATTTTTTTACTATTATTCTATTATCATTTACTATAATTACTATTATTATTACTATTATTATCATTATCATTATTATTTTAAAAGAAAAGCAAGAATTAAAACTAAACAACCTCCTTTTTCTAACTGTGTATTTTTATGAGCGTTTTCCTTTTTCTTCTCCGTGGTGTAGAAAGTTGCCTCACTCAGCTTCGTCGCTGTCTTGGGCTTCTGTTTCAGTCTGGGCGGCCATGGCTCCTCCATCCATGCGTGGTGGATAGCTTCTGCTGGAATCATGCGCAAAGAAGGTTTCCATCTTGATACAAAGAGAGGATAAATATAAAAAATAGATTAAGGCTAGGCTGATCATTCACGGCATCCTCTATCTGGCATAGGCAATTCATTTAGGCAAGAAAAACATTTAGGCAAGAAAAACCAAATGCTCAAATAGAATGCAAATGGTACCCTTGCTGAATAGTCGTAACTATGAGAGAGATAGCAGTAGCAATAGCACTTAGACTTATATACCACTTTACAGTGCTTTACAGCCCCTCTCTAAGTGGTTAACAGAGTCAGCATGTTTCCCCAATAATCTAGGTCCTCATTTTACCCACCTCATCAAGGCTGAGTCAACCTTGAGCCAGTCAGGATTGAACTCCTGGCCTTGAGCGGAATCAGCCTGTAATATGGTATTCTAATCATGGTGCCACCAGGATGGAGAATGGGAAAGAAAAGGAAGGAAGGAAGGAAGGAAGGAAGGAAGGAAGGAAGGAAGGAAGGAAGGAAGGA
>BLBF01000022.1:10041142-10109365 GCA_015471245.1 Laticauda colubrina | reverse complement strand
GAAGGAAGGAAGGAAGGAAGGAAGGAAGGAAGGAAGGAAGGAAGGAAGGAAAGAAGGAAGGAGTAGCAATATGACCATGTAAGAACATGGAATATTCCAAGAAAATTCTTCAAAATCCACAGGAAGACAAGCAGGGAAGTTTTATTACAAAAGAGGAAAGACTATTTAATATAATTTCCAATCACTCATCAAATGCAATGTGGAAATCACTGCCGTAGCATTTTCCTAACAAACCATTTCCAAAGATAATTGACCAAATGGGGAATTAAGCTATCCAAAAATAACTCCTCTACAATGATCAGTTTCTGTACAGTTATTTCTTTTTTAAAAAGCATAAAAGAGAAAATAAAAGCAGGATTTAGCAGAATAATCTTTTTTCAAAAAAAAATCTCACACGAGGCACTTCTTGAGAAAATCCAGAAAGGTGCCATTGTATATTTTCAAGACGGCGCTCAGATCTTTAGAATTTGGATTCCTTATTTTCCCTCTTGTGTTTGTGACACTTTTCGGAACACCGTTGGAATCTACAAAAGAGGAAAACGGATTTTATCAGGGGTGGGATTCTACCTGGTTGGACCGGTTCTTTAGAACCAGTTGTTACGATTCTGCGCAGTTTGGAAAACTGGCAAATTGTGCCACTGGCTGGACCTGCCCCACCCCACCCTGCATACTTTCTCCTTACCTGGCATGTGCACCATCAAACTTGCCTACTAAGTTGCTATTTTTCCTTTCCCCCCCCCAACCATCAGCTGTTCTGCTGTGCCAGGAGATTTAGATTAGCTAGAAAGCAGGAAATTGTTAAGATTTCTTGCTTTCTAGATAATCTAAAAGCAGAGCTGAACCTTCCTTAGGACTGAAGCTTCTATTTTTCAGTGCAGACTCAGGTAGCAGATTGCAGAAGGGTAGATCTCTGAATGAATCTGTGATTCTGTGAGTAACTCAATCTGCCTTCTTGCTTTGCCTGATTTTGGGTAAAAGTTGCTCTTTTTTATATAAAAAAATCAATATTTACATACTTGGTGTGTTGTGAGTTAATTTTGTGAGTTTGCTTGCAAGCAAATTGTATGTAACAGACTCAGGTAGCAGATTGCAGAAAGATAGATCTCTGAGTGAATTTATGATTCTGTGAGCCACTCAATCTGCCTGCCTACTTTGCCTGATTTTGGATAAAAGTTGCTCTTTTTTCATAAAAAATTCAATATTTACATAAATATTTACAATATTTACATATAAGCCATGCCCAGCCAGTCACATGACCACCAAGCCACACCCACAAATTAGGCCATGCCCACAGAACCAGTTGTTAAGAAATTTGAATCCGACCCCTGGATCTTACGTATGTGGGTACATTTCCACATTCAGCTGAGACTGTGAAACTGGGAGCCGTTTGCACAAACTGTCAGTCTTTACAGAAGAAAATACACATATTCAGAGAGGGCAAATGTTGTAGTCTTGAACCTTACTTGTTTGTCTGAAATTGCCTGTACAGCTAGATGGCCAGGCAACCAAGTAGGAATTCTTAATTACAAAATTAATTTGTTGCAGGCATAGGGATGGGTACCAATTTTTACGCAGTGCATGCTAAATTCAAAAGAGGCTTCAGATTTTTTCTACAAACACAATGTTCCTTGTGGCAGCATCCACCCATATTTTTCTGCCTTGGGCCCAAAGTAGGACTTTCTGGCTTGTGCCATCTGTTGCACTTCACTGTGTGACAGTGATAGGTGAACATGTAGGATTCAAAATAGCCCATCTGTGTAAAATCGCACCAGCACTTAGATACTGCTTCATAATGCTTTACAATCCTCTCTAAGCAGTCTACAGAGTCAGACTATTGCCCCCAACAAACAGGGTTCTCATTTTATCAACCTCGGAAGGATGGAAGTTGAGTCATCTTTGAGCCAGTGAGAATCAAACTCTTGCAAGTGGGCAGAGTGAGCCTGCAATACTGCATTATAAGCACAGCACCTGCACGTCTTAGATAGCATAGCAACAGCAATAGCACTTAAACTTATATACCACTTCACAATGTTTCATAGTCCTCTCTAAGCAGTTTACAGAGTCAGCCTCTTGCCCCCAACAATCTGGGTCCTCATTTTACCCATCTTGGAAGGATGGAAGGCTGAATCAACCTTGAGCCGGTCAGGATCAAACTGCTGGCAGTTGGAAAACTTAGTCTGCAGTAGTGCATTCTAATCACTGTGCCACCATAGCTCTTACACTTTATATATTTTATATTATGTTTATAGTAATAGGACTTATACAGTATATCACTTCATAGTGATTTACAGCCCTCTCTAAGCCAGAGGTGAGATTCAGCAGGTTCTGACCAGTTCTGGAGAACCGGTAGTGGAAATTTTGAGTAGTTCGGAGAACCGGCAAATCCCCCCTCTGACTGGCCCCACCCTCATCTATTCTCTGCCTCCCACTGAGTCACCACAGATTGGCTGGGTCTTTTTTGGTTGCCCTGCACAGGAGAATGGAGCTGGAAAGCAGGTTAGTGGGGTGAGGAGGGGATTTTGCAGTATCCTTCCCCCAGGAGTGGGGTGGGAATGGAAATTTTGCAGTATCTTTCCCCTGCCATGCCCACAAAGCCACACCCACCAAGCCACGCCCACAGAATCAGTTGTAAAAAATTTTGAATCCCACTACTGCTCTAAGTGATTTACAGAATCAGCATATTGCCCCCAACAATCTGGTTCCTCATTTTACCAACCTCAGAAGGACAGAAGGCTGAGTCAACCTTGAGCCAGGCAGGATCAAACTCCTGGCAGAGGACAGAATTAAGTCTGCAGTACTGCATTCCAACCACTTCATCACCACGGGTTTGGCCATGATGAAGTGTGTGTGGGTGTGTGTGGGGGTATATTTTATCCTCCTGTTAAATAATAGGTGGATAAATGCTTAAATCAGAGCCACATTCTCTCTGCTTTAAGCAGTCCTCAAAATACAGAGTTTTCCATCATAATTATAGCCACTTAATTGAATTGTTCAGGAATGATCAATGCTTACCAAAGAATGTTCGTTTTCTTGATGCAGTTTGAATGAAATCAGATGGTGGAAGTCCTAAGATCTTTAAAATGAAAGAAAAAAACCGAGAGACAGAGACAGAGAGACAAGAGAGAGAGACAGGGAGAGAGAGACAGAGAGGCAAAAACATACGAACAGAGAAAGACACATGCAAAGAGAGACAGAGACAAAGAGATGAGAGAGACAGACAGACAGACAGACAGACAGACAGACAGACAGACAGACAGAGACACACAGAGAGAGAGAGAGACGAGAGATGAGAGAGAGAGAGAGAGAGAGACAGAGAGATGAGAGAGAGAGAAGAAGAAGAAGAAGAAGAAGAAGAAGAAGAAGAAGAAGAAGAAGAGGAAGAAGAAGAAGAAGAAGAAGAAGAAGAAGAAGGAAGTTTACAGTTTCTCTGTAAAGCAATCAGTAGTTAATTCAGTTGAAGTCCAAAGCTGAGCTGTGGATTGAGTGACTGTTTCATGACTTGGCTCATTGTGAGTGACTGGATTTAAGTCTGCTCTGTTTAACTCTGCACTAGGTTGTGACAAGGGATATTGCACTACTATAAATCCAGGGGAAACTATGTGGTTGAGGAGAACAGCCCTGGAAGATGTAGAAGGACACATGTCAGGCGCAAGTAACCAGGAACAGGAGTTTAATGCAAAGCACTGATTCCATGCTACCTATATACCAAGAATCTGATCTATTAATGGGCAAAGCTAAATTGACACTAGGTAAGAGTCAGTGGAATTCATAGGTGGCTAGACTTCAGTCTTTTGTGGGAATGCAATGATTCCATACCGATGATGCATTTGACCCTGCCCTCGGGCTCAGCCTGCTCCTACATGCAGGGTGTTACTGCCAACTATGCCCTCCTGGCTCCAATTCTCTCAGGGCCTTTGGGCAAAGGTCCTGAGCCCCAGTTCAGAGCAGAAAATTCTTCCTGAAGCTTTCAGTCCTGGCTGTGGAAAAAGAAAGACCTAATTGCTTCTCCCTACCATTCTTTGAAAGACACAGAGGCTTGATGGAGAAACACGGATGGGAAAATCAGCAAATGCTACTGTTGTGGTCCACCGGCGCCTGCAGAGCTGGCATCAGAGTCAGACAATGGGGAGGAACATGGGCCAGTCTGGAGCGTGGGGGAGGGCTCGGACAAGGGATCTGTGTCCAACACAGAGATGGGGCCAAGGCAGTGGTGCGCTTCAAATATTTTTACCACCGGTTCGGTAGGTGTGGCTTGGTCGGTGCGCTTTGCATGTGCCCACACATACTTGGCCTGCACATGCGCACCAAATGTGCACTTTGTGCAGATGCATTCTGACTCACCTCCTGCAATCCTGCACTCTCCCTATCATTTCAGCAGCTGCCGCGCAAAGCAGCTGTGCTTCAAAAGCCAGGAATAAAAGTTAGTATGGAAAATCGGGCGGGTGGGCGGGCGGGTCCAACAGCAGAGCATTGGAGAGAACTGGTTCAGTCTTCACTGCTCATCAGTGCTACTGGCTTGGCAGAACTGGACCGAACCAGTAAAATACCACCACTAAGCCAGGGCCATCCGAGAGTTATGTGCTGACTCCGTTTTTTTTGTCTCCATATTTGGAGCTTTGAAGCAAAGTGAAGAAATAAAAGGGTCCTCATCTGTTATTTGTGACTGTGTTTATTTCGTATCCCACCCTGGGTCATCACACTGGGTCCTCATTTTACTGACCTCGTAAGGATGGAAGGCTGAGTCAACCCTGAGCTGGTCAAAATCGAACTCCTGGTAGTGGGCAGAGTCAGCCTGAAATACTGCAGTCTAAGTACTTTGCCTTCACAGCTTAAATAGCAGTAGCACTGTCTTACACTTATATGCCACTACATACCTTAGTACTTTACAGCCCTCTCTAAGCAGTTCAAAGAGTCAGTAGACTTCCCCCATCAATCTGGCTCCTCATTTACTGACCCCTTTATAGTGATGTAACAAAAGGTACCTCCATAATGCAGGCAAGCTGCTCCACTTCATTTTCCCCTGGGAAAAGGGGGCACCCTGTATAGAGCTCAACTATGATGCAACCCAAGCTCCACATATCAATTGAGGTTGTGTATGGGTGGCCCAGAATGACTTCTGGAGAACGATAAAACCGGCTTTGGACATAGGTGTACACTAAAGCAAACAAACAAGGGAGGATGGACATCGGAGGAAAAAATTGTGAGAGAGGGTAGCTCAGGCCCCCCAAAAATGATTCCCACCCCACCCCAGCATTTCTCTGATTTTCTCTGCCACCTGACAGTCTTTACTCAGAAAGCCAATAGATCTAATGTTCTGCTTGTTATTTTGAAGCAGTTGCTTCCATGGCTTATTCTTATCATGCAAACCTCCACCCCATCCTGCACCTGTGTCTGTACCTCTGTCTCAACTGGTTTGCAAACCTCCTCATTTGCCCAGGAGTCGGACCTCAGAGACCAACAAATAAATCCCGCTGACCAGAGACTCTGGTAAAATCCCCCAAAAAAGTCTGCAAGAAAATTCCCCACCCCGTTTTCCTACCAATCGATCATTCTTTATTTGGGATCGCAGAATACCGTCTCCAGCTCTGTTCTCAGGGGGAGAAAGAGAGAGAGAGAGAGAGACTTTGGGCTTCATGCAGGGAAAGCAGCAGATGCAGCAGAAGTCTTTCTTTCTTTCTCCCAAATTCTGCCAGAAACGAGTCTTTGTGAGACTTGTCAAACCAGTGCAACCGCTTCAAGCAGCCTTGCAGGGTCCCAAAAACTCATTTCTGGTGGAGTTTGGGGGAGAAAAAGAAAGACTTTTGTGCTTTCCTTGAGTGCAGCCAAAAGCAGAAGAAGAAAGAAGTGGAAAGAAGCAGCCAGAAGGTGGCCAGGTGAGGTGTGTGGGGAAAGTGGGGCAAGTTTCTCCCCTCCGCCCTTTCTCCCCTCCCCTCACAACCTCATGTTGTTCACAATGCAAGGGCCGGAAGCCTTGTGTTTCTGCAGGCCATGAGGGTGATGCAGCCTTGTGTTCCTGTGCAGCCTGGATTAATTACTTTGGGGGTGACATTTCTTTGAGGACCACCAACATTTTCTCATGGACCACCAGTGGTCCCCAGCCCACTGGTTGGTGACCACTGCTTTGGAGGATGCTTGACAAAGATCCCTGACCTTGTTTCAAATAGCCAGTCCTTCCTATGAGCCCCTGGCTGCTGATCGAAGCCAGAGATCTTCAGATCCTCCAGGCCGTGATCTACTTCTGAGCATTGAGCCTTCAGAACTGGGCTGCAGAAGTGGCAGATGAATGCATGCACACATCCCCACTTGCATGAACAGCATGTGAGTGTGTATGCATATGCTCCATTTGCGCAAGCAGCGGGCACACATGCCTGCCGCTTGCGCAAATGAAACTGCCCATGCTTACTCGGAACAACCCCATCTCCTATCCCTGCAGTCCGCGAAGCTGAAAAGATTTGGGAACTCTGATCTAAGCCACAGACTATGAGCCCGTATCTGTAGGAGAAGAGAAGGCAGAGCTGGGGGTGGAGTTAAATGTGTCATCAACTTAGAATCTACGTCGCCACAAATGGTCCAAATCCATCCCTTCTTGAATTCCATTGATCCTTGTCTGGTAACAGTTTAGTGCTGATCTTCAGTTGACTAGATTCTTGTGTAGTGGCCTGAGCAATACATCTTCTAAATTGCAACTGGCTAAATTAACGTCAGGCACAAAGGATCGGACCCTGTGTCAAGTTGCAGTTCAGTGGATTTATTGCTCAAGTCTATAAAATGAGAATAATCAATTAAAGTTCAATGCTAAATTCAGAAGGAATCAGACATGGACCGTTTGTGGCAACGGAACAATTCTAAACTGATGGTGCACTTAACTCTGCCTCTCAGCTCTGCTGACTCTTCTACATTGTCTTTCTGGGTGAAAGAACCTGAAGAGATCTTTCAAATGTCCCACCGGTAGTAAACCCAAGTGAATTCCAGAAGCCCTATCTTGAAGCAACAGTCTGCTAAGGAGAATGTCCTCCTTGAATGGGGATCCTTGTCTGAACTCCATCCCAAGATACACCCGTCTTCCCCCAAACACACGTCTGAACACAGAAACTGATCCAGGAGGCCTTGGATTCAGAATTCACAAGTGCTCAATTCCAGAGTACTTACGACCACAACTGAGCCCCACATTTCTGTTGCTAAGCAGAACATTCGTGAACTGAGTTTTGCTTCATCTTATGACTTTTCTTGCCACAGTGGTTGCGAATCCCTGCAGTTGTTTCCCCATTGACTTTGCTTGTCAGAAGGTCACAAAAGGGGAACACGTGACCCCAGGATACTGCAATGATCATAAATATGAGCCGGTTGCCAAACGTCTGAATTTTGATCTTGGGGTTGCTGCGATGGTCATAACTTTGAACGGTCAATAAAGGAACGGTTGTAAGTTGAGGATTACCTATACCTATCTGAATGTACTGAGTGAGCTCTGATAAGATCTGATAAGATTTAGATAGACCATGATGTCAAATCTATGGCACGCATGACAGAGGTGGCACGCACAGCCCTCTCTGTGGGCACATGTGCCATCACCAGCTGCTCTTCTGGTATCTGGCATGCTGGCCAGCTGGTCTTTGTGGGCAACGGAGTGCCCGAAAAAGGGCCGAGAGACAGCAAAAAACTAAGCCATTTTTCAGGCATTTTCAGACTGTTTTTTGGGCCATTTTCAGGCTGCTTTCTGGGCCTTTTTCTGGCTGTTTTCCAGGCTGTTTTCAGGCCATTTTCTGGATTGTTTTCAGGCTGTTTTTCAGGCCATTTTCAGACTGTTTTTTGGCCTGAAAACAGCCCGAAAAACAGCCTGAAAGTGATCCCCAAAATGCCCAAAAGACAGGCATGCATGCATATTCCAGTTTGGGTACCCGGTACTGAAAAGGTTAGGTGTCAACTGAGATAGGATCTAGAATGTAGATTCTGAGACACTGAAAAAAAAACCTAGGATAGACACTTATTTTTCCTTTATCCTTATACAGCTGCTCCTCAACTTACAACAGTTCCTACTGTGACCATTCAAAGTTACAACAGCCCTGGAAAAAAGTGTTTTAGGACTGCTTTTCGCCCTAACTACAGTTGCAGCCTTCTCCGTGGTCACATGATCAAAATTTGGATGCTTGGCAACGGATTCATATTTATGACGGTCGCCATGTCCCCAGGGGGGTGTCATATGATCCCCTTTTGCAACCATTCTGATGAGCAAAGTCAATGGGGGAAGCCAGATTCACTTAACGACCGTGTTATTAACTGAACAACTGCAATGATTCACTTAACAAGACAGGTCGTAAAATGGGGCAAAACCTGCTTAACAAATGTTTCACTTAACAATGTAAATTTTGGGTTCAATTGTGGTCATAGGTCGAGGACTACCTGTACTTGTGAGAAAAAATAGCTACTTGGGCGTGGACTCCCTTGTATGAGCTCCAAGACAATGGCCCAGAGAAGGAAATGCTATAAGATTGCCCTGTGAGCATTTTGTGAGACATCTCATTGATACCTATAGAATTTAAAAAATGCAATTCAATGTATTAAAAAAAAAATCACTAAAGAAAATTGTATCTACTTGACTCCGCAAACCTCTTTGATGTTCGTAGCAGCTCGATCCAAAATCAATAACTTTGAATGCAATTTGTCCAGCTGAAGACTGGGTTATTAATATGTTCTCCTAAAGAATTAAAAAAAAAATAAGACAAAGGGAGAAAATATCAGTATGTTTCCTCTATCAGGTTAGCAAGCTGTTGACATTTTCCTTTTTTTTTCCTGTTCAGGTCACCAAACTGTAACTGGGAACAGGATCTGTATGGCCCATGGTCATATCTCTGGGTTCTGGAGCCCTCCCTTGACCCCTTCTTGATTGTTGGTTTGGTGCTAATCTTGGTGTTAATCTACACTCATCTGAGTATTGATTGCTGGTGGGGAAGTGTTTTGGTCTCTTTGTTCCCTTTTGGGCTTGTCAATGGTCTCTTTTGCACAGTAGGTAGATGTTGTTTATGTCTATGTGTCTGTCGATGGCCGATTTGTCAGAGTGCCAGGCTTCTGGGAATTCTCTAGCATTTTAAATTAAAATATGTACTAAATATTACATCCCTAAGCAGTTGTGGGTATGTACCAGGGGTGGGCTGCTGGGGGCTCGCAGTTCGGAGAACCCCCAAATCCCACTCCTGGCTGGCTCTGTTCACCCCTCCCTTCAGGAGGCTCCACACCACCCGTTGGATGCAGGTAAGTGCAGGGTGCATGTAGAGGCCCGGGGAGGGTGAAAAACGGGCCTCCCCAAAGTTCGGGAAGGCCAGAAATGGACCTGTTTCCAGTTTCCAGAGAAGCTCCGGAGCCTGGGAAGGCCGTTTTTGTCCTCCCGGAAGCTCGAGGGGCCTCTGGAGCCCGGGGGAGGGCAAAAACACCCCTCCCAATCCATGGTGCAGGAGGATGACTAGACCACGCCCACTATGGCCATGCCCATCCAGCCACTGGGCAGATAACCTTTTGCTAGATTTTTTGAAGCCCACCCCTGGTATGTATGCTCTCTTTCTAGGGTCAAAGATTGATAAGCTACAATAGAAAACTCTAGGAGAGGGGTCCCCAATCCTTGGTTTGTTGCCTGGCACCAGTCTGTGGCATGTTAGAAACCAAGTCACGCAAACAAGTGAAGCCCCATCCGTGGGATGCAAGACAGCATGTGATACCACGTCGTCTCTGGTCCATGGAAAAGCCTCTCTCCATGGAATCATCCCTGGTGCCCAAAACATTAGGGGCCACTGCTCTAGGCCATAGGACAACCTAAAGGAGGAATTAAATTAATTGTGCAGTACATTACCGTAGTTAGGGAGTTATTTCTTGATCTTGAGCAATAGAGACTCAGATAAGCAAGAGGAACACAATTTTGTAAATTGTGGGGTCCTTGGTGTTCTCTGAGCTTGGTAGTTTCCTACAGACCTTTCATTGATAAACTAAGTAACAACAATGCTCAAAAATACAACACAACAACAAAGCACAACACAAATAACACATACAAGACACCAGCACTAGAAAAAAAAATAATTTATCTTGAGCTTTAAGTTCATTATGCATATCCAAAGCATTGACAATGCCTAACAAAATTAGAGTCCCTATCTGCTTTGAAAAGTGCTTCCTTACACTGAAATGTTTTAAATTTCTAAAACTATCCACTATTGACCTCACCCCATACTTAAGAGGTCTGTAAGGGGCGTGCATAAGTGCACAATCACGCCTATCATCCCTGTCCTATTGTCCCAATTATTAGTTCCTATTTCTTGTATTTAAACTTACATTTATTCTTATTTCTATTGTATTGTAAGCTTTTGACGAAGTAAATAAATAAATAAAATAAAATAAAAATCATAAAATGATTGAAAACATCACCGGTACTGAAAAGATGGTACTTACAGGCTTCAGATCACAGTGGATAATTTTTTCCGTGTATAAGAGTTGCAGACATCTTAAGATGCATTGGGTGAAACGGCGAATCAAACCCAAAGTAAAACCTTGGAAGTTGTTTTTCTTGATTAATTCGTATAAATTTAAACTGCGGGATGAGAAACAGCAGTTTTACCAAGATGCACATGGAGAGACCCCTGCACTAAAACAGCTGAAATTCAATTATTTGGAATTTTAAAAGTGTGGTTCAGTTTGAAGTCTCTGAGATCACTCAGCGTATTGTTGGAAGACACACACACACACACACACACACACACACACACACACACACTGCAAAATAAAATATTCTTTATTCTTCATATTAAAAAGAGGCAGTAGAGAATATACTCCTTCCCCTGAAGGAGAAGAGGAAAGATATCTTCTTAAAGGAGAAAGCAGTCCCAATCTTTTTGTTATAGGAAAACAGCTTCAAACAGAAGCATGGAGAGGACAGTCTGTACGAATGGGGATTTTGTACAGACTAATGGGCCTCTCTATTTCATAAGTAAAGAGCAATCAGAAACTCCAAATAAGCAACTAACTTTTTTGGGGGGTAGGGTTTACATTGGGCACACATGTAAAAATCAAGCTAGGACTTATTTTCAGGTTAGGTCATATTTTGGGAGAAACTGGGTACCTACCTGTTAAAGCCCATGTCACACTGGCCAACGGATGCAAAAAGGACACAGCGGACGAGCAAAATGTTCCATCCGTTGTTATCCGCTCTCAAAAGGGGCAAAAATTTGCATAACCGGAGCGGATAACACGGATGCGGGGAGGACGCAGGGCGGATGCAAAGCGGATGCAGAACGGAAGCCCAGCGGATGGAAGCGGATGGGAGCGGAAGGCACATCTGCTAGGCTTCCGGGGGACCTCAGCAAAGCGGATGCGGACCGGATGCACAGTGGATGAAGCGGATGCACACCGGATGCACAGCGGAAGCACAGCGGAAGCCTAGCGGATGCCTGGCGTTAATTGCGCATGCGGGGAGGATGCATTGCGTCAGCCCCACGGATATAACGGAAGCAGCTTGGAAGCAGGTCGCCATTCAGAGGAAAGACCTGCTGCCAGAAGGATTGGCTGCCTTGCCTGCCCTGCCTGCATGTCTGCCTGCAAGCCTTGCTGCCAGCCTTGCTGCCAGCCTCCCTGCCAGCCAGCAACCCCACAACCATGCTGAAGCACAGCAAGCCTCAGCCATCTGCTGCCAGCCCTTGCAAGAGGGACAGGGCTACCATCCCGCCCCCTGGCCCTCACTCTGGTTCTGCTGGGGCTTCTGCAGCACGGGATCGCTCTTCTGGGGCTGGCGCTTCTGCTGCTTCTGCTTCTGGAGGAGCTGATGAAAAGCACTCCAGCACCAGCCACCTCCACAGCACCTGCACCCTTCACCCCTGAGACTGAGCGACCAAGAGGAGTGCCAGAGACTCATTTTTGTCTTATAGCTTGTTGTTAATAAAGTCTATTTTTGATTCACACACTTGCTTCATTTCTTTTTTTTCATAAAGTCTTGCTGGAAACTTTTAGAAATGGTTTAAGCCTTTGCATGCTTGTGGGATGGGTTAAGATAGCTGTGGGATGGGCAGGGATACCTTTGGCATGGGTAATAGCTGTGGGATAGATAAACCTCCAGTGCAAGCATGGTGGGACTGTATGGTCCACCCTTCCAGGTGCCACACCTATGGCCCTTTATTATCAATAACAATATAATCAATCATCCACACATGTCAACATAAACACAACTCTTTATTAAACGCCCTGTTCATTGTAGGCCAACCAAACATACATGGCCCAATCTCATCCGTGTGATGAGACAGGATGAAGGAAGCATCCATTAAGCATTTACCATCCTGTCTTGCCACTCCACTGCTCCAGCTGGGGATTTGCACCAGTGTTTCAGGAGGTTGCACTGCTTCTTTGCCTCACGTGAGGCTCTGTTGGGGCCTTGCACATCCTCAGTGTCGATCAGGTTTTGCCCTTGCCTCCATTCCCCAGGCTCCATGTCCCCATTGCCTTGTTGACGGTCCACAAGCCTGTTTTGCAAGACTGGGTAGCGGGTGCGCATGAGATTGTGCAGGATGCAGCAAGCTTCCACGATCCTCCTCATGGTCTCTGGGCTATGCTGCATGTTGGTGAGAAGTACCTGGAACCTGTTGGCCAGGATGCCAAAGGCGTTCTCCACCACCTGCCTTGCCCTGGACAGCCTGTAGTTGAAGATCCTCTCTTCACGGGTATTTGGAGGTGTAGGGCTTCATTAGGTAGGTTATGAGGGAGAAGGCGTCATCCCCCATGATGAAGTAGGGCACATCTTGCTTGTCGTTGGGCAGCAGGTGGGAATCTGGGAAGCCCATGATGAGGTTGCCTTCCAGCCCCTCCTTGAGGTCACTGGCGTTGTATACCTGGGCATCTGAAGATGAGCCGTTGCCTGAAGCATCGATGTACATGAACTTGTAGTCAGCATCGACCATGGCGAAGAGGATGATGCTGAAGGAGGCCTTGTAGTTGTGATAAGTGGACCCCGACTTGGCTGGAGCTTTGCAGGCCACGTGCTTGCCATGTATGGCTCCAACGGTGTGGGGGAAGTTCCACTTCTGATACCACTGCTCTGCGACTTTCTTCCATCCTTCTTCAGTGGAGGGGCACTGGAGGAGCTCCTCCTTGTATTCTTCGAAGATGGCCTGCACCACTTCTCTGACAACAAAGCTGATGGTGCTGGGTGGCACCCTCCAGCCGTACTGCATGCTCCTGTAGGTGGTGCCTGAGGCCAGGTGGCGCAGAGTGAGTGCCACCTTGAGCCCAGGTTCCAGGCTGGGCCGGAAGTTGGTGTTTGTCTTGCTCAACCTGGGTGTCAGGCGCTGCACAACTTCGTCAAACATGGCTGGAGGCATCCTCATGAAGTTCTGGAACGCCCAAGTGTCTTCGCTCCTGAGCTCCACCATCAGCTTGTTGTACAGTCCGTCCTCTGCTCTTCTGGTGAACCATCTTTGGGCCCAGACTTTTTTTGGGTGGCTCCTTTTCTTCCCGTAGTAGAGTTCACAGAGCCTGTAGATGGTTTCGCACTGTTGCAGAAGGATGGTGGCTGCCGAAAGGACTTTGTCACAATCCACGGTGGACATGACTGGATGCTGTGGAAGAGGAAGTCAGATGAAGGCTGCAGAGGTCTGCACAGCTTGGCTGCTGTTCTGAAAGTGAGATGCAAGCGAGTTGCTCCCCCTTTTTATTGGCAGTGTAGGTGTCCCTTTGCATCCTCTAGGCATCCTCTAGGCATCCTCTAGACATCCTTAATATCCGAGATAGGTCCCCTCTGCGAACGTTTTTTCCGTTTTACATGCTTTGTTTCCGCTAGGCATCTGCTAGGCATCCGTTCTGCATCCGTTCCGCTTCCTCCCTGCGTCCGGGCGGATGCGAGTTGCGCGGATGCGTAGTGGACGTCTAGCGGATATAGCGGATGCATAACGGATGCGTAATGGATGCGTAGCGGATACAGAACGGACAAACTGGATACATTTTCCACGCAAAAGTTTTAGGCAGCCCAAAACTTTCTGAGCGGATGAAACGTCCATAAACGGATGCTGGACGGATAGAGAGGAAGTCAAACGGAGGCAGTGAGTACATCGCGTTTTCGAATGGATGGCAAGGTTTTTTGTCTGTTTTACATCCTCTTTGCATCCGTTGGTTCAGTGTGACTAAGATTAAGGACTGCTAAGATTGAGAAAATAAGATCAAGCAAATTCACATTTAATCACTGTATAAAGTATTAACTGGAGATGCAGAGCAGCACCTTACCCTAATAATTCAAAGGAGATGCAGAAATGATTACGGAAGCAAAAATACTCCTTCATGTGGACGACGTTATATGAGTTATCTTGGTCCTTTTGCCGTAGCGAATTTAAGATGTCAACTTCAACCAAAGCCTGATTGTGGAACCTGATTATAAAGGGGAAAATTACACCAACTGTGATTTTGATCTGGACCCCTTAATCTACTTAACATACAGGTAGTCCTTGACTTACAAACATTTGTTTAGTGACTCTGAAATGACAATGGCACAGAAAAAAATGACTTGCAGCTGGTTCTCCTACTCACAACTATTGCAGCATTGCATGGTTTGCTTGCTGCCAATTTTTTTTTTTTTAATCTTCTGGTTATAAATTAATGCTCCCACCACAGATAATCAATCATAATTGAACATAGTTGTAGTTCATAACTATGTTTTTACTTATACCTATTATCTTGTAAGCAATTCACAAACCACATAAAATAAATAAAAATAAATTAGGAATCAATCCTCTATTCAAGTAGTTTCTGGTATAATATTTATTTTATTTAACAAAATGTAAAATGATACAAAAAGAATACAGACAACCATACCTCTTTTTGTTCCTTATTATTTTCACTGCTACTTTTTCACCGGTCTTGTGGTCCAAACACTTCACAACATGCCCAAAGGATCCTTTCCCAATTATAGCCAGGATTTCGTATCTATATGCAATATGATCGCTTAGTACCTACACAGAGTGACAACAATGTACAAAGTACTTCTTATGCCATATTCACAAAACAAGCACAAAGCAAAAATACATTCTAGGCCCAAATGGCATTCTAGGTCCTAGGGATGGAGCAGCACCACAACTTCTAAAGGCAAACTGTTTCACTGGTTAATTGTTCTCACTGTTAGGAAGTTTCTCCTTACTTCTAAGTTGGAGCCAGCCTTCTTTAAAGATCTTCCACCTGTTAGTTCTTATCCTGCCCACAGGTGCTCTGGGGAATAGGTGGAACTTCTCTTGGTGACAGCCCCTCAAACAAGGTGGTACCTTGGTACTCAATTGTTTTGAAACACACCGAATTTGGTACTCAACGCATTTGACGCTGAATTACTCACCGTTTGTTCAGTACTCAATGCACAAATTAGTGTTGGCTGCCTTGGGACTCACTACATTATTCCTTGTGGGGGGGAAATTGTTTGCTACTCATCATTTTTGGTGCTCATCTTGCCTCCCACAGTCAACTAAGTACCGAGGTACCACTGTATTGGAAGATAGCTATCATGTCACCACTAGTTCTTTTCTTGGTTAGACTAGTGTACTGCCCACTAACTCTGATTTGGTGAATTTATTAATAATCCCCAGCAATTCCCTTCACCAAAATCCAGAACTATCCCAATTAAGTCCAGCCATGAGCAGACCTAGGTTAGTCCACAGACAAGGGCCCAATAGTCCACAAAGCTGTTGAAAGTTGCTCAGATAAAATAAGTCCACCAGACAAAACTTAAATCCACCAGGCAAAGCTTAAATCCGCACACACGAGGCAAGAAAAGTCCAGAAGCTTTTCAAGGCACATGATTCAATTCCAAACACAGGGTCAATCCAGAGTGAAGCAGGAATTGTGGCGACCAGAAAACACACATCTAGAAAACAAACACGTTGTGTCTCCATCTTCTGCTTTGATAAATAGCCAGCTTCCGGTGCAGCCCATCAAGATCAGTGGGACTTTCTCTTCTAGGGTAGTCTAGCTGACCTCTTCTCTGCCCTATATGTTCTCAGATCAGTACAGAAGGAAGTTCCTCCACCTCTTCGGTGGCTGTCTGCCACTGCAAGCTTTCCCCAGGCGTGTTCTGACCTAGGCTTCACAAAACCACGAAGCAGACTTCTCATCCTGACATTCCTCTCATTCACATCCAGCAAAGTCCTGACAAACAGTCTTTCAAGGGTGATTTACAATCACAGACCTTATCAGGCTTGGAGAGTTGCCAGCCGATATCTTCCAAGCACAATGCTGTTGCAGAAAATACTTGGCAAGAAGTCAGGAACAAATCTTCACCCTAATCAAACTAATTGTCTCCTGCAAACACAACTCCCCTTTCCCTCCTCTTTATTATCTATGGAAGAGGCCATTCACAGTCCACTTGTGCCTTTATCCCTGAGTTGACCCTTGTTCCTTAACTGTTCCCTTCTCCTGGCAGCTCTGTGCATGTGCACATTGGGAACAGGCTCCAGCTGTTCTTCTGCCTCACTGATCTCTGACTGTGAAGGCAGCTGATAACTGTCAGACAGCTCTGGCCCCATCTCTGTCTCTGACGCAGAGCATCCATTACAGCCTTCCCCAGACTCCGACCTCTTCAACTGTCCAAGTCTGCTGCCAGCTCTGTTGGCTGCTGGCAGATCACAACAAGGTGCAGCCTCCCTTCCAGATGGCCATTCAGAGCCATCAATCAACACAATTCCTGACGTGCCAGGAATTGGCTCCTCCTCCTCCAAGTTGACCTCTAAGGAGGTATCTGGAAAACCATCCAAGGGAGACAGGCATCACAACTAGACATACTCAGTTCCTGTGAGTCTTAAGACCACAGAGACCTCCTTGGGCATCTCCTGCCCAATTCCAGCTGCAGAGATTTGGCCCCATGAGTGTTCTGCTATGATCTGAATGCCAAGATCTACCACCATGTCAGCCTCTTCTTACCTTTTTATAGGAACCGTGGTCATCATCGTAAGTGCTGCTGTTCTGTGCATCGATGTAGCCCTCAATCTTCTTTGCACCCAGGCCAAGAAACCACAGCTCTTTATAGTCCTTGATTTCTCGTTGTTCATAGAGGGTGAGTTGGTTTTTAAAATGTTTCAAGGCTTCTGGTTTGTGAAGGAAGTCAAAGGGATATTAAAAGACCCAGAAGACATCATAGTTTATCTAAATCAATATGTGATGACCCGGGGCATGGCAGAAAGGCAACACAGTCAAATAAGCAAGAAGAGTCCCTTTATTATCTCTAACTTTGCCCCCAATGTCCAGGTTACCTTCAGCTAGAGAAAAATTCTCCTAGGAACAGCTTTTAACTGTAGAAAATTCAGTCCAAAACAAGGTACGCACAAACTGTAACTTAAAATCCAAACAAACCAAACTGAAGTAATTAGCTTGACAGGGCAGGAGCAGGAATTTCAGACTTGAAAGCACAGCAAAACTCACACAGTTGGGAAGGGAACACAGATAGCCACAACAATACAAGATAAATTCATGTTTACTGTGCGTAGCTTCCTTTTTTATACCCTATGTTCCCAGCTGCAGCTAATGAAGGGAATCAGGGCCCTTTCCTCCCCCATAAGCCATGCAATCCACATTGCTCCCTTCTCCGTTCCTACCTGTGTGCCCTAGGATGAAGGCGAGTGGGTCTGGATCTTCCTCCAAATTCCCTCTCCCTTGCTCTATCTCTTCCTTGCTCTGCCCAGCCGGACTTTGCCCTTCCCCAATTTCCTCCACAGCCAATGGAGCCACACTCCCCCTCTCTGTCAGCTGCTTGGCCTCTCCCTCGGAATTAGATTCTGACAGGGGCATAACACAATATTTAACACGTAAACTGTTCCTGTTTCCCATCCCCTGCCCTCAAACGTATCACCACAGTTTCTGAAATGGTGTAGGGTTTCCTCCTGGAGCAGGGTGTTGGACTAGAAGACCTCTAAGGTCCCATCCAACTCAGTTGGAACTCCCTTCCATCTCCAGGATAACTCCAGAATTATTCTGTTAATGATGCTTCCTATATAACAAATGGAGATGAGACCAAGGATAAGAGGATTTTTAGTTGAAATATGAGAGAATGTGATAAATGACTAAAATTGTTTGTACTAGTCTCGATGAAGAGGAAGTAATTTCTACATGTAGATTCACTCCCCAACACTTTTTGTTCTTTTATGTATTTTTTGTAGCTTGTACAGGTAGTCCTTGACTTACAACAATAGAGTGGCTGTGGAAGAAACTGGGGAAAGGCACAGTCCGGATGGGCAGAGCAATGGAGAGGTAGCGCAAGGGAGAGGGAATTTGGAGGAAGATCCAGGCCCACTCCCTCTTCATCCTAGGACACGCAGGGCAGAAGAGAGAAGGGAGCAATGTGGGTTACAGGGGTTATGGGGGAGAAAAGGGCCCTGATTCCCTTCATTAGCTACAGCTGGGAACACAGGATTTTAAAAGGGTATTTGTGTATAGCACCTTGCTGGAAGCAAAGCATGAATTATCTTTGTTTGTCAAGTCTTATCTGGATTCTGGTGTCCTCCCAACTGTGTGTTTTTGTTATCTTTTGAGTTCTGCAATTCCTTCTCTGCCCTGTCTTGTTAATTGCTGCAGCGTGGTTTGTGTTGGTTTTTATTTATAATTTATATGTACTTTGGGTTTGGACTGAATTTCTTCCCTTTAAAGACTGTTCTTGGGAGAGTTTTCTTTTCTCCAGCTGAAGATAACTGGACATCGGAAGCCAAGTTGGAGGAATTAAAGGGACTTTACCTACTTTGGTGACTTTGTTGCTTTTATGCCATGCACAAAATCACAAGACTCTAGAAAAAGTGCAGAGAAGAGCAACAAAGATGATTGGGGACTGGAGGCTAAAACATACAAAGAACAGTTGCAGGAATTGAGTATGTCTAATCTGATGAAAAGAAGGACCAGGGGTGACATGATAGCAGTCTTCCAATATCTCAGGGGATGCCCCAAAGAAGAGGGACTCAAGCTATTCTCCAAAACACCTGAGGGCAGGACTGTCAAGCCCAAAATTGACATATGCATAGCTATTCTATTTAGCCTTATTATATATTCCTTTGCTTTCTTTCTCTTTGCTGGTTATGGGGGAAAGGGTTTCAGGTTTGCCACATTCCTAAGCTGAGAGGAGTGGAGATAGAGAGAGTTGTTTAGGCTAGGTGGCTCTCCTTCTCATGGGAACAAAAGCTGACTCTGCTGAGACCTGGAGGTGGAGATTGATGACACCAGGCAACATTTATTTACTTCTATTGGGGAATGTGACTCTTGGGGGCTGTTTCTAATTTCCAATGTTATGTGGTATAATTTCGGGTTGTGTCAGATCGGGAATTACAACAAACTTTGCCAATTTGATGCTTTCTTAAATAAAAGAAATTGAAATAGAAGATGGACTTTTTTTTTTTTTTTTTTAAATGGATTTCATCACTTGGAAACCTGACACATGGAAACCAGAAACCATGGATGGAAACTAATCAAGGAAAGAAGCAACCTAGAACTAAGGAGAAATTTTCTGACAGTGAGAACAATTAACAAGTGGAACAACTTGCCTCCAGAAGTTGTGGATGCTCCAACACTGGAAGTTTTTAAGAAAAGATTGGACAACACTTTGTCTGAAGTGGAATTTCCTGCCTGAGCAGGGGGTTGGACTAGAAGACCTCCAAGGTCCCTTCCAACTCTGCTGTTCTGTTCTGTTCTGTTCTACCTTACCCTACCCGACCTTACCTTACCCTACCCTACTCATATTCCTATTCCTATTTTTATTTCTATTTCTATTCCTATTCCTACCCCTACCCCTACTCTACTCCTATTCCTATTCTTACTCTACTTTATTCCTATTCCTATTCCTACTCTACTCTACTCTACTCCTATTCCTATTCTACTCTATTCCTATTCTACTCTATTCCTATTCTTATTCCTAATCTACTCCTATTCCTATTCTACTCTACTCTATTTTACTCTACTCCTATTCCTATTCTGTTCTGTTCTGTTCTGTTCTGTTCTACTCTACTCTACTCTACTCTATTCCTATTCTAAACAATGTGTTACTAACTTAACAATGACAGTGATTCACTGTAGCATGAAAAGTGAACAAACAGATCAAAGTTTACTTAACAACTGTCTCACTCAGCAACAGAAATTTCGATATTGGCTGTGGTTGTAAGTCAAGGACTACCCTTACAAAATTTCTTGTACATATAACTTCAAGGAAAAAAAATAATTGCAGAGTTTTCAAGGAAGCGAACACTGTTTACATCACAGCTGCATGGATGCCTACACACTACTTTCGAGAAGCTGCTGCAATGTGAAGTTGTTAGATAAGTTTGTCCCATTAGGGCCATTGGCAGAATAGGATTGGGTTGGGTCACTCTAGGTTTGGAAGGTTGGGGGAGAGGGTTCGTCCTGAGGAGTTTGCTAAGTCATTGGTTGGAGATTCCAACATGTATCTTGGCAACCCTGAAGTTACCTAATTTCATCTTCGTCCCCAGATATTGCAGAACATATTTTAATTTGGTTCTCTGCTAGAATAAAATGAATTTTCTGAGAGTGGAGGACCCATGGTTCCCCACCCTCATGGTCATGGAGTCTCTGCTCAGTTTTAGACTAATGCTGCTTGAACTTTGCAGAGGTTTAAAGTGGTTGGTTCTGACCTTCAGGGTTTATAAAGTAGCTGGTTCTGACCTTCAGGGTTTAAAGTGGTTGGTTTTAAGATTTAAAGGCCTGGTCCCACTGGCCAACGGACGCAAAACGAATGCATGAAGAACACAGCAGATGAGCAAAATTTCTGGGGTGGCTCCATCCGTTGTCATCTGCTCCAAAAAGTGCCGAAAATTTGCAAAAACAGAACGGAAAAGAACGGAAAAGAATGGACGTGGGTAGTATGGAGTGGGGATATTAAACGGATGTTCATAGGAAGCCTAGCGGGATGACAGCGGATGGAAGTGGATGACACCTCTGAAGGGGTTCTGGGGGAGAATTTCGAAGTGGACGCATAGCGGAAGGGGCGGATGCATAGCAGATGAAGCGGATGCATCACGGACGCCTATAGGAAACAAAGGGGATGCCGCGCAGATGTATATCGGATGCAAAGCATTCACTGCACATGCGGGGAGTATGAATTGCGTCAGCACCGCAGATATAAAAGGATGCAGCACGCACGCAGCCAGCATACAGGGGAAAGACGTGCTGCCACATATATCTTGAAGGAACACCATGGTTCGTCAGTCAGGGAAGAAGAGGAAGCCCATGCCTACTCATTCAAGCCCTGGCAAGGTGAAGAAGGGCAGAACCAGCATCCCACCCCCTGGCACTGACTCTGAAGCTGCTGCTACTGCTGCTGCTGTGGTGGACCAGCACCAAGGCCCTCAAAGCCCTGCTGCTGAAGGCCCTGCTGCTGCTCAAGCCCCTGAAGGCCCTGCTGAAGCCCCTGCCAGAGGGAGGAAGAGGCAAGGAAAGGAGAAGGGAGAGAGGAAACAGGACACCGTTTCTGAGGAGCATGAGGATGAGGTGCTGGAATGGCTGAGGGAGAACGAGTACCTCTGGAAAAAGGGCCACAGACTCTATCGGGACACCAAGAAGAAGCAGGCAGCTTGGAGAGATAAGGCAGAGAGCCTGGGGTACACTGCAGAAGTACTCCTGGGATGGTGGAAGCACATGCACACCTGGTATGGCAAGCTACACCTCAAGAAATCTGGGCAGGCCGCTGTCAAACTCACTGACCGGGAGATGTACGTCATAGCCAAGTGCAGTTTCCTGGAGGGTGAGATCCGCCACCGAGGAGCAGCCCCTCTGAGACCCCTCTCCCTCAGACAGCCCACAGACAGCCAGTCCTCTTCCAGCCAGGAGCCAGCTACCCTGTCCAGGCAGGTGTCTTCAGAGGGCTCCACAGCAGAGACCCCCCCAACAGCTGCACTCCCCATGCCGGCGGACTTGGAGGATCCCGTGGAGGATGATGCCCAGCTGTCACAAATGGAGGAACAAGCAGCAGCCCCAGAGGCCAACCCATCCCCACTCCCACCCCCAGCTCCAGAGGATACAGGCAGAGAGGCAGACAGGAGGGCCAGGACCACAGTGTGCTGCTGGAGATCAGGGACACAATGAAGACCAGCACAGAACTTCTCTCTCAGCTGGTCCACTTGGACAGAGCATCCTCGGGCTGGAACACCTGCATCACCTACATGAGCCAGACCCTGAGGGACCTGCCCAAGGCCCAGTACCAGGTGATGAAGCAGAAGATCACAGCACTTCTGCACAATCCTCAAGGCCCAGCTGAAGTTGCTCCTACCCAGTCCAGGTCTGCTCCTTCACCCCAGGCGATGTCACAGCCCTTCCACGGTTTTCAACAGCCCCTCACCTACCAAGGCTACGACTACCAGGACTTCCCACAGCAGAAGCAGAACTTCCCAGTCCAGGCCCAGGTTCATCGGACGCCACAGACGCCACTCCTCACCCAGCTGCAGACCAGACAGCCCCACTACACTCCTCCCAACCCTTCCTCCACCCCACAGCCAAGCCCATCAATGGACAATCTGTCATCAGTATTGGGCCTGACATCTCAAGTCCTTGATGAAGGGCCTCTCAACCTCACAGGACTGAGTCAGCTCTCGGATAGCTTCCTGAACACACCACCACCTGTTGTACCCTCGGGGCCAAGCACCCCAATGGTGCCTCAGACTAGCACTCAAGCCACAGCCAGCTCCACAGTCCCTGCCCACTTAACAGCTGAGACCATGGACATGACTCAGAGTGCCTGAGAAGAATGTCAGAGACCGAGTTGTTTACTTGTTAAGTTTATCTTTGCTTAAGGCACTTTACTTGGTTCATTTTGCTTATTTAATACAGTCATAAAGTTTACCTAAGAAAGTTAATAAAGGTTATCTTTGCTTAACACACTTAGTTTATTTGGTTCATTTTTTTTATTTAATAAAGTGTTGGTGAAAACTTTGAAAAAATGGTTAAGCCTTTGCATGCTTGTGGGATAGATAAGGATAGTTGTGGGATAGATAAACCTCCAGTGCAACCATAGTGGGACTGTATGGTCCACCATCCCAGTGATCCAGATGATTTTCTCCCCCTTTTTATCCAAAATATTGGTTGTCCACTAGGTGTCCTTCTACATACTCTAGACATACTCCAGACATCCTAAATATACGAGATACATCCCAGATACAAACATTTTGTCCATTTTCAATACTTTATATACGAGATACATACGCTTACATCCTTTCTATTTCCGTGCTACTAACGCTGTGTAGACGTTCCGTGTACCTTTTGTTTCCTCCCTCTTTCCGTTTTCAGCTGCAATGGATGTGAGCTGAGGAGATGGCCAGAGGATGCAGAGAGGATACAGCGGACGTTTAACGGATGATAACGGACATAGAACGTTTGTTGCCCATATATGTCGTGGATGTACATCCTATGCGGCATAAAGTTCATCCGTTCACAAAGTTTTGTGCAGCTCAAAACTTCTTGCGCGGATGAAATCGCAATGGACGGATGCTCAACGGATAGAGCATATGAAACACGTATGCAGTGAGTACACAACGGATGAGTAGCGTTTTCCAATGTATGGCTAGCTTTTTTTAACGTTTTACATCCTCTTTGCATCTGTAAGTGCAGTGGGACCAGGCCTTAAAGTGGTTAGTTCTAACCTTCAATTCTGATCTCCAGGATTTAAAGTGGTTGGTTCTGACCTTCAGGATTTAAAGTTGTTAGTTCTGACCTTCGGGATTTAAAGTGGTTTGGTTCTAGCCTTCAAAATCCTAAATACCCTGCTGTTCAAAACTTCTGTTTCTCGGGTTAGTTTTCTGAACTTTAAAATCTATATTTTTAGGCCTTAAATAAACTTGAAAGATGGTTCTATAGAGGGACTGAAGGAAACCTCCAACTGGGCTTTTAGGAAAGGAGATACGATTCCCCTTTCCAGCCAGTTGCTTTTAAATGATTTTTTCTTGGTTTTCCATGATAATATTATAATCATCCCACTTGGAGGGAAAGGTGGCATTGTACAGAAATTGGATGGTTTCTCTGCTGTTTTTCCTTTAGCATTTATACTAGGACCGTACCTGCTGAAGTTAGTGGGAACTTGAGATTGTGAGTCTTCTCGGTGTCTCCAGATTTACTGCTGAGCCCTCTGGGGATGTTTTCAGAGACGGTGGGAGGAAACGGTTGGACTTGAGATAGGTTATCCTGCAAAGTTGCAAGAGGTTTGTTTCTTTTTCCTTAAAGCCCCTTCATTATTTCTGTGATTTATTAATTACTCCGCTGGGCTCAAAACCAACTTTCAGGGGGAAAATATCGCCAGGATTAAAAAATGTAGCATCAAAATCAATAAAGGGTGCATTTGCTGGGCCTTCACTGTTTTGTTGCAAAATTAAAGTTGGACAAGAATCAGTAATTTTAAAAATGTACTTTTATCATTTTAGAGCAGTGATGGTGAACCTTTTTGTTGTGGTGTGCCAAAAGCATAATGCAATGTGCCCCGGGCCCCCCGCATATGCATGTGCAACACCCCTGTCCCCTTACCTGAACTGTGCATTCATGTACCTCCCAGCTGATTTTTGGCTCATTTGAGGCTGTTTTCACTCTTCTGGAGGCTCGAAGGAAGCCTGTGCAGCCTCGGGAGACCAAAAAACGGGCCTTCTAGATATACCAGAAGTGCCTGTTTTCAGCTTCTGGAGGGCCTCTGGAGCCCAGGGGAGACCATTTTCGCCCTCCTGAAGGCTCAAGGGAAGCCTTTGGAGCCTCAGGAGGCTGAAAATGGGCCCGTTTCGGCACTTCTGGCATTTCCCTCGAACCTCCAGGAGGGCGAAAATGGGCTCAAACAGGGTGAAAATCAGCTGGGAGGCATGTGCATGTGCAGTGCAGGTAAGTTTGACTGGACCTCGCGTGTCTGCACAAATAGCTCTGCGTGCCACCCGTGGCACATGTGCCATAGGTTCACCATTAAAGTTTTAGAGTTTATGCCCAGTTTCTCCTACACCCTCCCAACTGCACTGTCTTTAGATCTTCTGAATGGCCCAGAAGGGACCAGACCTCCATGTTGTGTGGTGCCCCCCCACCAGTGCAACCCCTTTCTCCTGCTGGGCCAGGTTACTCTCTGTAACAAAGCTAACCAATAATCGGGTTCATTATTAGAAATAGAAACGGAGGGGTGCAAGTTTCCATGTTGGGAATCAACTCAGATCACCTTCCTTTCTCATACCACAACTTGTCCCTTTGATGATGAGGAAGATGATGATGATGATGTTATCTATTCAGTCGTGTCCGATTCTTGGCGATTCTGTAGGCCAGATGTCTTTGCATCTTCCAATGTTGTACAACATCTGGTATCCCGCTTTGATGATATCCAGCCACCATATTCTCTGGTGGCCTTTTACTGCTAACTCTTCCAAGCATAATGGCTTTCTCCAGTGAATTCCCCCCTCCCTATGATATGGCCAAAATATTGTACCTTTAGACCAGGGGTGTCAAATTGGCAGCCCGTGGGCTGGATGCGTCATAATGCAGGCCACGTCCACCGCAGCTCCGTGAAGAGGAAAAACATCACAAAATGTCACATGATGGCAATGTGACACCACAAGTTTGAGACCCGTGCTTTAAAGGTAAAAGTAAAGGTTCCCCTCGTACATGCATGCTAGTCATTTCTGGCTCTAGGGGGCGGTGCTCATCTCTGTTACAAAGCTGAAGAGCCAGCACTGTCCGAAAACATCTCCGTGGTCATGTGGCTGGCATGACTAAATGCCAAAAGGCACATGAAACACTGTTACCTTCCCACCAAAAGTGGTCCCTATTTTTCTACTTGCATTTTCACATCCTTTCGAACTGCTAGGTTGGCAGAAGCTGGGACAAGTAACAGGAGCTCACTCCATTATGTGATGCTAGGGATTTGAACCGCCAAGCTGCTGACTTTTCTGATTGACAAGCTCAGAGTCTTAGCCCCTGAGCCACCATGTCCTTATAAACCTGTGCTTTAGACAATATCAATTTCCTCTTATTATGTCAATGGTTTTAAATCCCTTCACACCCACCAGAGAACTAAATCCAGCCTACCATGAATTCCATTGACTTTTTATCTATCGACGATTTGCATTGACAGTTAGTGGTTCGGATTCTTATAGAGAGTGTTAAAAAACAATAAACCTATGTACATTTCAACTGCCCAGACTCCTGTTTTCCTGAGCTTGATATTTTTATTCCCTTACTTTTAGGGCCTCAGTTCACCACGGAGAAAACTTACCGAATGCAGATTTATCACAGACTGAAAGTTCTTGCTGGCTATTTGTGGGAAAAGTGCATTTTGCTGAAGAGACTTCAAAGCAGTTGTCACCAAACTTGGTTTGGCTGGACAGTCCAGGTGAGGGAGGGCATTGATGTTGCTATTTAATTTCTGAGGAAGAAATACAGAGTTAATTCCAGAGTGGTGCGATGGCCTAGAGGTACAGCTCTCGTCTCACAATCAGGAAGTTGTGATTTCGATCCTAGGTAGAGGCTGATATTTCTCTCTCTGGGCATGATGAGAATATATCTGCTGAATATAACTCCGCACTGGTGACAGGAAGGGCATCCAGCCAGTAAAACACTCTGCTAGCTCCATTCTGTTGCTCAGAGGGATTATGGGGTCATTAAAAGAGTTAATCCCAGCAGTTGGCTTTCATAATATATTATATGCACACTTTTGTAGAAGGTTTAGAAAACCACACAAAAGGTTCTCTGGTCAGGAGACCAGCCAGTTTTCTATGGTCCCAATAGGTGGCCATCTCTTTGGACTCCTATGCAGATAGTCCTCGATTTACACAGTTCATTTAGTGACCAAAGTTACAACGGCAACTTGAAAAAAGTGACATGTGACCGTTTCTCACACTTACGATGTTTGCAACATCTCTGTGGTCACGTGATCAAAATTCAGACGTTGGGCCACTGACTCACGTTTATGACCCTTGTAATATCCCGGAGTCATGGGATCCATTTTGGGGACCTTCTGACAAGCAAAGTCAATGAGGAATTCAGATCCATTTAACAACTGTGTTACTAACTCAAAAACTGCAGTGATTCACTTAGCAACCGTGGCAAGAAAGGTCATAAAATGGAAGCAAAACTCACTTATAACAACCATCTCACTTAACCACATAAATGTTGGGCTCCACTGTGGTTGGAAGTCGAGGACTTACCTGTAAATAGCCAAGCAAGGCTGGAGGTGGAAAGCAAGCAATGGCCTTTCATCTCTTGGATTTTCCATAAGGTTGAGAAAAAATCATTGTCAACTAAAAAATACTCCTTTAGTGTTTTTAGGTGCCAGCAGAAATGAAGGGGAGAAAGCAGTGCATTCCTTAAATGCTTCAGATAATTGCCTTGGCAGCCGAAGCTTTTGGCACGCAAAATTATTACTGGAGAGCATGATTGATGACTCTTGGCTACGGATGTGTCTCATTGGAGAACGTACATCCAGAGGGTGGGGGGAAGACCAGGGTCAAGGGTGAAATGAATGATGTGTCAGAGTCAGCTGCAACCAGGAAATGCCAACATATCAACTCCTAATAAATCAAACTTTTTTACTCTGAGAGATGCGGCGAGAGACTTATGATTTGAACGGGGGTGCATGTTGGAGTCCTGACAGCCATTTTGCTTTATTGGTGAGATGGGCAAAAGGTGAATTCTGGGAGTTGAAGTTGAGCTTAATAGTTGAGAAGCTTCAAACTATTGCTTTAAAGCAGGCGTCCCCAAACTAACACTGCTTGAAACACTGTGGTATTCAGCAGATTCTGGAGAACCAGTAAATTTTGAGTAGTTTGGAGAACCGAAAAATCCCACTTAACTGGCCCCACCCCCATCTATTCTCTGCCTCCTGAGGCCCAGCTGATCAGCTGGATCTTCTTTGGTTACCCTGCACAGGAGAACGGAGCTGGAAAGCAGGTTAGTGGGGTGGGAAGGGAATGGGAATTTTGCAGAAACCTTCCCTGAGGAATGGGGAGAGAATGAGGATTGTGCAGTATCCTTCTTCTGCCATGCCCACCAAGCCAGGCCCACCAAGCAACACCACGCCCACAAGCCACACCACGCCCACCAAGCCACACCCACAGAATCGGTAATAAACATTTTTGAATCCCACCACTGGTTTTAAAGCAGGATGTCTGCAAACTTGAGCCCTTGAAGACTTGTGGACTTCAACTCCCAGAATCCCTCAGCCAGCTAGCTGAGGGATTCTGGGAGCTGAAGTCCACAAGGGGGCCAAGTTTGAAGACACCCTGCTTGAAACACTCCATTAAGATGATCTGAATTGGAAGCCATCACACTCCTGCACAGAATACCTGTCGGAAAATTCTATTGGCTCTACGGCGGCTACTCTCTTGAGTTGACAGTTTAGGCCGAGTCAGTGCTTCTATCTGGAAAAAATGGAGAACAACGGCAAAGTTAGCATGGAAAATTATACCCCCGTGACTTCGGCGCCTAGTACAGTTATGCTCATGAGAGGCACCCAAATTAGTAATAGGAGATTTTTGTGTTTTATGATTTTTTTAAAAAATACTCCTAAGAAATCCAATTCAACATTTCTCGTGTAAGAGCTTCGACATAGGTTTGAAGGGAGGGATCAAAATTCATATCCTAACAGGAGGTGGGATGTTCGCTGTTCAAAAGTGTCAATATAGTATATAAAGTCATACGTTGCAATGTCCTACCTGCAAATGAATATTTCAGCTTCAATCATAACAACACAAGAGCAAACAATAGATACAAACTCAAAGTTAACCGCACCAAACTTGACTGCAGAAAATACGACTTCAGCAACAGAGTGGTCAAGGTCTGGAATACTCTAACTGACTCTGTGGTTTCTTCCCCAAACCCCCAAAATTTTAACCTTAGACTATCTACTATTGACCTCACTCCTTTCCTAAGAGGCCTGTAGGGGGGGCGTGCATAAGCGCACCAACGTACCTACCGTCCCTGTCCTCTTGTTTCTTTTTATTTTTCTTACATGTATCCATTTCATGTATTCAAAACTATGTTTATTCTTATACCTGTATCTTGTAAGCGATTGACAAATCAAATAAATACTAAGAAATGGAAGGAACCAACGAAGGAGTTATCATCCAAATTTGCAAAAGAAGAGAAAGAAAACAGGGAAAGTTACCTCGGGCCCAAAATTATTCTTGAAGAGGCTCACTGGAAGGCTTGCTGGATTCCACATGCAAAGGATATAACCAGAAGTGGGCTGCTGGGGGTTCACAGGGGTTCGGGAGAGCCCCTGGCTAAGATTCTGTGCAGTTTGGAGAACCCCCAAATCCCACTCCTGGCTGGTCCCGCCCACCCCTCCCTTCCTCTACCCTCCCAGGAGTCCCCACGTGGCCCATTTTGGATGCAGGTAAGTGAGTGCGCGCACTGAGGCTAAGGGAGGATGAAAAACGGGCCTCCTGGAAGTTCGGGAAGGCTGGAAATGGGCCCGTTTCTGGCTTCCAGAGAGCCTCTGGAGTCCGGGGAGGCCATTTTTGCCCTCCTAGAGGCTTGAGGAAAGCCTCCGGAGCTCGGGGAGGGCAAAAACACACTCCCCACTGTGGTGCAGGAGGCTGACTAGGCCACGCCCACCATGGCCACGCCCACTCAGCAACTGGCCAGAGAACCTATTGCTAAAATTTTTGAAGCCTACCCCTGGCTGTAACCCTGGGATTATTATATCTCAAATCTATTACAGGAAGACTCTGACTTACAACATCCATTGAATGACCATTGGGAAATTACAACGACACTGAAAAAAGTAATGTATGACCATTTTTTCCACACTTACAACCGTTACAACATCCCCGTGGTCACCTAATCAAAATTCAGATGCTTGGCAACTGACTCATGTTTATGACGGTGACAGCGTCCTCCTTGTCATCTGATCCCTTTTTGTGACCTTCTGAGAAGCGAAACCAATGGGGAAGCTAGATTCACTTAACATCCAGGTGGTCAACTTATCCGCTGCAGTGATTCACTTAATAACAGAGGCAAGAAAAGTCATAAAATTGCCTTTTTCAGTGCTGCTGTAATTTCAAATGGTCGCTAAATGAACAGCAATGAACAGCCTGTACAAACTACCTGTATCTAAGAACTAACTGTATCTAAACAAAAATCATTTTTATATGCAGAAGAAAGGCTCTTGTTCTAACAATGATACAGATTTCTCTAAATTGAAATATTGTATTTATGGAGAAAAAGAAAACCATCACATGAAAACCATCGATTTCCTGAATATTTCTCATTTAAAGAATAGGAGGGTAGTTTAATCTGAATTCTCACCTTAGACTTTGGCAGTCCTATGTTTCCTTTCTTGAATTTGTGAGTCAGAGACGTATTTTCTTGAGAAATTACAGTTGGCACCTCCCTCTGTTTTTGGACTAAGGTTTTAGGCTCTGGTAGAGACTGCAGTGATAAACCAAATATATTCGAACCTTTATAGACTTTCAGCATTTGGCTGAAGTAGACCAATTTTATGAACGCCATTACTTCTAATATATGTGTTTCAGTTAATACATTCTAAACAATACTTATTAATATTACATTAACATTATGGAGATTCTCAGTTATCCAGATCATGGTTGTCTCAGAGGTGCTTTTTCAAGAAGCAACTTGTGATGACCTGGGATGTAACAAACGTAACAAAATCCAAAACGTAAATAAATGTCCTTTAATGCCTCCAACTTGGGCCCACTGTTCAATAATTCTCAGCTGGAGATAAAACTTACTCAAAAATAGCCTTTAAAAGAAAGCAATACAGTCCAAACTTAATAAGCAGATAGAGGTGAAATAAAAAGCCCACAGCAAACTACAATGAAGGAAATTCCACAACGGACCAGGATAAGTAATTACTAACTTAAAGGAGATAACAAGGCACAGTCTGTTGGAAATATGCCAACCAAGATAACTTCAGCCCAAAATAAAACATGCTTTGCTTCTGGCAACACTGTGTTGTAATCATCACTCTTACATACTATTCTCCCCAGCTGCAACTAATAAGAGGGATCATGGCCACTTCCTCTCTTGTAAGCCAAGTTGTTTCCTTCTCTGTTCTTCCTTGCGTGCCCTAGGATGCAGAGGGTATGGGCCTGGTTCTTCCTCTGACTGCCCAGACAGCCTCTGCCCTTCCCCAGCCTCCTCCACAACCTCTGGAGCCACACCTCCACTCCCTGTGGACTGTTCCTCCTCTCCCTCAGAGTCTGACTCTCCCTCATAGTCTGACTCTACCAAGAACATGACACAACTGGACTTTCTTGTTTTTTCTTTTGAAGACATTTCACTTCTCATCCAAGAAGCTTGTCAACTGATAAAATATTTCTCTGGTCTTTTAGAGTTGCCAACAGAAAAGGAAGGGGGAGCAGTGCAGCAGCTTGCAAACCAAAACTGCATTCCATAAATGTTTTCATAGTTTCCAGGTGAACGAAGTTTCTGCTGCGCCAAATTATAACTGGAGAGTATGAATGACTCTTGGCTATGGATGTGTCCCATTGGATAATATGAATTATGATAAACCCAGGGGGTGGAGAGAAAACCAGGGTCAAGGGTGACAATGAATGATATGTCTCAGAGTCGGCTACACCGAGGCAGTGCCGGCATCTTTACTCCTAATAAATCTTTTAAATTTTGGAAGTTCGGCTCGAGACTCATGATTTAAATGGGGGTAACTACCAGAGCCCTGACAAAGCTTCTTCAGCTCTTTATCCAGTCAGAGCTGAAGAAACTTCTTGGATGAGAAGCAAAACATCTTGAGAGAAAAACCAAAAATCCAGTTGCCTCTTGAAAACGCACCTTTTGAGATTACATTAACGTATTTACAAATACGTGTTTCTTGAAAGCTGGATTTGGTGGAAAAGCAATGTGGGCTTGGTTAATAAAAAGTTCACAAGTCTTAAACTTGCCAAGTTTGAAGACCCTTTAGATGATTGATAGATAGATAGATAGATAGATAGATAGATAGATAGATAGATAGATAGATAGATAGATAGATGGATGGATGGATGGATGGATGGATGGATGGATGGATGGATGGATAGATAGATGATAGAGAGAGAGAGAGAGAGAGAGGGAGAGGGAGAGGGGTCTTCAAACTTGACAGCTTTAAGACTTGTGGACTTCAACTTCCAGAATTCCTCCTCCAGTCATGTTAGCTCAGGAATTCTGGGAGTTGAAGTCCACAAATCTTAAACTTTCAAAGTTTGAAGACCTTTGGTATAGGGTCTCCTGTCTGAGCAGGAGATTGGACCAGAAAACCTCCATGATTCCTTCCAACCCTATTATTCTATGTTCTATGTCAAGGGTCTTCAAACTTGTCAAGTTTAAGACTTGTGGACTTCAACTCCCAGAATTCCTGAGCTAACAGGACAGAGGAGGAATTCTGGGAGTTGAAGTCCACAAGTCTTAAAGTCAACTTTGTTCTATGCAGTTTGCATTATTTTGTCTTCATGAAAATTTGTAAAGCTTGTAATTAAGTGATTAAAAATCACTTAAAGTTGGTCAAGTATGTAACTGATAAATTTAATTGCTTACCAAACCTATTTGGGTGTAATTTGTCTCACATGCTGTTGGTTCTAACTTGGTTTTGCTTGTGTCTCCATAACATGTGTCTCCTTTAGGAGTCTTTCCTGTTTTTAAAAAGAGAGAGAAAGAGAACCGGTAGCTGCTTCATTAAATGTTACACAAGTTTGCTTGAAAATAAATTCCATACATTTGGATAGGACTGCCATCTGAACTGATTAATTTTTATCGCCTCCATTAAAAAAAAAAGCCCTGGAATATTTCATCATTGTTTCTCTGCTGAAGATTTCAATCTAATTCAAGATTTTTTTTTATGTAGCTGGAAGCCCTTCAAAACACCCTTAATTTTTTTATTTTGTTTTATTAATTTTAATTTTTTTCTCAAAATTGGAAGGCAGAAGTCTCCAAACTTGGCAACTTTAAGACTTGTGGACTTCAACTCCCAGAATTCTCCAGACAGCAACTCCCAGAATTCTGGGAGTTGAAGTCCACAAGTCTTAAAGTTGCCAAGTTTGGGGACTCCTGTTGAAACGTATTAAAACAGCCCTGCCAACTCTCACGGTTCTGCCGTGAGTCTCACGATTTTTTGTCATGTCTCACGGTCTCACGACAAGGCTCCTCAATCTCACGCCAAATTTAAAACGTTTTTTTTTTCCAAATTTGGGGGTCGGCTTATACGTGCATAAATCTGATTCTCACACAAACGACATGACGCCACTTCTCAGATCACGCAATATCGATATTACCATACAGCGATATATACATACAGCACATTTCTTTTTACTCTGGGCGCCTCCATTTCGCTTTTTCTACCACCGGATATAACACGCTCTGATTGGTTAGTAATTCACGTGACCGTGAATCTCACTATTTTTTATAGAAACTCCAGATTTTTTTTCATGGGTCTCCAGATTTTCCTTTATCAGGGGTTGGCAGGTCTGTTAAAAGCATATATGTTGAAATTCAAATAAATAGATATTTGATATTTTCTACATCGCAAATCCAGACAATGTTCTTTTTTTTTTTTTTTTACACGTACATTAAATATTTTTTCAGATTAGATTTAAAAAAAAAATTCCACTTTGCTGGACCAAGTGATGGATTTTTCCAAACTCAAGTCCTATTTCAAACTCAAACCAAGCTTCATGATTCTATGACGTTTAAATGTTATAAACAAGGGAGTTCCAGATGTTCTTTTTAATATTTCTTACCTAAGATATTGTCCTTTTGTGACATATTTAAAAAAACCACTTGTTTTTTGAATGACTGAATGAATGAACAAATGAATGACTGAATGAATGAATCGGGGCTCTACTAATATATTAACTTTCAGGGTGCAGTTAAGGAATTATCACTTTTGCCTTGACAAAAAAGGAGATTCTGGCTCTATGCAATGTCCTGAGGCATAACTAAGACAAAAGGCCTCAGGGATATCATACAGAGCCAAAGGCAAATACTAATTATGCTTAGAACTGATGCCACCTGTGGAATCCCCATTTTGTTTCCCATGGAACAAAAAATAAACACTGGTGGGACCCAAAGCCTTCAGTGATTCAAAATGTTTGGGGAAGGTTGAAAATGAAACCATGTAATCTCGATGCGTTCGGGATTCAAAATTGCCTCACCGCAGGGCTCAACATGTCCTGATCCGATTCTACTTTTTCCTCCATCTTGATTGGGATTGTGAACAGTGGCACTCAGCTCCCTTTCCTGGAAGAAGGGACAGCGCAGTGCATCAAAACGACTGACCCATAATATTTTCAAAAGTTTGTTCAAAGGAACTGTTGTGTTGTGTCGTCTCCTTGCCTACTTTGAGGTGTCTTTCAGTTACAAACCTTCCATGGGACGCCGTTGTCTTCCTACATTTTTCCTACCTACCTCATGAGAATGTACCGCCATTTTGTTCTCTGCCTTTGGAAGTTTGAACCAAGTTCCTTGGTCAAATCTGGCAAAGAAACATGTAGACCTGTCAAGCATGCTGGCCATGTGCTGCCCTGAATTAAGAAGGCCATGTTTCTATGTTGGTTAGTCCAGGGGTCGCCAACCTTTTGGACCTCAGGGACCACCAAACTCATAATTTTAAATCCCGCGGGCCAGAGACCCTGGGAAAATCCCAAAAAAAGTCTGCAGGAAAATTCCCCACCCCATTTTCCTACCGATTGATCATTCTTTATTTGGGATTGCAGGATACTGTCTCCAGCTCAGTTCTCAGAGGGAGAAAGAGAGAGAGAGAGACTTTTGGCCTCATGCAAGGAAAGCAGCAAAAGCAGCAGAAGTCTTTCTTTCTCTCCCCCCCCCCCAAACTCCACCAGAAAAGAGTTTTCATGAGACTTGTCGTACCAATGCAGCCTCTTGGAGCAGGATGCCTTTCAGATTCATTTCTGGCGGAGTTTGGGGGAGAGAAAGAAAGACTGCTTTCCTTGTGTGTAGCCAAAAACAGAAGAAAGAAGAAGAAAGAAGCAGCCCAGTGGCCAGGCCAGTCATGTGGGGTGAGTGGGGCAAGTTCCCCCCCTGCCCTTCCCCCTCCTCCCTTCACTACCTTGTGTTATTTGCAATGCAAGCAATGTAAGCCTTGTGTTTCTGTGGGCATGTGGGCGGTGCAGCCTTGTGTTCCCGCACAGCCTGGATTAATTGCTTTGGGGGGTGACATTTCTCTGCGGACCACCAAAATTTTCTCGGACCACCAGTGTTGTCCACTATGGGGCCTTCTACATACTCTAGACATACTGCAGACATCCTAAATATATGAGATACATCCCAGATACAAACATTTTGTCCATTTTGAATACTTTATACACGAGATGCATATGTTTACATTCTTTCTATTTCCGTGCTAATAATGCTGTGTAGACGTTCTATGTACCTTTTGTTTCCTCCCTCTTTCCATTTTCAGCTGCAGTGAATGTGAGTTGAGGGTATGGCCAGAGGATGCAGAGAGGATACAGTGGACGTTTAATGGATGATAACGGACATAGAACATTTGTTGCCCGTATATGTTGCGGATGTACATTGTACGCGGCGGAAAGTTCATCCGTTCACAAAGTTTTGTGTAACTCAAAACTTCTTGCACAGATGAAATCTCAGGGGACGGATGCTCAATGGATAGAGTGTATGAAACACGTATGCAGTGAGTACACAACGGATGCATAGCATTTTCCAATGGATGGCAAGCTTTTTTTTATGTTTTACATCCTCTTTGCATCCGTAAGTGCAGTCGGACCGGGCCTTTACCAAATACATGTCTGACTGAAATGTAACAGAAAAAGAGGAGCAAGCATGGTCCCACCACCAGGAAGTCAAGTCAAGTCGTACTAACCTTCTCAAACAACCACAGATCTTCTCTCTGATGAAGCCACCCAATCAAGGAGGATATTTGTAGCTCAGGGTTGAAATGAGAAATCCTTAGTGCTGCCTGAGCTTGGTGGTTTCCTTGCAGATGTTTCATTTCCCAAACTAGGTCTGATGATGTTACCTAGTTTGGGAAATGAGACATCTGCAAGAAAATCACCAAGCTCAGAGAGCACCCAAGAAGCCAACTAGCCTGCATTTACTGCCTTGAACTGTCCAAGGTGCTGATGATGAGCAACTATAAGGTCCTGAACAAGTAAGAGTTCCTGCCTGGGGAAGGTAGGTGTAAAGGTTTAGTAAAATCAAGTAGGGGAGGCAGGAACTTAGGTTGTGTGAGCAATTTTCAGTATTAGATTACATGCATTTCTTTTTAATGAAGATGCTAATGTGATACGACTACAGGTATACATCAAGAGGTTTCAGGCTACCTTCAAAAGTGTCAACATACACCACAGATTTTTAAACACATTATAATTGTCAATTGATTAAGTATTTATAAATTTTCTTCCACGTATCCTGTATCTTCATATCTATTCTGCTTTCCCTGCATCTCATTCCAGTTCAAATCCTACATCCTTCTAGTCCAGAGGTGAGGAACTATGGCCTCTTTTATGACATGTGGACTTCAACTTTCAGAATTCCCAAGGCTGGCTCAGGAATTCTGGGAGTTGAAGTCCACACACCTTAAAGTTCTCAAGATTAACAAACATTGGTTTAAAGATTTCCCAGAAGAAACAAATCCATCGTTGCACCAATTACAGGTGATCCTTGAGTTTAGTAACTGCTCAAAGTTAACAATGACATCGAAAAAAGGGACTAATGACTGACCCTTATACTTAACTACCCTTGCGACATTCCCACAATCAAACTTCAGATACTCGGCAAACAGGCCGGAGTGTATTTATAACACGTGCTACATCCCGGGGTCATTTGTGATGTCCCAGCCAGCTTTCAACAAGCAAAGTCAATGGAGGAAGCTGGATTTGTTTAAAGATTTATTGAACAATTGCAGAGATTCTCTTCATAAGCACAGCAAAAACAAAAAACTACAGGCATGACTCACTTAGTAACGGCCTTGCTTAGCAATGGAAATTCTGCCCCCGGTTGTGGTAGCAAGTTGAGGACTACCTGTTGCCATTACCATCCTGTCCCATCAATGGGTCATTCTAGAGACATAGGTTGTTCTGATCCGGCTCCCAAAAATGACAAACCCACTGTAGTTAAACAAATATTCTCTTTATTAGGAGCACCAGCAGCCCCAACAAAAAGTCTCTCTCTCTCTCTCTCTCTCTCTCTCTCTCTCTCTCTCTTTCTCTCTCTCTCTCACACAGAGAGAGAGAGAGAGAGAGAGAGAGAGAGAGAGAGAGAGAGAGAGAGCAGGCTAACAAATCTGTCCAGCAGGGAGATGAATAGTTGTCTGCCACATCCATTCATCTCCACTCCCTGCCTTTTATTTCCAGAGGTAGAGTGGGGCTTCGCTAGCAGCAGTAGCTATTCCGTCCCAAAGACTGGCTCATAGATTTCCACTGCTCTTCTCTCCTCTGCCTTCTACACATCCGCATGTCAGGCACTGGACCCAGATGTTCCTCCTCTTCCTCATCAGCCACCTCCAGACCTGGGGGCTGTTGACTCTCCATGTGAGGGCTGATAGACAGCTCAGGCACCCTCTCTCTCTCTCTCTCTCTCTCTCTCTCTCTCTCTCTCTCTCTCTCCCTCCCTCCATCCCTCCATCCCTCCCTCCCCTCCCAGCTCCATTCCCTCTTCCCCCTTGGAGTTCCCAGGCTGCTGCAGGGGCTGGCGGCCAACAGGCCACAACATAGCTGTTTAAACTACCTTTGCTCACCTTTTGGATTAGAAAGTTGGGTTTTTCACCAGATTTCAGTATAACTGGGAGAGCACTTGATCGTCCTTTCCTAATTTTTTCAGACTTGGCAGTAATCTTCTTTCTGGAGAAAAACCAGGGGGTAGAGAAGAAAACATAATTATATTACAAACATTGAAGAAAATCTAATTTTTAAAAATACAGTGTTAGGGTATTATTTCCTTTGGCTGTAGCAGATGAGATGTCTTGTCATGTTAAAAAAATTTTAACGCATCAAGGAGCAACATTAAAACATCATTTATAAAATAAAATCGAATGAGGGCTTGGGTACTATGAGATGCGCTCTCCATGCGAACACATTAAAAATAAAAATTTTGAAGAATCTCTGAAAAGGCACTGACATGCTGAGCCTCAGGCTGGCTTTTGATGGTGAACCTATAGCATGCGTGCCACAAGTGGCATGCAGAGCCATTTGTGCTGGCACGTGAGGCACGTTCAAACTTACTTCACTGTGCATGCACATGCCTCAGAGGAGATTTTTTTTTTTCAATTGGTTTGAGGCCTTTTTTGGCCTCCCAGAGGCTTGGAAAAAGCCTCTGCAAGGCTTTTCAGAACAAATTATAGGCCCATTTTGTCACTTCCTGTAATACCGGAAGTGATGAAACAGGTCTATAATTCAGCCTGAAAAGCTTACAGAGGCTTTTCCCAAGCTTCTGGGAGGCCGAAAAAGGCTTCAAACCAGCCAAAAAATCAGCTGTGAGGCGCAGTGCAGGTAAGGGGGTGGCAGAGGGGGGATTCTGCACGCATGCTTGGGGGGGGGGGGGGGGGGGCACGCACTGCATTCTGGGTGCTGGCGTGCTAGTGCATGCGCACTGTTGTGCGCACAATTTTTGGCACAGGAGCCCAAAAAGGTTAGCCACCATTAGACTATGACATCCCAGGTGATCCCAAGATTCTGCTACGAAGATCAAGAATTCCAGAATGCGTCTGAAGTTCTGAAGAGGATGGACTTTCTTGCAGGATGACAGGTAGACAGGCTTTGTAGCGGGATAATATAAAAGTGTCCTGACCCGCTGTGTGAATTGGTGTGAGCTGCCTTGAGTTTTGCATAATTTTTAAAAGGCTGGCTATAAATCAAATAAATAAATACTAAGCTTTACCGCTGACATTTTTTGGCCATAGCTCAGGTCTGCCTACTTGCATTTCAGTACATGGTGCACTGATGACCTTACCTAGTTTGGGTCATGAAACGCCTGCAAGAAAACAAGCAAGCTCAGAGAGCATCCAGGATGCCTCAACATGGGTCAGGCTAAAATAGAACAAAAAGAAATGATCCCATCGAATTATTTGGAAATGTGATTTCTCCCAAGGCTGCCTGATTGCATTTCCTTTTAGAACACAGAACAAGGGGGTTGGAAGGGAGCTTGGAGGTCTTCTAGTCCAGCCCCCTGCTGAAGCAGGAGAGCCTATACCAGTGGTGGGATTCAATTTTTTTTACAACCAGTTCTATGGGCGTGGCTTGGTGGGCGTGGCAGGGGAAGGATACTGTAAAATCTCCAGGCAGAGGTGATATTTGCTGGTTCTCCAAACTATTCAAAATTTCTGCTACTGGTTCTCCAGAACTGGTCAGAACCTACTGAATATCACCTCTCGTCTATACCATTGCAGACAAATGGCTGTCCAGTCCAAACTCCAGTTGATGGAGCATCTACAAAACCTGCTTTAAAGAATAGAATAGAATAGAATAGAATAAGAATAGAAATGAAACAGAATAGAATAAAAAATAGAAATAGAATAGAATAGAAAATAGAAAGAATCAAAAATAGAAATAGAATAGAATCAAAAATAGAAATAGAATAGAAATAGAATAGAAAACAGAAAATAGAAAAAGAATAGAACAGAACAGAACAGAATAAATTCTTTATTGGCCAAGTATGATTGGAATTTGTCTTTGGTGCATATGCTCTCAATGTATATAAAGAAAAATAAATAAAATACATTCTGGTTAAAAATAAAATAAAATACATTATAGTTACCATTTCTGCAATCCCAACAAACAATCGGCTCATAAACAATTTGCATGCTACTATTTATCTACCTTTCAAACATACCTTTACCAAGACAGACAGCACCCAGTCTATCCACTATCAACCTGTGCCTTGGTTTTCTGAGAAGCGTTTTTTAACTCACTTCTTTTCCATTCCGTCCTGTTATTTCAGTCCATTTCTCCAAACTATGTTTGAATGCTACTCCTGCCCTGTAAGGCAGTGGTCCCCAGCCTTTTTTGTACCAGGGACCGGTTTCATGATTATTCATTCTTCCACGGACCAGTACCTGAGTTATGCGAGACTCCACTGCCATCGAGACGGCTCTTCGTTCGAAGCCGCCCCCCCCCCCTTCGACGAAACTTAGGCACGAGGATTCCTTCAGCACCCAAACACCGCTTTCCAACCGAAAACCCGGAAGCACTTTCCAACCGAAAAGCGCCGTCGAAACAAGACGGAAGCGCCGTCGAAAAAAGATGGCGGTGCCCAAGCTTTGCGGCCCGGTACAAAATTATCCACGGACTGGTACCGGTCTGGGGAGCGGTGGTTGGGGACCCCTGCTGTAAGGAGTTTGAATTCTACTCTGGCCTTATAAGAAAACCAACAGTCCCGCTCCTAAACCTGGCCAGCTGTGGGATGTATCTCATTAAAAAAAAAAAAAAACAATGAAAGCAAACCTCCAATGGTAGGCTCTTAGCAATAGCAATAGTACTTAGACTTATATACTGCTTCACAATGCTTTAACAGCCCTCTCTAAGAGATTTACTGAGTCAGCCAGAGGTGGTCTTCAGCAGGTTCTGACCAGTTCTGGAGAACCGGTAGTGGAAATTCTGAGTAGTTTGCAGAACCGGCCAATTCCACGTCTGACTGGCTCCACCCCCATCTTTTTTCTGCCTCCTATTGAGTCCCAGCTGATTGCCCGGGTCTTTTCTTTGGTTGCTCTGCACAGGAGAACGGAGCTGGAAAGCAGGTTAGTGGGGTGGGGAGGGAATGGGGATTTTGCAGTAACCTTCCTCTGCCATGCCCACCAAGCCACACCACGCCCACCAAGCCATGCCCACAGAACCAGTAGTAAAATATTTTGAATCCCACCACTGGAGTCAACCTATTGCCCCCAACAATTTGGGTCCTCATTTTCCCTATCTCAGAAAGAAGGAAGGCTGAGCCAACTTTGACCCTGGTGAAATTCAAACTGCCAAATTGCAGGCAGCCAGCAGGCAGCAGAAGTAGCCCTGCAGTACTGCATTCTAACCACTGCGCCACCAAGGCTTAATCGTCCTTGAAGAGGGCTACAACCCACAACACGGCCAACCACTGTGAACTTAATGCTCAGATAAAGTGGGGGGAAAGGTCCCCTCGGTTATTCGTGTACTGTGGTTGAAATCTACAGAGTTGGAAGATTGTCCACCCACCTGGGCAGGACTGGCTGAGAAGTGATGAACTGCGGCACCAACGAGTTCCTCATATTTTCTGAGCATTCTTCCATGGACCTCAGGACCGAGAGAAAAGTCTTCCATGAAATCTCAATGGGGTCACCAACTTCCACAGGGGGAGCCCCAGAAGGATTAGGGCAAGCCACGGCACTCGGCTCCTGATAGTCCCCGGTTTCCAACTTGTGCTCTACAGCGGATCTCTGGATATTTTGCTTGGGGGCTGGCAATTTCTTTTGGGGGGGCTTTCCCATGGGCTCGGGTATTCACAGAGGCATCAGACTCTACCAGAAGCAGATGTAGCTCAGCTACCACGGACGCCAATCAAAATGGTGGCTTCCCATTGCAGCCTTTCCCGGTTGTGAAACTCCCCCCCCCCCCCAATATTTGCTGCATTCTGAGATAACAATGGGAGACAATGGGAAGTGGCCAATGGAGCTTTGTAGATGGCAGGGTCTGTGATGTAACCCTCCAGGGTAGGATAGGAATGCCTGGTTGTGGACGATGGAGCTGCCTTAAAGGACTGTTGTAACACAGCCTCAAAAGCCAGAGGTTGGTATTCAGCAGGTTCTGACCAGTTCTGGAGAACCAGTAAGCGGAAATTTTGAGTCATTTAGAGAACCGGCAAAAACCACCTTTGACTGGCCCCGCCCCCGTCTATTTTTTGCCTCCCATTGAGTCCCAGCTGATCGGCTGGATCTTCTTTGGTTGCCCTGCACAGGAGAACGGAGCTGGAAAGCAGGTTAGTGGGGTGGGGAGGGAATGAGGATTTTGCAATATCCTTTCCCCTAGAGTGGGGTGGGAATGGAGATTTTATAGTATCCTTCCCCTGCCATGCCCACCAAGCCACACCCACAGAACCGGTAGTAAAAAAATTTTTTGAATCCCACCACTGCTTGAAGGGCCCTGCTGAGCTCTTTTCCATCTGCTATCAGGAGGAGCCACGTTTTCTAAATTTCAAGATCATGTGAAGCGTTAATGCAACTTTATAATGCCTTGGTAAGGCCACACCTGGAATCCTGCATCCAGTTTTGGTCGCCACAATGTAAAAAAAGATGTTGAGATTCTAGAATGAGTGCCGAGAAGAGCAACCAAGATGATTAGGGGCCTGGAGGCTAAAACATGAAGAACAGCTGCTGGAATTGGGTATGTCTAGATGAATGAAAAGAAGCACTAGGGGTGAGATGATAGCAGCCTTCCAATATCTCAGGGGCTGCCCCAAAGAAGAGGGAGTCAAGCTGTTCTCCAAAGGACCTGAGGGCAGGACAAGAAGCCATGGGTGGAAACTAATCAAGGAGAGAAGCAATTTCGAACTAAGGAGAAATTTCCTGACAATTAGAACGATTAATCAGTGGCACATTTTGCCTCTAGACGTTGTGAATGCTCCAACACTGGAAGTTTTAAAGAAGACATTGGATAAGCATTTGTCTGAAGTGATGTAGGGTTTCCTGCCCGAACATGGGGTTGGACTAGAAGACCTCCAAGGTCCCAATTCTGTTATTCTATTTTCTTTCTTGCCTGAGCTGTAGGCCTTTCCCAGAGGGATCCAGCCCCTCTAGGACAAAACTGCAGTGTGATTCAGTGTGATAGTATCAAGATCATGTGAAGTTTTAGCACCATTTTATGTTGCAGGAGTAAGGCCACTACTCTGTCCGGTTTCGGTCAATACAATATAAAAAAAGATGACAAGACTCTGGAAAGAGTGCAGAGAAAAGCAACCAAGTTAATTAGGACTCTTGGAAGATAAACCTCACGATGAAGGCTGCAAGAACTGGGAATGTCTTGTCTAACGAAGAGAAGGACTAGGACGAAATGATAGCCAATATTTGAGGGGCTGTCACAGAGAAGAGAGGGTTGACCTACTCACCAAAGCAAGACATGAAGTAACAGGTGGAAACTTATTAAGGAAAAATCCAACCAAGAATGAAGGCGAAATTTCATGGCAGTGAGAAGAATTAACACGGGGTTGATCAACAGCTTGCCTCCAGAAATTGTGGGCACTGCAAACAGTGGAGGTTTTTAAGAAGAGACTAGATAGCCACTTGTCTGAAATGGTATCGGATCTCCTGCTTGAGTAGGGGCTGGACTAGAAGACCTCCAAGGTCCCTTCCTACTTTGTTATTCTGTATTCTTTACACCTGACTGGGAATTTCTTTTCTAGCTTAGCGGCTTGTCTACCCAGGCAAATCTGTCGACTAAGCTGATGGAAAGAATTATATTTACACAGCATGTCCTGTTTGAAGAATTCATCCTGTTTGCTCCCTAAAAAAAAAAAAAAAATCACCTGATCAGATAGGCCAGGGTTATGGAAGCCGAAGGAAGGAGGAGGGAGGTGGAGCAAAGGTGGCTTGTCTAGCACCCCTTTCTTTAAATATGTGGATTGAAAGAATTGGAGAAGCTTTGTTCTCTAAGCGAACATGTGATCTCACAATAGAAAAAAAAGAGATAATTCTCTGAATGAAGGCTACCTTTCTGAAAATGAATCAGAATGAATTGCAGCTTTGGTCTGGTGGAAGGGAAGCGCTTGTGAAGCTATACTTTTATTATTGTGGTTCGTCACACAGTCAGCCAGCCAGGTGTTTAAACTGGGCTTGGCATTTTTAATCTCCTGTCGAGTCCTTCCAAAGGACCCAGGATAAGCAGATGTTGGATGGTCTTAAAAAGCACCATCTCGAGATGTAAGCTGTTCTGAGCAAAGCTGCCTTCTGCAACTGACTGCTGGTGAATCTCTCAATGCCGAATGACGTTCAAATGGTGTTCCGGAGGCTTCTGGAGGCGCCTGTTACAATTGTTACTAACTTTTTATCACCTTTATTTGCCATCCCTTTCACGGTTCAAAGCAACTGCGAGAGGCCCATAGGCGTACCAGTAGTAGAGCTTAAATTTGATTTTTCACTTTCTCCGACTTAGGGAATGCGTTGTGGTTAGCCGGCAGCAGGTGCGGATGGCTGAGGAGAGCGAGGACTCAGATGAGGGGCCAGGATCATTAGGGAGTGGACTGCTGCCTTCAGAGATTGTGGGGGCTGGCAGCAGTGATGAGGTTCCCGAGGAGCCTGTGCCAAGTGAGCGTGCGCGCAGGATTCCTTGTAGGAGAAAGCACTTAAAAAAGCGCGGGTGACTCAGGAGTAAGGTTGAAAGGTAATGGCACTTCCTTCAAGAAGATAAAAGCCAGCTGTGAAACAAACGTACTTTGCAGAAGGCAAAGACGTTTTGAAACTCCATCCAGCCTCGTGGACATTCCAGTATCCTGAGCTTGTAGTTGAAGATTCTTATATTGCAAATTATTTCTTGCCTGCTATCATTTGGTAAGTCTCGCACAGTTTGGCAAGACTTGTGCTTAACACAGCTAATCATTTTGTGGAAGCATTACAAGGTTTCTGTTCTTTTTGAATTGTGTTTGATTTGTCAGAAAAGGGTGTGGGGTCAGAACAATCGGTCCTGGGCCAGGCCAGCCCTCAGAAGAAAAAACAAAGGCAGAGAGAGAACCTCACTGCAGAAATGTTGTGTCAGAGAAGAAAAAGTGGCAGGGCTACCTGTGAAAAATCGCTGGAATTCCCACAGCAGGGACTTTACTTTAGAAGTCAGGGCATCCCTAAGAAGGAAGTTGTTTTATTAGGGAATTTGCCTTTAAGCAGAGATTATTTTCTTACACACATTGTTACTTTTTAACTAGGTTTCTAGTCCACTTTGATACAGGGGGGTTGAGAAGCAGATGCCGGAGTGATGGGCTAGGCAGAGAATGAGGGTCTGAGCCAAAACCTCTAAGGTGCTTCCATGGTTGTGGTGGGGGTGTTTTGTTTTGCCAGCCTGCGGACGGCTGAAGTCTCAGAGAGCGAGGACTCAGATGAGGGCCTGTGTGTGATGCAGGGACGGGGCCAGGACCATCAGGGAGTGGAATGGAGATTGGAGATTGGGGGAGGCTGGCAGCAGTGATGAAGAGGTCCCCGAGGAGCCTGTGCCCAGTACATGTGTGCGCAGGGCTGCTCTAAGGAAAGAGCAGCTGCAGCAGCATGGGCGACTCGGGAGTAAGGCTGCAAAGTAATAGCCCCTCCCTTAAGAGATCAATGTCAGCTGAGAAACCAGAATTCTTTGCAGGAAGCAAAGTTTTTTGCACTCAAGCCTTGTGAACGTTCAGACTCTCTTAGTTTGTGTCTGGAGACTCTTTGTGTTTGAAATATTTCTTGGCAACTTTATCTCGTGTTCTTGGCAGCCTTGCACAACCTCGCTCTTACCAGAGACAATTAGTTTGAAACAGCCTTTTAACTGTGAAGGAATGGAATTCGTAAAGAATCATTAAAAGGTTTTGCTGTTACTTCCGTTTCGTGTTTGTTTCCTTGGAACAAGGTGTGGGTCAGAGCAGGAGTTGGGGGCTCTGATCCTGGTCCAGCGTCTTCACTATGTCATCAGCACATACAGCACACGCCATAATAAGACACTAAACATACTGTCTCTCATGAAGACTTACTGCCACTAACCTTTCTCTGCCCATGCAGACTATTTGCCAAAGATTTTTTTCTTCAGTTGAGTTCTGAACTGAAATCCAATTTGTAAAGATTACAGTACAGCAGAGCACTGTCTCCATCTTGTGGTCTGTCGGGACATCATGTGTATTTTTTGCAAATTGAGTTTTATAGTATACAAGCTCAATACCCATCCTTCACTACGAAACTATGTGATCGGTCTTAGTTTTTGGGGAGGAAAATAATTGGGGGGGGGGGGGGGAATGGCCTCTGCTTACCAGCATCCATCGGTATTCATCTGGCTAGCATCCTGTCGGTATGTGAGAGTTCAGGGTTGCTTGGAAATGGAACAGTATTTGCTGTGAGCAAGGAGACAGCAAGGAGCATGGGTATGGCTTAGCTCAACTGTTCTGTACTAAAGCTGCTTGGTGCTCTGAAACTTAAACTCCTCTCCTCTGCTTGTGATTTGCATTTAGAACAGATTTCTTTTCAGGTGGGGAGGGAGAGTAGAACTCCTTCGCATCAGAGCGTGTTAATAATAATACGATAGGAAATACTAATGCTCTGATGGTCATTTTGAGAAATTCTTAGTGAGCACCTAGAAATATATATATATATTTCTATCTGTCATCTATCATCTCATCCATCCATTTCTTTTTCCTGTCACTTAACCTTTCCCCATTTTTGAATCCCTCCCCATCCCAATTTTTATTTTTCTCTCTCTTTGTAGCTTATAGTACAGTTGACTATAAACACAAATAGAAACCACCTAGCACAAGCAGCTTATTTTTCTTAAAAAAAATTTATTTCATTGTCTAAAGTTACAATATTTGATCACTACAGTATCTCATTCAAAGAGCAAGTGATGCTTGCAAGGACTAAAAGCTGAACACGCATTTGATTGGTCAGGAAAACAACAGTTGTAAACTGATGGCAATGACTGTGTTTTCTATTAGAAGTAAAATCAAGGAAGGAATAATAGGCAAACTCCTGACATGTCTTCACAGTGGTTTTAAAACACATTCTATAGAACCATGTTTCTCAACCATGGCAACCTTAACATGTGTGGACTTCAACTCCCAGATTTCCCCAGGGTTTGGCTGGAGAACTCTGGGAGTTGAAGTCTACACTTCTTAAAAGTTGCCAAGGTTGAGAAACTCGACTCTAGACGGTCAACAGATACTCTGAACCACTGTTGCTGGTTAGACAATCCTCAAAAGCTAGAACTGGCCAAAACTGGGATAAAACTAGAAAGATTGGTTTGCGTTGTTGGCCAACTCGTTGAGGGAAAGAAGATGGAACCCAGGGCATTATCACTTCGATATTTTGAGGGACAATATTGCTGGATATTTTAAGTGACAATAGTCCCATTTTACAGGACTCATTTTTAAAAGGCAAAGTTTTTTTTCCAAATTGGGTTGCCTTTATATTTAAAAAAAACCCAGATTTCTCCTGTTCCACATCAATATTCAGCCTTCTCATGTCAGCCTAAGACCTTCTAGGTACCAGCACAAGGTGGGTGCAAAGGTTTCACTTTGGCGAGTCTGGAGAGGCCAAGCCGGAGACCGTGAACTGGTGATCTAACAGGAGTTCTTCCCATCAGGCTGGTTTTGCTTCCAGATGCACCTGAAACAAATGCAAAAAAAAAAAAAAAAACCCACAAAACACTACAGGTAATCCTCAACTTAAAACAGTTCATTTAGTAACCATTTAAAATTACAACAGTACTGAATAACAAAATTAATGTAGTGATTCACCTGACAACTGTGGCAAGAAATGTCGTAATATGGGGCGAAACTCACTTAACAAAGGTCTCGCTTACCAGCGGAAATGTTGGAGTCAATTGTGGTAGTACGTCGAGGATTAACTGCACATCACAACAGATTCTGGGGTACTTTCATAGACACACACACACTTGCTGCCATACTTTGCAGGTAGTCCTTGACTCACAACCGGAATTGAGTCCGTAATTAGGGTCACAAATCATGCTGGTCATTAAGTGGAGCCATCACGTGACCTCACTCTGTTTTACAACTGTTGTTTTGTAGCCGCTGTTAATCAAACGTGAGAATCAAAAAGCACACACCACAGTGGTCAAGCAAACACCACTGTTATCCATCGTGGATGCCTTTTTTTGCCAGAAACCACAAGAAAACACCAGTTCCTGGCAAAAAAAACCCCACCCAACAATATGGGCCAGTTTGGTCCAGTGGCTCAGGCACCAGGCTATAAGGTGGGAAATGGTAAGTTCTAATCCTGCCTTAGCCATAAAAGCCAGCTGGGCGACTTTGGGGCAGGCTCTCTTTCTCTCTCAGCCCAGTCCACCTCCCAGGGTAGTTATGGGGAAAAAAGGAGGAGGAAAGTGTGTTGGATATGTTCACCATGTTATTTGTAAAAATAATAAAAGTGAGATACAAACAAATAAATAAAAATAAATAAGCTCATTTTCAGGATTAATTCTTCAAAGCCCACACTGTTTACCTATTTTTTCTCCCTAAAATACCCCAAGTTCCCAGTGCTTCCTGATTCAGACAACAGCCTTGGTTTCTGGTCCAGCTGTGCTACACTGTCTGCAATGAGAAATGCCTCATCGCTATGTCCCTGAGATGTTTTCTTTCTGAACCCAAATGTCCGGGCAGACAAGAGACAGGGTCATTCTGAACCAGTGTGAACATACCTGGGGGTGTCCAGCTGGGCTTCTTGGGCACTGAAGGGCTTGAGGTCTTCAAAGGCTTCCCAACTGATTCGGAAGAAGCTAATTCAATTTCTAAAAGTGGCTGAGAGTTTTCCTGATCTAATTGTGAGATTGAAAGATGAAAAAGTAACATACGGATGGATGGTTATCAAATAACTCCAGTCTTTAAGAAATGTAAAATAAAATTTAAAAAATAATTTAAAAAATGAAAAGTAATGCAGATTAATTGCACACAACATTTTCCCAGAACAGAAGAAGCTTCTTGGATGAGAAGCAAAACATTTTCAAAGAAAATAACAACAAAACCCAATGGCCTTCTGGAAAAAAAAACCACCTTGGGATTTGCCCAGGTTGCACTTCTGTTTGTTATATTGACAATAAGAAACTGAGAAGAGTTTATTTTAATACACAGCTTCATTGTAACACACTAAATATTCTAATGCTATACTTGTTTTATACTGTTTGCAGTGAAATCTTTTTCGAGAATATCATTCTATTCACTGTGCTAGCTTAAAATTATTCGGAGGAAGATATTGTGTGTGTCGGTATGAAATTACTGGGCTTAAAAACGTGGTGAAATAAAAGGGTCATATGCATAGTTACAATCAAGCTTCTAGGTATAAAATGCAACTTAAGACAAAAAAGGGAGAAAACCCCAAGAAGCAAACTTCGGGCACGAGATTAGGGAAAGAATACTGCATGCCACCCTCAGGTCAATCTTACTGGCACTTAGATTTTCATCGTTGTCCGTCTCTGGTGTGCATAACACAGTTTCCTGTTTGAAATCCTCTACGGCTGCCTTAGATTCAGCACGATCATCTAGAATTGAAATCAAACAGTGAAGACGATGCTTCAGAATAAAAGAGTCAGAGGCTATGTCCTCCGACCAAGAAGGCCCTGTGGTTTCTATTGAGCTTTCCTTGCACCCATTCTAAACAGAGAACCCTACACCCCCTGCAACAACAAGGGCTCAAAGGGTCTAACCCACCTTCCATTCACTGAGAAATCACTACCACTCGGACAGTAAACCAACCTGGACATGTTTTCACCAAACAACATTGAGAATTTAGATGAAGGAAATAAACCATCGTGGGTTTATTGGCCCAGAGACTACAACTATGATGGCGAACCTATGGCACGTAGAGCCATTTGTGTGGGCACGCAAGCCCCAGCCAAACTTACCTGCACTGCGCACACACAGGCCTCCCAGCTGATTTTCAGCCCGTTTGAGGCCGCTTTCGCCCTCCCGGAGGCTCGAGGGAAATACCACAAGTGCCAAAATGGGCCTGTTTGTCAGCCTCCTGATGCTGCAGAGGCTTCCCTCAAGGCTCCAGAAGGGTGAAAACGGCATCAAACGGGCCGAAAATCAGCTGGGAGACACGCACATGTGCAGTGCAGGTAAGGGGACAGGGTGGGGGTGTTGCACGTGCATGTGCCAGGGCGGGTGCACATTGCATTTCAGCACAACACAAAAAGTTTTGCCATCACTGGACTAGAGTTCTGGGCCACTCAAAATGAATTTAATTCATATAAAAGTTATTGTCAATGTGGAAAGAAGATAATGGAGAATGCTGGATGTCTTAGGCACTTGCAAATAAGAGGTATTTGCAGATACATATATTCATTTCCATAATATACCACAGCTGCTTGCAAGTAAACCATGACTTCTCACTCAGGCTTACTATCATCAGGATTTTTTTTCCTGGGGTCACTTGATCCCCTTTTGCGACTTTCAGAAAATGGGGAAGCCAGATTCCCTTAACAACTGTAACTAATTCAACTGCAGTGATTTACTTAACAACTGTAGCAAGAAAAGTCATACAATGGGACAAAGCTCATTTAATCATCTCACTTAGCAACAGAAATTTTGGGTTCAATTGAGGGTCATAAGTTGAGGACTACCTGTACAGTATCAGATTTGAGTTCCTGGCACCTACACTTCAAGGGATGCTGCCCCTGACTGGCAGAAGTAGCAATCCTGAAACGTGCTACTTTCTGTATAACTTGATTATTCCATTAGCTCAAAGTAAGGCAAGAAATAAACTATTTCAAGGAATAACATATTGCTATTCCAAAAGATGTAAATAAAAATGGTATTTTTATCTCAAGAGTTGAAGAATCACCTTTTTTCTGAACTTTATCTTTGTTTCCCAAATATTCATTCAAAGATAGAGCTAAGGTAACTTCCAAGTCTCTCTGGAAAAGTTTCTCACCGAGGGGAACTCTAAAACAAAAAAAAAGGCAGAATATATATATATATATTTTACAGTTGGACAAAGGATATTCTAATGTTCATCCATTGCCCATCCCAAAATTCTACAGATGTTGGAAACAAGTGATGTCATTAAAGTTCAGTCACAATAGAATAACTTTTGCTAAACCAGCTGGCCCAATAAAGTAAACAGCACATCTTCGCTATTCTTTGATAACAGAATGAGCAATCTTGTAGAGTAGCTGGTAATAAAGGGATAACTACTACAATTAGAATTTTGCTGTATTTTTCACACTTTTGAAAGGAAGACAACATCACAATTTCTTATGATTTAGAAACCACATTTCGACTGATGGATCCAAAGGCCGCAGTTCCTTTTCAACAGCTGCTTGCTGTTCATGGCAAGTTTGCAATCAACTCCATCAAATATCATAAATAATATAGATATACACACACACATACACACACCTACCTCCCCTCCCCCTCTATCTATACCTACCTATATCTATATATCTATATTCATTTGCATATATACATACATATACATATATAATGCACATATGTATATTCACATATATACACACACACATTTTCATATACAATACATACATATATTCACATACTATATACTCACACACACACATTCATATACAATAAACACACATACATATGTATATTAGCAATAGCACTTAGTTATATACCGCTTTAAGGCCCTGTCCCACTGCACTTACGGATGCAAACAGGATGTAAAACGTTAAAAAAAGCTTGCCATCTGTTGGAAAACGCTATGCATCCGTTGTATACTCATTGCATATGTGTTGTATACGTTCTATCCGTCGAGCATCCTCCCACTGTGATTTCATCCGCGCAAGAAGTTTTGAGCTGCACAAAACTTCGTGAACGGATGAACTTTCCGCCGTGTATGATGTAAATCCGCGACATACAAGCAACAAACGTTCTATGTCCGTTTATCATCCGTTAAACGTCCGCTGTATCCTCTCTGCATCCTCTGGCCATCCTCTCAACTCACATCCACTGCAGCTGAAAACGGAAAGAGGGAGGAAAGAAAAGGTACACAGAACATTTACACAGCGTTAGTAGCACGGAAATAGAAAGGATGCGCAGTGAACGGTTTGCATCCGATATACATCCACGCAGCATCCCCTTTCTTTCCTTTAGACGTCCATGATGCATCCGCTTCATCCGCTATGCGTCTGCTTCGAAATTCTCCCCCGGAACCCCTTCGGAGGTGTCATCCGCTTCCATCCGCTTTCATCTGCTAGGCTTCCTATGAACATCCATTTAACATCCCTGCTACATACTACCCACGTCCGTTCTTTTCTGTTCTGTTTATGCAAATTTTCGCCACTTTTTGGAGCGGATGACAACGGATGGAGCCACCCCCAAAATTTTGCTCATATGCTGTGTCCTTTATGCATACGTTTTGTGTCTGTCGGCCAGTGGGACCGGGCCTTTATATTCATACATATACACATATTCATGTGTGTGCGTGTGTATACACTCTATCTATCTATCTATCTATCTATCTATATACACACACACACGTTTTTTTTAAGTTTTCACGGGTACTTACATGTGTGCTGTTCAGCTTCCTTCGGGTATTATCCCACGTCATTGTAGTACTTTTAAAGTTGTAGCAACATTTCAGCAGAATCTCATCTGCCATCATCAGGCTTCTGTACTGAGTTCATCTGATGATGGCAGATATATATATAAGAATTAAAAGCACTACAATGACGTGGAATAATACCCGAAGGAAGCTGAACAGCACACATGTAAGTACCCACGAAAACTTTAAAAAAAAAATGCACACACACACACACACACGTGTGTGTGTGTGTATATATATATATATATATTTCATACACAATACACAAATATAATATGCACACAATATACGTATATTCATACATATACATATATATTCACATACAATATACACATATATGTATATACACCCCCCACTCACATATATATTCATACATATTCATATACAGTACACACATCTATATATACATATGTGCATATATCAAACCTATACCTATATATACGAACATACATATATGTAAACACACAAACAACACACACACACATATATACGCATCTATCTATACCTATATGAACACACACACACATATAAAATCATACACAATATAGAAACCTCTACCTAAACTTCACACAGCCTTCTTCACAGTCTCTCTCTCTGGCTCACCTCTTCCCGGCGGGGCGAGCCTTCTTCGGCGGCGCGGCGAAGTCCTCATCTGCGGGCGGGAAGAGAAGTGGGGAGGCTCGTCAGGCCGTCGCCGAGACCCCCGCTCCCCTCCTTCCTCGCTCCCCGACTCACCCTCGTCGCTCTCTTGGAAGAGGACTGCAGGGGCCGCCCTCCCGCTCCGGCCGCTCCTGCAGGGGAAGCGCAACGGTCACAGGGGAGGCCTCGGCCGCCCGCTCCCCTTCCTTCCCGATCCCACCGGCCCCACCATTCCCCCCCCCCCTCCCCAGGTTCCCCCGGATCCCACCTTCGCGCCATCGCAACCGCCGGGGGAAACGGAAGTGGGGGAACAGACCTCCGCGGGGACTTCCGGCTACGGAAAGTGGCGGGAGACTCCAACGGGCGCTGTTTCTGGTTACGTCACTCTCCTCGGCACCGCCCCTTTTCCCTCCTGGTTTCTCTGGAGGGAAAAGAATCCCCAGAATCTCCTGGGGAAACATTCGCATCTTAATTCTAATTCTGTGCTTTATTCATTAAACATGAAGAATAATAACAATAACAATAAGTAGAATTAGAATTTAGATGTGGTTTATTATTATTATTATTTAATAATTAATGTTATTAATTGATCAATTATAAATAATAATATCAATTAATTATATAAATATATAAATATTATATAATTAATTATAAATAATAATTAAATAATAATAATAATTATTATTATTAAGGGGCATGCATAAGTGCACCATCGTGCCTATCGTCTCTGTCCTATTGTCCCTATTCGTACCTATTTCCTGTATTCTTACTCATGTTTATACTTACACCTATTATCTTGTAAGTGATTGACAAATCCAATAAATAAATAAAAATAAATAAATTATTATTGTTGTTGATTCAGGTTGGGGAAGGTCTTTTTTTGGGGGGGGGGGGGTTGGCTCTTTCACTCCAAGGTCTACGTGAACCTTGGTTTTTAAAAGATGGGACATCTGAGTTCATACTGCGTTTGCAGGAATTGGGTGCGTCTAACAGTAGTGAAAAGAAGGACGAGAGGTGACATGACAGCTGTCTTCAAGTTTGATCGCCGTATTATTAAGAATAAATTGAGACACTGAAAAAATGCAGAAAAGAACAATAAAGATGATTAGGGAACTAGAGGCTAAAACATATGAAAAACATTTGCAGTATGATCAGTCTGGAGAAAAGAAGGAATAAGGGGACATGATAGCACTGTTCCAATATCTAAGGGGCTGCCACAAAGAAGAGGGGAGTCAAGCTAAAATAGAATTTTTTATTGGCCAAGTGTGATTGGACACACAAGGAATTTGTCCTGGTGTAAATGCTCTCAGTGTATATGAAAGAAAAGATACATTCGTCAAGAGTCAAGAATCCTAAGGTACAATACTTAATAATAGTCATAAGGTGCAATAAGCAATCAAATCATACCAGGAAACAGTCAATATAAATTGTTAGGATACAAGCAACAAAGTTACAGCCATACAGTCATAAGTGGGGGGATGGGTGATAAGGAGTAATGAGAAGATTAATAGTAATAGTTGTGCAGACTTTGTAAATAGTTGGACAGTGCTGAGGGAATTATTTGTTTAGCAGAGGGACGGCATTCGGGAAAAACTGTCCTTGTGTCCAGTTATTCTGGTGTGCAGGGCTCTATAGTGTCATTTTGAGGGAAGAAGTTGAAACAGTTTATGTCCGGGATGTGAGGGATCTGTAGATTTTTTCACAGCTCTCTTTTTGACTCATGCAGTATACAGGTCCTCTATGGAAGGCAAGTTGGTAGTAATTGTGGCAGGTTGGTAGTAATTGTTACTAGCTAGGAACAATTACTAGTGTCCAAAGCATCATAAGGCAGGACAAGAAATGATGGATGGAAACTTGAAATCTAGTTTAGGAAAACTGGAGATGCCACAAAATCTCAGAGTTCTGAGATCAACAGCAAGGAGTTCGATTCATGAGGATCTTCTGTCTCTTCTTTTTAGAGAAGAGAGTGCAAGTCCAACTGTCTGCAAATTGTTGTCCATCAATTATCTCAGGGTTTTCATGATGCTCCAGAGAGAGGAAACATCTGGCCAGCTAGAATCCTGGCCACCTCCCTTCATCTTGCAGAGATTTATAGTGCTGATGTAGTTTGGCTCCTACATATCAAAAATTTCTTGAGCATTCTCATATTTGAGGTACAGGGACCCAGAAGGCAGAACAGCTGCATATAGTAATTAGCAAACAAGACCACACCTGGAATATTGCATCCAGCTTAGGTTGTAAATAAAATTAGATTTGGTTGTAAATAAAATAGATTGTAAATAAAAGATGTTGAGACTCTGGAAAGAGGGCTGAGAAAAGCAACAAAGATGATTAAGAGCTTGGAAACTAAAACATATGATGGTCAGTTGTAGGAATTGAGTGTGATTAGTCTAGTGAAAAGAAGGACTAGGGGTGATGTGATAGCAGTGTTCCAGTATTTGAGAGGCTGTCACAAAGAAGAGGGAGTCAAGCTATTCTCCAAAGCACCTGAAGGCAGGGGAAGAAGCAATGGATGAAAACTAATCAAGGAGAGAAGCAACCTAGAACTAAGGAAAAATTTCCTGTCAGAGCAATCAATCAATGGAATGACTTGCCTTCAGAAAGTGTGGGTATTCCATTACGGGGGGGTTTAAAGAAGAGACTGGACAGCCACTTGTTTGAAATAGTATAGGGTCTCCTACTTGAGCAGGGGGTTGGATGAGAAGACCTCAAAGGTCCTTCCAGCTTTGTTATACTGTTCTGCTATATCCTAATCAGCAATGGGAGTTCTCCATTTCTGCTTCCCTCAAGTCTATGAGAACCTCTCTTTTTCTCTCAACAAAAACGGACAATCTCCCTCCTTGCGAAGAGGTTAGTGCTCCTTTATTTAAATGGTTGTGGCCAAAAAAAAAAAAGGCCTTCAGAGTATTTCTGACCCTAACCCTAGCCCTTCACGGGTTCAGCCTCATGTCCACCTGTGTCCACTTCAGAGGCCATTTGAGCCAAGAGTGTCTAGCATTCTCTTCACAGCCAGGGCCATGACGTTAGAAGTGGCTGGAATGTGGTTTAAGCCCATTAAATTGTTTTTAGATATCATTCCATTCTCTCCTCTGTATAATTCAATGGGCAAGAAACAAAACTTTATCTCAACATTTTATGTAAGTCAACTTAAGGGGGGGGGGGAATCCATTTCCTGTTATGATACCTCCGTTAATATTTTAAAATGTAAATGTTCCAAAAGATTATATATTTTTTTCCTCCCTGGCTTACCTCTGGAGGTTTACGTTCTGTCTGCTGTCATTTGTCAAAGAGGGTTATTTTTATTTATGACATAGCCAAGAATGTCCCGCAAACTCGATTATCCAGGTGCTGCATCCTCTTACATCCAGAAAGTCCTTTTATGGCATTGGCTGTTGATCTCCCTGATTGCAAAATGTCTTGTTCTTCAACCATCAGGATCTTCCTTTTTTTGAGGGAGAAAGAGAGTGTGTTTCCTTTTGGCCACTCGCAGATTGAAACGCCCACTTAACATGTGAGCCAGAGAACATGTAGGCAGGTAAATTATAATGGAAATCCCACATTTCTTCCGCTGAGTCTGGGAGAGAAAAAAAAATACTACGTCTGTATTGGGCTGTCTAACTTTCTTTGGTCTGATTCATATGATGCCCAAACCTCAGGGTAAAAGTAAATAGACACTGAGGATTTGCATCACGAGAAAATTGCTTTTAAATGTTTCCAGCTTACAAGATGTTTTGCGGTTTGATCTTTCATACCGATTCACTGCTACTAATTTGCTTAATCCACAGAAGGGAGAGATTTTAATGGTTGCTAACCTTGTTTGTCCTGCCGCGGCCAAACAATAAATCGCCTTGGTTAAACATGGGTAGAAGAGACAGAACAGAACAGAGTAACAGAGTTTGAAGGGAACTTGTAGGTCACCTAGTCCATCTTTATATCAAATCCAAAGAGAGGAAGGGTCAAGCTATTTTCCAAAGCACTAGACAAGGAATAATGGACAGAAATGATCAGGGAGAGATTCAACCTGGGAATAAGGAGAAATTTCCCGACTGTTAGAACAATTAAGCAATTGAATGACTTGCCTTCAGAAGTTCTGTGTGCTCCATTTCTGGAGGTTTTTAAAATGAGACTGGAAAACTATTTGTCCCAAATGGGATAAAGAACATAACAGAGTTGGAAGGGACCTTGTAGGTCATCTAGTCCAACCCCCTGCCCAAGCAGGAGACTCTACACCATTTCTGACAAATGGCAGTCCAGTCTTTTCTTGAAATCTTCCAGTGATGAAACTCCCACAACTTCCAAAGGCAACTTCTGTTCCATGGGTTGATTGTTCTCACTGTTAGAAAATTTCTCCTTATTTCTAGGTTGAATCTCTTCCTTGTCTGGCCTCCTGGTGCTTTGGAAAATAAGTTGACCCCCTCCTCTCTTTATATTCCATATATTCCAAATATACTCCCAATGTGAAATAAACATTTTGTGAATCCGCTTTTTCATCCAGTTGCATAAAATGAGAATTGGGAGAGCCAGAAAATAAATTATTTTCAACAGATGGGATGAGCTTCTGCAGATGGTGTACTCCAAAAGCCTTCCCTTGAAATCTTAACATTCTGGGTCAGTCAGACTCCAGTGTCTTGGTGCTAAGGTTAATGACATGCATCTTACACCACTGATCGGGAATGTGTCTATCTGAAAATAAAATGGCTGAATTAATATGTACAAGCTTCTGTATAGTAAATGTCTATGGAAAGAATAGGAAGGTAGTTTAATCTGAATTATCACCTTAGAATTTGACAGCCCTGATTCCTTTCTTGTATTTGTGACTTAGAGATGTATTTTCTTAGGAAATGAAAGTTGGCACCTCCATCTGTTGGTGGACTAAGGTTTTAGGCTCTGGTAGAGACTGCAGTGATAAATTAAATATTTTTCAACCTTTCAACCTATTTTGACAGACTTTCAGCTTTGGGCTGAAGTAGGCCACTTCCATTTAATGAGCGCCATTATTTCTAATGTATGTGTTTTAGTTAACACATTCTAAACAATTCTTGTTAACATTACATTAACACTATGGAGATTCTCTATCATCCAGGTCATGGTTGTCCCAAAAGTGCTTTTTCGAGAGGCAACTGGACTTTCTGTTTTTTTTCATTGAAGATGTTTCACTTCTCATTCAAAAAGCTTCTTCAGCTCTGACTAGATGGTGGGGAATAGAAGTATGGTGTTCTGACCCACGCCCTTTTCCAACAAATCAAACACAATCTACATAAAACAGAAACCTTGTAATGCTTCTGCAAAATAATTAGTTGTGATAAGTACAAGCCCTGCCAAACTGTGCAAAACTTGCCAAAAAATAACAGACAAGAATTAATGTGCAATACAAGAATTTTCAAATACAAATTCAGGATACTGGAATTCTACAAGATTGGAGTTTCAAAACATCTTTGCCTTCTGCAAAGTACGTTCGTTCACAGCTAACTTTTATCTTCTTGAAGGAGGGGCCTTTACCTTGCAGCCTTACTCTCAAGTTGCCCGTGCTGTTGTAGCTGATCTTTCCTCCAAGCAACCCTGCATGCACCCGCACTTGGCACAGGCTCCTTGGGAACCTCCTCATCGCTGCTGCCAGCCCCCACAACCTCTGAAGGCAGCAGTCCATTCCCTAATGGTCCTGGGCCCCTCATCTGAGTCCTCGCTCTCCTCAGCCATCTGCTGAGGCTAACCACAACAGATTGAGGCCATCCAGTCAGAGCCAAAGAAACTTCTTGGATGAGAAGTGAAACGTCTTTGAAGAAAAATCAGAAAGTCCAATCGCCTCTCGGGAAGCTTCTAATGTGTTTTAGCAGGAGCAGCCCCCAGAAAATAGGGGTTGTGGGGAGGGAATAAGGCAAAGAAGGCAAGTTAAAATATCTGTTGGGAAGCACCCAGCCTGGCAGGGTAGAAGGATCAGGAGCAAAGCTAGCCTAGAGTCAACGCGTAACTGCAAAAAGGGCAAGAGGTGACACAATTCCCTTGGATCTAATTGGTGCCAAGGCAAGGCTAGTGGATTGGGGAGATTCCTGTAGTATATCCCAAAATTAATAGAGTAGTTAACTCAAACTCTGCACTTGTGGTTGTTCAATTGAGATTACAATTAGGAAAATAGGTGGCTTGTGGTGTATGCTGCTTGTTCTAAAATGTCTCAGACAGAGATTCACTCATCTGTTGTACTATCTCACTGAATTATTGTCCGTGTTTGGGGTTTTCCTCCCCCCCCCCCAAAAAAAAGAAGAGCAATTAGTATCCCAGGAATTTTAAGGTAACCATAATGTTGAAGATCCACATACAATCAGACTGTGAATTTGGCAACACCTGCATTGCAGGCTGATATTCAGTGATGGCTTCATCTGTTTCATGTTGGTTAGCAAAACCTGGAAGTCTGCTGTGTGTGGGTTGTGTGACAGAGACAAACTCCCCAAATACAGTCACTCCAGGATGTGAGATTTAACAACTCTTGGGCTAGGGAACAATCACCCCAGAGTACATGCGGTTGACTCCCACATGTAATTATGCCTAGAATATACCAGCTATAGAAAGGGCCCACCTTCACATCTTCACTTACTAACAACACATGGACTTCCTAGATCCTCTGTTTATGTCCATGCTAAAAAGAAAGTGTACAGACAGTGTTTGTTTGGATTGCACATTCTGTCAAAGGGGAACCTCAGGAAATATTTGCCATCCTTCCCTCGGCAAATATATCAACCTGCGGTCCATTGGTGTATGAAACAGTTCTGCTTATCTTTTTATATTTTTAGAACATGTCGTCAGTAGCTTTCATGAACAGTCACCATTTCCGGGTTGGTCAGATTTGGAATTCAGCTTGTTTCTGTTTGTTTTAACTTCCGTTCTTGTTTGAACAAGTAGATCCTTCAGAACAAGGATAAAGTTCATGATCTATGACTGGAATGGCATACTTTTTTATGGTATAAAGAAAGTAAAACTCAGGTTGATTGTAAAAGACATTATATACGAGATTCTTTATTGTTGATATGGGAAAAAATTACATGAAAATTCTAGTCTGGTTGTCAACTACAGAAGCATTTGCATACCCAGTTGTTTATAAAATGGAACACATGGTTAGATATGGTGAAATTTTAAATGAAAAGGCTGAACTGAAATCGAAACAGAGGAGGAGCAAGAAATTAAGATGAGTTGGTATACATATATGCAAATACATTCTAGGTATGACAAAGATTGTAAAATAGAGGGATTTTATAATGAACTTACAGAACTGGATGAAATCTTAACAGGTACTGATGAGAAAATGATTAAAAAGTTTTATGGTTACTTACTTGGAATTAAATTGGAGGAAGAACAAGTTAAAGAAGCAATGATTGCCCGGGGGAAGAATTTTGGACATGGGATAGATTTAGATAAATGGCAAAAACTATAGTCTCGAAATTATAAATTGACAATGTTGGTAGTGTATAAAGAGAATTTGTATAAGATGCTTTACAGGTGGCACTTACCCCCAGCATGAATAGGAAGGATCTTCAAAAACAAATCGGAGAGATGTTGGAAGTATCATCAGATACCTGGATCATATTATCATATATGGTGGACATGAATGGAAGCTAAGAGATACTGGACTAAGATTCATACATGGCTTGAAAAAATGATAAAACAGCATATAGACTTGAAACCAGATATATATTTTATTGGGTATCTTGTCTGAAGGATACAATAGAGAATTGACATATTTGATTAAAAATGTGTTAACAGCAGCTAGAATTGTATTTGCTAGAAATTGGAAGAGTGAAAAAATTGCAATAGAGAAAGAAGTGATAAAGAAAATGATGGAATGTGCAGAAAGGAGTAAATTGACATTAGCAATCAGAGAGCAAGAAGATAAAGAATATTATAAAATTTGGGATTTATTTTATCAATGTCTAGATAAGAAAATAGAGAAGTAAACTATATTATGGAAAGGAATAGTATAATATGTAGGATAATATGATATAATTATGTTATATAATTGAATATAAGGAAATGAATTGTATGATCCCAGGTTTGTTAAAATAAAGATTTGCTCGATAAGAAATATATACATTTTTAGTTGGGTCCAATAACAATACAATAAAAACATAACATAATATAATATGTATAGTTGACTTATTATAATATGAATGTATGTTTGGAAGGGAAGACCGTTGATGTTGTGACATTGCACGAAAGAAATATACCAACCTGTATTTTGGAAGATGGTTTTATGTTGATGTCTTTGTTCGTGTTTGTCTTCGAAAAAATTAAAAACTTTATAAAAAAAAGAATAAGGATAAAGTTCGGAACAAACCTGGAATTATTGAAGTCAATTGTTAAGAGAGGTTAGGTTTCTTTTTTTTTTTCTTTCAGTATTAATTTTTTTTCAATTAATTGCATTTCTTAGTGCTTAATATTGTATTGCCTGGGTATTTAAATTGTTTAACAATACATATCCCATTCTTAATCACCATCCCTATTTTCCAACCACTGATCAAATAGATTCCATGTTTGATAATATTCTGCATAATATTCTGCATCTTCTTTCTGTTTCATAATCTTCTGAGCATGGAGCTCAAAGCAAGAATTTGGGGTTGGCGTGAGAATTACATTTATCCTAATTTTGCCCGCTGTTTTCTCTTCCTTCTATCCTTCATCTCCTAAATGCTCCAGTTTTGAGAAACTGGTATATCTTCTGAAATCTTACCTTATCTGCTAAAACTGCACTACAAAGTCCTCAACTAACAACTGTAATTGAGCCCCAAGTGTTGCAGTTGTTAAGTTAGCCAGATGTAGGGGTGGGATTCAAAAATCCCGGCAACTGGTTCGCTGCCCAGTTGCTGGGTGGACGTGGCCATGGTCAGTATGGCCTCCCGGAAATTCTGGGAGAGCTGGTTTTCTGCCTTCCCCAGGGTCTGGGGGCTTCCCTCGGGCCTCTGGGAGGGCAAAAACAGCCACCCCTGGGCTCTGGACGTCTTCCGGAAGCCGGAAAGAAGCCTGCTTCTGGACTTCCGGAAGGCCCGTTTTCCCCCCTCCCAGAGCCTCCATGCAGACCCTGCACCAAAAATGGGCCATGTGGAAAACCCTGGGAGGGGTGGGGTTGGATGGGCAGGGCCAGCCAGTCAATTCAAATACCAGTTCAGCAAACCAGATGGAAATTTAACATCCGGTTCACTCGAACTGGTCCGAACCGGCTGAATCCCATCTCTGCGTTTATCCTAATTTTGCCCGCTGTTTTCTCTTTCCGTCTATCCTTCATCTCCCAAATGCTCCAGTTTCGAGAGTCTGGTATATCTTCTGAAATCTTACCTTATCTGTTAAAATTGCACTACAAAGTCCTCAACTAACAACTGCAATTGTGTCCCAAATGTGGAAGTTGTGAAGTTGGTCATACGGTTGTTATGTGAATCTGGCTTCCCTGTTGACTTTGCTTGTCAGAAGGTTGCAAAAGGGGATCCTGTGACCCCAGAATACAGCAACCGTCATAAATGTGAACCAGTTGCCAAGTGTTTGAATTTTGATTACGTGACCATGGCGAGGCTGCAACGGTCATTAGTGTGAAACACGGTCATAAGCAGGGATGGGATTCAACTGGTATTACTACCAGTTCAGTGACTATATTTTGTGTGTGCATGTGAAAGAGAAAGAAAGAGAGAGAGGTTGGAGGGAAAGAGAGGGGGAAGAGAGAGAGAGAAAGAGCGGGAGAGGGAAAGAGAAAGTGGGAGAGGGCAGAGGGAAAGAGGGGGGAAGAGAGAGGGAGAGGGAAAGAGAAAGAAAGAGAGAAGGTGGGGGAAGAGAGAGGTGGGAAAGAGAGAAAGTGGGGGGAAGAGAGAAAGAGAGAGGGAGGGAAAGAAAGAGAGTGGACGGAGGGAAATAAAGAGAAGGAGGGGGAAAGAGAAAGAAAGAGGGGGGAAGGAAAGAGAGGGTGGAAAGAGAGAGAAAGGGGGAAAGAGAGAGAGAGAAAGAGGGAGTGTGAAAGAGGCAAAGAGAAAGAGAGAGGGTGGAGGAGAAGGGGGGAAGATAGAGGGAGAAAGAGAGAAGGGCAAAAGAGAGAAAGAGAAAGAGGGGGAGAGAGAAAGAGGGAGAGGGTGGAGGGAAAAAGAAGTGGGAAAGAGAGAGGGAGAGAAAGAGAAGGGAAGAGAAAGAGAGGGCCAATCACCAGGAGATGGTGAATTCTAGTTCTCCCTTAGGTATGAAACTGACTGGATGATTTTGGATCAATCACAAGAAAATGGTGAGTTCTAGTTCTGCCTTAGGCATGAAAGCTAACTGGGTGACTATAGGCCAATCACCAGGACATAGAGAATTCTAGTCCCACTTTAGGCCGGACAGGAAGTTGGGTGCCTTTGAGCCAGTCAATCTCTCTCAATCCAGCTCACCTCACAGGGTAGTTATTGTCTGGGGGGGGGGGGAGGGAAGGATGAAGAATATTAAGCCCATGTCACACCGCCCAACGGATGCAAAAAGGACACAGCAGACGAGCAAAATGTTCCATCCGTTGTTATCCGCTCTTAAAAGGGGCAAAAATTTGCATAACCGGAGCGGACAACACGGACGCGGGGAGGACGCAGGGTGGATGGAAAGCGGATGAGGAATGGAAGCCTAGCGGATGGAAGCGGATGGGAGCGGATGGCACATCCGCAGGGCTTCCGGGGGGTCTCAGCAAAGCGGACGCGGAACGGAAAGAGTGGATGCAGAGTGGAAGCCTAGCGGATGAAGCGGATGCACAGCGGATGCACAGCGGTTGCCTGGCGTTAATTGCACATGCGGGGAGGATGCATTGCGTCAGCCCCGCGGATATAACGGAAACAGCTTGGAAGCAGGTCACCATTCAGAGGAAAGACCTGCTGCCGGACGGATTGGCTGCCTTGCCTGCCCTGCCTGCATGTCTGCCTGCAAGCCTTGCTGCCACCCTCCCTGCCAGCCTTGGTTCCTGCCAGCCTCCCTGCCAGCCAGCAACCCCACAACCATGCAGAAGCACAGCAAGCCTCAGCCATCTGCTGCCAGCCCTTGCAAGAGGGACGGCGCCACCATCCCACCCCCTGGCCCTCTCTCTGGTTCTGCTGGGGCTTCTGCAGCACGGGCTCACTCTTCTGGGGCTGGCGCTTCTGCTGCTTCTCCTTCTGGAGGAGCTGATGAAAAGTACTCCAGCACTAGCCACCTCCACAGCACCTGGACCCTTCACCCCTGAGATTGAGCGACCAAGAGGAGTGCCAGAGACTCATTTTTGTCTTATAGCTTGTTGTTAATAAAGTCTATTTTTGATTCACACACTTGCTTCATTTCTTTTTTTTAATAAAGTCTTGCTGGAAACTTTTAGAAATGGTTTAAGCCTTTGCTTGCTTGTGGGATGGGTAAGGATAGCTGTGGGATGGGTTAGGATACCTGTGGAATGGGTAATAGCTGTGAGATGGGTTAGGATAGCAGTGGGATAAATAAACCTCCAGTGCAAGCATAGTGGGACTGTATGGTCCACCCTCCCAGGTGCCACACCTATGGCCCTTTATTATCAATAACGATATAATCAATCATCCACACATGTCAACATAAACACAACTCTTTATTAAACACCCTGTTCATTGTAGGCCAACCAAACATACATGGCCCAATCTCATCCATGTGATGAGACAGGCTGAAGGAAGCATCCATTAAGCATTTACCATCCTGTCTTGTCACTCCACTGCTCCAGCTGGGGAGTTGCACCAGTGTTTCAGGAGGTTGCACTGCTTCTTTGCCTCACGTGAGGCTCTGTTGGGGCCTTGCACATCCTCAGTGTCGATCAGGTTTTGCCCTTGCCTCCATTCCCCAGGCTCCATGTCCCCATTGCCTTGTTGATGGTCCACAAGCCTGTTCTGCAAGACTGGGTAGCGGGTGCGCATGAGTTTGTGCAGGATGCAGCAAGCTTCCACAATCCTCCTCATGGTCTCTGGGCTATGCTGCATGTTGGTGAGAAGTACCTGGAACCTGTTGGCCAGGATGCCAAAGGCGTTCTCCACCACCCGCCTTGCCCTGGACAGCCTGTAGTTGAAGATCCTCTCTTCACGGGTGAGGTATTTGGAGGGGTAGGGCTTCATTAGGTAGGTTGTGAGGGAGAAGGCGTCATCCCCCACGATGAAGTAGGGCACATCTTGCTTGTCGTTGGGCAGTGGGTCTGGATCTGGGAAGCCCACCATGAGGTTGCCTTCCAGCCCCTCCTTGAGGTGACTGGCGTTGTATACCTGGGCATCTGAAGATGAGCCGTTGCCTGAAGCATCGATGTACATGAACTTGTAGTCAGCATCGACCATGGCGAAGAGGATGATGCTGAAGAAGCCCTTGGAGTTGTGATAAGTGGACCCCGACTTGGCTGGCGCTTTGCAGGCCACGTGCTTGCCATCGATGGCTCCAACGGTGTGGGGGAAGTTTCACTTCTGATACCACTGCTCTGCGACTTTCTTCCATCCTTCTTCAGTGGAGGGGCACTGGAGGAGCTCCTCCTTGTATTCTTCGATGATGGCCTGCACCACTTCTCTGACCACAAAGCTGATGGTGTTGGGTGGCACCCTCCAGCCATACTGCATGCTCCTGTCGGTGATCCCTGAGGCCAGGTGACGCAGAGTGAGTGCCACCTTGAGCCCAGGTTCCAGGCTGGGCCGGAAGTTGGTGTTTGTCTTGCTCAACCTGGGTGTCAGGTGCTGCACAACTTCGTCAAACATGACTGGAGGCATCCTCATGAAGTTCTGGAACGCCCGAGTGTCTTCGCTCCTGAGCTCCACCATCAGCTTGTTGTACAGTCCGTACTCTACTCTTCTGGCGAACCATCTTTGGACCCAGACTTTTTTTGGGTGCCTCCTTTTCTTCCCGTAGTAGAGTTCACAGAGCCTGTAGATGGTTTCACACTGTTGCAGAACGATGGTGGCTGCAGAAAGGACTTTGTCACAATCCACGGTGGACATGACTGGATGCTGTGGAAGAGGAAGAGTCAGATGAAGGCTGCAGAGGTCTGCACAGCTTGGCTGCTGTTCTGAAAGTGAGATGCAGGCGAGTTGCTCCCCCTTTTTATCGGCAGTATAGGTGTCCCTTTGCATCCTCTAGGCGTCCTCTAGGCATCCTCTAGGCATCCTGCAGACATCCTTAATATCCGGGATAGGTCCCCTCTGCGAATGTTTTATCCGTTTTAAACGCTTTGTTTCCGCTTGGCATCTGTTCTGCATCCGTTCCGCGTCCGTTCCGCGTCCGTTCTGCTTCCTCCCTGCGTCCGAGCGGATGCGAGTTGTGCGGATGCGCAGCGGATGCCTAGAGGATATAGCGGATGCGAAACGGATGCAGAACGGATGCGTAGGAGATGCACAGCGGATGCAGAACGGACAAACTGGATACATTTTCCACGCAAAAGTTTTGGGCAGTTCAAAACTTTTGGAGCGGATGAAACGTCCATAAACGGATGCTGGACGGATAGAGAGGAAGCCAAATGGAGACAGTGAGTACATCGCATTTTCCAACAGATGGCAAGCTTTTTTGTCCGTTTTACATCCTCTTTGCATTCATTGGTTCGGTGTGACATGGGCTTTAGTTATGTTCACCACCCTGAGTTATTTATAAATATAATAAAAATGGGAAAGAAATAACTAACTAAATACATTTGCAAGCTACTTGTTCAGCCAAGATCTGCTGCCTTTCTGGAACATTGTTTGCAACACGCATCCAATTTTCTCGCATTCAGCTGATGTGGATATGATAACTCCTGCTCCATCACTGACATTAACTCTAACCCCTGAGGACGTCAGTGCTTCTGGCCATTCAGGGGCTGCAAAAGGATACCAAGACACTTTTAAAAGTAAAAAAAAAAAAAAACAGATGGAGGGGAGGAAATGGAGCAATAAGAATTGGATTTGAGTGACAAAAGTCATGGATAACTAAGAAAGTGGGAGACACCTGCATTCCTCAAGGTTGACTCGGCCTTCTGTCCTTCTGAGGTTGGTAAAATGAGGACCCATATTGTTGGGGGCAACATGCTGAAGCGGTATATAACAAGCTGTGAAGCGGTATATAAGTCTAAGTGTTATTTCCTTCCTTCCTTCCTTCCTTCCTTCCTTCCTTCCTTCCTTCCTTCCTTCCTTCCTTCCTTCCTTCCTTCCTTTCCTTCCTTCCCTTTCTTTCCTATTCACCTTCCTGGTGGCACAATGGGGAGAATACCGTATTGCAGGCTGACTCTGCCCACTGCCAGGAGTTCAATCCTGACCAACTCCAGGTTGACTTAGTCTTCCATCCTTTCAAGGTGGGTAAAATGAGGACCCAGATTGTTGGGGGCAAGAGGCTGACTCTGTAAACAGCTTAGAGAGGGCTGTAAAGTACTGTGAAGCGGTATATAAGTCTTTTTTAAAAAATTTTTAGTATATTTTTAAAAAATCATGTACATTTTGAATACAGTGTATTGTCAGGGCATATCATTTACTAAATGACAAAGAAAGAACAAACAGGAGTAATAATACATACACCAGTAATAATAGTGATAATATAAGAATAATTTTAACTAGTTTTCTCTTTATATTAGCTTATTTGTAATTCTGTTGATTATATTAGCATATTCATAATAGTAAACCATCTTTATATTTAATTCTAACACAGCATTAATCTTTCTTCATCTCATTTCTACCTCTTGTCTCTAACCACTGGTAAAATCTATTCCATGTTAAATAACATTCTGTGTTGTTCTTTATCCTTTATAGTTAAGGTCAGTCTATCCGTCCCTGCACAGTCTAATATTTTTTTTTGAATTAATCTAATCTAATCATCCAATGGAGTGTCTAAAGCGGTACATAAGTCTAAGTGCTATTGCTCTCCTGCCTTCCTGCCTTTTTTTAAACAACCAGGCAAAGTTTGATCAGTGCCTCCAAAAAGCTTATTTGGGAAAGTGCCCCCCCTTCCACTTCTTCCTGAGATCTGAGGGCGCTCCTAAAATATTGTCTCTGCTAAAAAAGAAAGAAAGAAGGAAAGAAAGAAGGGCGGAGGGGAGGGGGGGGGGGGAAACCAAGGATGTCTCTTCCTTTCTCCCGCCCCCCTTCCACCCCTTCCCCTCCCCTCCAGCTGTCCTGCATAAAGCCAGGGCCGAAGGACCAGGGCGCCCAGCATCGGCGAGTGGCCAGCAAAGGAGAAGAAGGACCAAAATCGCCTCTCGGCTCCTGCAACTTCCAAGCCAAGCGAGCAACCACGATGCGCCCCGTCCCGGCTCCAGCCTTTCTCCGCACCTTCAGGCTCCTGCTGCCGCTGGCCGCCTGGGGCTTGGGGGGTCCCGCCGTCGCCTCCCCCATCTGGAGCAACGCCGACGAACTGGTGCACCTCTACACCTCCGGCTCCAGGAGGAGCTTCCACCTGCAGATCCATCCCGACGGACGCGTGGATGGCAGCCCGTCCCAGACCGTGCATAGTAAGTCCCCGGGCGGAGCTGCCAGGCTGGCTGATGCGGGAGGGATGGGAGGGGTGGGGAG
>BLBF01000022.1:10010576-10032105 GCA_015471245.1 Laticauda colubrina | reverse complement strand
GATAGATAGATAGATAGATAGATAGATAGATAGATAGATAGATAGATTACTGGTTTAATTCACTGTAGAGATTTCCAAGTTCCGAGCAGGGCCACCCTTGTGTCTTGTGAAATCATTCTGTGCTCTGTTTCCAATTCCCAAATCCCACCCAAGATCTTTCCACACTTGTGGAAAGGGGAAAGGGGGCAGTGCTGTGCACCTCAATATCCAGCACAATGGGACTTTTGCAGACTTGTCAACTGTGCATCCAGTCCATTGGTGGGATTCAATTTTTTTTACTACCAGTTCTGTGGGCGTAGCTTGGTGGGTGTGGCAGGGGAAGGATACTATAAAATCTCCAGTCAAAGATAGTATTTTCCAGTTCTCTGAACTACTCAAAATTTCTGCTACTGGTTCTCCAGAACTGGTCAGACCCTGCTGAAGACCACCACTGGTCCAGCCCCTGAACCAGAACCAGAAGCATAAGAATCCTCTAGTTCATAGGACTTTTTCTTAACTGGAAACAGGAAATGTCCAGGTAGCCAGAGAGTGGAGCCCAGGCGCAATGATCCTGAAAAACTTTTTCTTCTTCTAAAGTTGAACGTTTTGTTTGTGGTCAAATTAGAAATTAGAATCAACAGTGCATGCAAAGCAAGGCTATCTGGAGGTATATATTTTCTACCTTGGAAAAGCTAGATGTTGAATGTCAAATTTTGAGGCTCCTTCTGGCACAGGATCCTTCCTCTTAAAGGGCCTGTCACATAGGCTGACGGATGCAAAACGTATGTAAAAAGGACACAGCGGACGAGAAAATTTTCCATCCGTTGTTATCCGCTCTCAAAAGTGCCCCAAATTTGCATAAGCAGAGCAGACAACAATGGAAAGGAACGGACGGGGATAGGATGTAGCCAAGATGTAAAGCAGATGCTCAACGGAAGCCTAGCGGATGGAAGCGGATGGAAGCGGATGGCACATCCACAGGGCTTCCGGGGGAACACAGCGAAGCGGACGTGCAGTGGAAGGAACGTATGCAGAGTGGATGGCGAGCGGATGACGTGGATGCATCACGGACGCCTAGCGGATGCCTAGCGGATGCAAAGTGTTCACTGCGTATGCGGGGAGGATGCATTGCATCAGCCCCGTGGATATAAAGGGATGCAGCTCGCAAGCAGGTCACCATTTAGAGGAAAGACCTGCTGCCAGACACATCTCCAGCCAACAACCATGGGGAAGAAGAGGAAGCCTGTGCCATCTTCTGCCAGCCCTGGCAAGAAGGACAGGGCCACCATCCCACTCCCTGGCCCTGACTCTGCTTCTGCTGGGGCTTCTGCTGCTCGGGCTGACTCTTCTGGTGCTGGGGCTTCTGCTGGCGCTGCTCCTGGTGCTGGTGCTTCTGCTGGTGCTTACTCTGTTGGCGCTGCTCCTGGTGCTGGTGCTTCTGCTGGCGCTGCTCCTGGTGCTGGTGCTTCTGCTGGTGCTTACTCTGCTGGCGCTGCTCCTGGTCCTGCTGGTGCTGCTGGTGCTGCTGGTGCTGCTGGTGCTTACTCTGCTGCAGCTGATCCTGGTGCTGCTGGTGCTGCTGGTGCTGCTGGTCCTGCAGGTGCTCCTGGTCCTGCTGGTCCTGCTGGTCCTGCTGGTGCTTACTCTGCTGCTGCTGATCCTGGTCCTGCTGGTCCTGCTGTTGCTGCTGGTGCTTACTCTGCTGCTGATGATCCTGGTCCTGCTGGTGCTGCTGGTGCTGCTGGTGCTGCTGGTGCTGCTGGTGCTGCTGGTGCTGCTGGTGCTGCTGGTCCTGCTTTTGCTGCTACTGTTGTTGTTGTTGCTGCTGCTGCTGCTGGTGTGGTGGAGCAGCCCCTAGAACCTCGAAGCCCCTCTGATGAGGGCCCAGATGGCCCTGCCAGAGGGAGGAAGAGGCAGACGTGAGAACGGGAGGTAGGAGGCAATACTCCATCAAAGAGGAACATGAGGATGAGGTGCTCGAATGCCTGAGGGAGAACGAGTATCTATGGCGGAAGGGACACAGGCTCTATCGAGACACCAAGAGGAAGCAGGCTGCTTGGAGAGAGAAGGCAGAGAGCCTGGGCTACACTTTGGAGGTCCTCCTCGGCTGGTGGAAGCACATTCACACCTGGTACGGGAAGCTGCACCTCAAGAAATCTGGCCAGGCCACGGTCAAGCTCACCGACCGGGAGACCTACGTGATGGCCAAGTGCAGCTTCTTGGAGGGTGAGATCCACCACCGAGGAGCAGCCCCTCTGACAACCCTCTCTCTCAGGCAGCCCACAGAGAGTCAGTCCTCTTCTGGCCAAGAGTCAGCTCCTGTGCCCAGGCAGGTATCTGTGGAGCGTCCCACGATGGAGACCCACCCCGACAGCTGCACTCCCTGTGACAGAGCGTGTGGAGGACCCCCTGACGCAGTGGGAGCAAGGAGAGGGCACTTCCACCAGAGACCAACCCACATCCACCCCCAGCTCCACCTCCACAGAAAGCAGGCAGAGAGCCAGACCAGAGGGGCAGAGCCACACTGTCCTGCTGGAGATCAGGGACACCATCAAAAGCAACATAGATCTCCTCTCTCAGCTGGTACACACCGACATACCATCCTCAAACCACAAGCCCTTCCTCACCTACGTCAACCAGACCCTCATGGACATGTCTGAATCACAGTACCAGGTGATAAAGGACAGGATCACTGGTCTTCTGCACAACCCTCCAGACCAAGATGAACCTGCTCCCACCCAGTCCAGGTCTGCTCCTCCACCCCAGGTGATGTCACAGCCCTTCCAAGGCTTTCCACAGGCCCTCACCTACCAAGGCTACGGCTACTAGGAGTTCCAGCAGCACAGGCAGGCCTTCCCAGTCCAGCCACAGGTTCATCGAATGCCACCGGTGCCACCGGTGCCAACGATGCCACTAATGCCACCCATGCCACCCATGCCACCCATGCCACAGATGCCACCGACACCTCACCTCACTCACCTGCAGACCAGACAGCCCCACTACACTTCTCCTTCCTCCACCCCACAGCCAAGCCCGGCCTCAGAACATCTGTCATCGGTCTTGGGACTGACACCCCATGTCATGAAGGAAGGGGCTCTCAACATCACAGGACTGAGCCAGCTCTCTGAGAGCTTCCTCCACACACTGTCCCCTGTTGTCTTCTCAGGGCCAGGCACCCCAATGGCGCCTCAGACCATCACTCCAGCAGCAGCCACCTCCACAGCACCTGGACCCTTCACCCCTGAGACTATGGGCATGCATCAGAGTGACTGAGAAGAGTGCCAGAGACTGGGTTGCTACCTGTTGACTTTATCTTTGCTTGGGACACTTTACTTGGGTCATTTTGCTTTTACAGTTTGTTATTAATAAAGTTTATCTTTGCTTCACATACTTGCTTCAGTTCTTTTAGTCAATAAAGTCTTGGTGGAAACTTTTAGAAATGGTTTAAGCCTTTGCATGCTTGTGGGATGGGTAAGGATAGCAGTGGGATGGGCAGGGATACCTTTGGGATGGGTAATAGCTGTGGGATGGGCAGGGATACCTGTGGAATGGGTAATAGCTGTGGGATGGGTTAGGATAACAGTGGTTTAGCAGGGATACCTGTGGGATGGGTAATAGCTGTGGGATAAACCTCCAGTGCAAGCATAGTGGGACTGTATGGTCCACACACCCCCAGGTGCCACACCTATAGCCCTTTATTATCAATAACAATTTAATCATTCATCAACACATGTCAACATAAACACAACTCTTTATTAAATGCCCTGTTCATTGTAGGCCCACCCAACATACATGGCCCAATCTCATCAGTGTGATGAGACAGGCTGAAGGAAGCATCCATTAATCATCTATCATCCTGTCTTGCCACTCCACTGCTCCAGCTGGGGAGTTGCACCAGTGTCTCAGGAGGTTGCGCTGCTTCTTCCCTTCACGTGAAGCTCTGTTGGGGCCTTGCAAATCCTTGCACATCCTCAGTGTCTATCAGAGGTTTCGCCCTTGCCTCCATTCCCCAGGCTCCATGTCCCCATTGCCTTGTTGGAGGTCCACGAGCCTGTTCTGCAAGACTGGGTAGCGGATGTGCATGAGATTGTGCAGGATGCAGCAAGCTTCCACGATCCTCCTCAGGGTCTCTGGGCGATGCTGCATGTTGGTGAGAAGTACCTGGAACCTGTTGGCCAGGATGCCAAAGGCGTTCTCCACCACCCGCCTTGCCCTGTACAGCCTGTAGTTGAAGATCCTCTCTTCACGGGTGAGGAGTCTGGAAGTGTAGGGCTTCATGAGGTAGGTTCTGAGGGAGAAGGCGTCATCCCCCACGATGAAGTAGGGCACATCTTGCGTGTCATTGGGCAGGGGGTCTGGATCTGGGAAACCCATGATGAGGTTGCATTCCAGCCCTTCCTTGAGGTCACTGGCGTTGTATACCTGGGCATCTGAAGCTGACCCGTTGCCTGAAGCATCGATGTACATGAACTTGTAGTCAGCATCGACCATGGCGAAGAGGATGATGCTGAAGAAGCCCTTGTAGTTGAAATAAGTGGACCCCGACTTGGCTGGAGCTTTGCAGGCCACGTGCTTCCCATCTATGGCTCCAACGGTGTGGGGGAAGTTCCACTTCTGATACCACTGCTCTGCAACTTTCTTCCATCCTTCTTCAATGGAGGGGCACTGGAGGAGCTCCTCCAGGTATTCTTCGATGATGGCCTGCACCACTTCTCTGACCACAATGCTGATAGTGTTGTGTGGCACCCTCTAGCAGTACTGCATGCTCCTGTAGGTGGTCCCTGAGGTCAGGTGGCGCAGAGTCAGTGCCACCTTGAACCCAAGGTCCAGGCTGGGCCGGAAGTTGGTGTTTGCCTTGGTCAACCTGGGTCTCAGCCGCTCCACAACTTCGTCAAACATGGCTGGAGGCATCCTCATGAAGTTCTGGAACGCCCGAGTGTCTTCATTCCTGAGCTCCACCATCAGCTTGTTGTACAGTCCGTACTCTGCTCTTCTCCCGATCCATCTTCGGACCCAGACGCTTCTTGGCCGCCTCCTTTTCTTCCCGTAGAACAGTTGAAAGAGCCTGTAGATGGCTTCGCACTGTTGCAGAATGATAGTGGCTACCAAAAGGAGTGTGTTATGATCCATGGTGGACATGACTGGATGCTGTGGAAGAGCAAGAGCCAGATGAAGGCTGCAGAGGTCTGCACAGCAGGGCTGCTGGACTGAAAGTGAGATCCAGGTGATTTCCTCCCCCTTTTTATAGGCAATATGGGTTTTCCACTAGGTGTCCTTTTGCATCTTCTAGGCATCCTCTAGACATCCTTAATATCCGAGATAGGTCCCCTCTGCGAACGTTTTTTCCATTTTAAATGCTTTGTATGCGAGCTGCATCCCCTTTCATCCTTTCTCCATCCGTGCTACTAACGCTGCGCGTCCATTCCGCATCCGTTTCGCTTCCTCCCTGTGTCCGCTTTCCGCTGGAGCGGATGTGAGTTGTGCGGATATGCAGCGGATGCCTAGCGGATGTAGCGGACGCGTAACAGATGACGACGGACGTCTAACAGATGTTCCCCGTATGCGTAGCGGATGTAGAAAGGACGCGTTGGATACATTTTCCGCTCAAAAAGTTTTGTGCAGCTCAAAACTTTTTGAGCGGATGAAATGTCAGTAGACAGATGCTGGACGGATAGAGAGTATGAAAAACGGAGGCAGTGAGTACAGAACGGATGCATCGCGTTAACCAACGGATGGCAAGTGTTTCTCTCCGTTTTACATCCTCTTTCCATCCGTTGGTGCTGTGTGACAGGGGCTGAAACCAGGAGGTCCCTAACATTGGAAAAGAGGTGGAGAAAAATAGCTTATTTGATCCAATTGCACTTTCTACAGATATCCCTCAGTGAAGTGTTAAATCCTGTGTAGTACAAGATCTAAATCAAGGGTCTTCTAACATGGCAAGTTTAAGACTGTATGGACTTCAACTCCCAGAATTCCTGAGCTAACATGACTGGAGGAGGAATTCTGGGAGTTGAAGTCCACAAGTCTTCAAGCTGTCAAGTTTGAAAACCACTGATCCCCATGATACCTGTGCACTAATATCCAAGTGTTTGTAGGCAACATAAAGTGTTGTGCGCTCGGTTTCCATGTTGCAGAGAAACACGTTCTCTTACCTCCATGAATTTATTTTATTTATTTATTTGATTTGTCAATTGCTTACAAGATAATAGGTATAAGTATAAACATGAGTAAGAATACAGGAAATAGGTACGAATAAATGGGGACAATAGGACAGGGACGGGAGACACAATGGTGCACTTATGCATACCTCTTACAGACCTCTTAGGAATGGGGTGTGGTTAATAGTAGATAGTTTGAGGTTAAAGGTGTGGGGGATTAGTTAGAGAATGTAACCACAGAGTCAGGTAGTGCATTGCAGGCATTGACCACTCTGTTGCTGAAGTCATACTTTCTGCAATCAAGTTTGGAGAAGTTTACACTGAGTTTGTATCTGTTGTGTGTTCTTGTATGAATAATAGACTAGATCTCATAACGAAATTATCAAGGTACACATCTAATGCCCACAAGCATCAGAATGCATCAATGATTCACATTAGAGCAAATAGTTTTATTGGCCAACACAAAGTGACCCAAGAGTACACAATCATTTTAATTCTCAGCAGCAACTGCAAAGCATTGGTTAAAGAACCATCTCTGGTCCCTTCATGATCTGATGGTTTTGGAAGTGGGTGTACCTTCCTTTCTCCCACCCACCCACCGCTTCCACCTGTCCTCCTCTCAGCCATCCGGCATAAAGCCAGGACCAAAGGGTGAGCGGTCAACAAAAGAGGGAACCAAGATCGGCTTTCGGCTCTTGCATCATCAAGCTGAGTGAGCACCATGCACCTCATCCTGGCTTCGGTGCTTCTCTGTGCCCTAAGACTCCTGTTGCTGCTGCCTGCCTGTGGCTGGGGTCCCATGGTCGGCTCCCCCATCTGGAGCAACAGCGATGAACTGGTGCACCTGTACGCTGCCGAGGGCAACATGAGAAGTTTCCATCTGCAGATCCTTCCTGATGGACGCGTGGACCGCACACCATCCCAGACTGTGGACAGTAAGTCCTCAGCAGAGCTGTGGAGTGGGTTGCTGAGGGAGGGATGGGGGAGTAGAGGTGCATGTCCAGGATCTGTGATGACCCAGGGTGCGATACAAAAGCGATAAAGACACAAAAACAGGTGAAGACTCTTTAATTCCTTCAACTTGGCTTTAAAGGTCCAATTATCATTGATTGGAGAAAAAACTCCCTCACAAACAGTTGCGAAAAGGAAGAAATTCCATGCAAACTCAAAATACATATAACTTATAAATAGGAAACACAATGCAAACCACACTGAAGCAATTAATGAAACAAGGCAGGATAAGGGCTTGAAGATGTCCACAGATACCAAAATGCACACTGGGAAGGGTGCCAGAACTCAGATAAGAACTGACAAACTAGAAATATTTTCACACTTTGTTTCCAGCACTGGTCCCTGCGCAGTTTGTCCTTTTAAACAGACCTCACAGCTGCAGCTCGTTGCTTTCCTCTCCCCTAGACCATGCCATTCACGTTTCTCCCTTCTCCATTCCTCCTTGCGTGTCCTAGGATGAAGAGGGGATGGGCCTGGGTCTTCCTCTGAATGCCCAGCCAGCCTGTGCCCTTCCCCAATTTCCTCCACAACCTTTGGAGCCACACTCCCACTCCCTGTCAGCTGTTCCTCCTCTCCCTTGGAGTCAGATTCTAACAGGCGCATGATAGGATCACACACACCCCGGAGGCTCCAGAGTGGTAGGAATTCAATGGAAAGGAAGGGACCTTGGAGGTCTTCTAGTCCAACCCCCAACTCAGGCAGGAACTCTTAGACCATTTCAGACAAAAGGTTGTCCAATCTCTTCTTAAAAGCCTCCAGGGCTGGAGCAATAATTCCACAACTTCTGGAGGCAAGTCACCTCACGGATTAGTTGCCAAGTAGTGAAAATGCTTGCCTCCAAATCGAGAAATTGAGAGTTTGATCCTAGATAGTGGCAGGTATTTATCTCCTAGGATGCAAAAGAAAAGATATCCGTTGTGAACTTCGGGCTAGTGTCAGGAAGGGCATCCGGCCAGTAAATGCTCATTTATTTATTTACAGGATTTACAGGGTCATTAAAAAGAGAGTTTTCCTTTTTGACTGTGGGCAAATATATTGCCACAATTGGCCAGAATTTGGGAAGACTGGGAAGGCATCACATAATAATATTCTGGTATTTGAAGTTGCTATTGGAGGTTGCTTTTTCTAGCTTCGGATATATATGAAGAGCTCTCCTAATATTTTACCCTTTCACTTCTAGGTGCTGTGGTAATCAAAACTGTAAGTGTAGGTAATGTAAGGATCATTGGTGCAAAGAGTGAACTCAATCTTTGTATGGACAGTAATGGAAATCTCTTTGGATCGGTGAGTCCTAATATTTATTTGGGATTATGTGGATTCCTTTCCTAGTGCAGCCAAGCCATTAAGAACTTGTGCTATGAGAGTTAAAGTAGGTTTCTTGGTCTAGCAAATGGAAGAAGACAATTCTATCAAACTCAATTCATATTGAAGACATATTTATCAGTATTTATGATGTTTCTTATTCTGGCCCCCTCCAATTCTGTCTCATGATGAAGACAAAATAAATGTTTCATGTTTTTCAAGAAGGAAAAGTGTCTTTATTAAATGTTCCTGGTTTAATTCACTGCAGATTTCCAAGTTCTGAGCAGGGCCATCCTTGTGTCTTGAGAAATTATTCTTTGCTCTGTTACTGATTCCCAAATCCCACCCAAGATCTTTCCACCCTTGTGGAAAGGGGGAAGCACTGTGCCCCTCAATATTCAGCACAATGGGACTTTTACAAACTTGTCAACTGTGCATCCAGCCCAGTGGTGGGATTCAAATTTTTTACCACCAGTTCTTTGGGTGTGGCTTGGTGGGTGTGGCAGGGGAAGGATACTGCAAAATCTCCATTCCCTCCCCATCCCATTAACCTCCTTTCCAGCTCTGTTCTCCTGTGCAGGGCAACAAAAGAAGACCCAGCCAATCAGCTGGCACTCAATGAGAGGCAGAGAAGAGGTGGGGTTGGTGGGGACAGTCAGAGGTGGAATTTAACAGTTCTCCGAACTGCACAAAATTTCCACTACCGGTTCTCCAGAGCTGGTCAGATCCTGCTGAATACCACCTCTGATCCAGCTTCTGAACCAGAAGCAGAAAAATCCTCTGGTTCGTAGGACATTTCCTTACCTGGAAACAGGAAATGTTCAGGTAACCAGAGCATGGAGCCCAGAGCGCAATGATCCTGAAAAAAATTTTTTTTTCTTCTTCTTCTAAGTATGAACACTTTGTCTTATGTCCCAGTGGGATCATTGCAGCTTGCAAGTTTTGTCATTAAGAAGTGTGTTAATAGAAAGAAGGAAGAAGACAGCGGTTTCCCCTGTGTTGTCAAACCAAAAGGGCCTTCATGTGTGGGCTTCATGGCTGTGAACACAACAGTGCAGTTGGTCCTCTTGTCACTGTAAAGGAAGGAAGCAAACCAACTATCCAGTGATGATATGCAACTGGTTTGGACCGGTTCAGCCGAACTGATATGAAAAAAAGCCTCAGACGATCAGCTGAGAGGAGGAAGAATAGCTTCCGACAATCAGCTGAGAGGATAAAGAAGAGAAATGTGCAGGATGGCCCTCCCACCCACTTTGGTCTTCTTTATCCTCTCAGCTGATTGTTGCTACAGGCCTCAGCCGGTGGGGGGAAAGCTGCACGTGTACAATCACCAAACCAGTAGTGGAACAGATAGAAACTGCTGCAATTATCCAAGCAGTGTGTCTTATCAAAGAGAAAGAGTAGGGGTGACATGATAGTTGTCTTCCAACAATATAGTTGTCTTCTCACAGAGAAGATGAGTTGACTTATTATCCTATTGGGCACCAGAGGTCAGCCAAGAATTGATGGGTTTTATTTATTTTATTTATTTATTTTTGTCAATTGCTTACAAGATAATAGGTATAAATAAAAACATAGTTATGAATACATGGATACATATAAGAAAAATAAAAAATAAAAGAAACAATAGGACAGGGATGGTAGGCACATTGGTGCGCTTATGTACGCCCCCTACAGATCTTTAGGAAACGGTTGAGGTCAATAGTAGACTGTCCAAGGTTAAAGTTTTTGGGGTTTGGGAAAGAAACCACAGAGTCAGGTCGAGTATTCCAGACCTTGACCGCTCTGTTGCTGAAGTTGTATTTCCTGCAATCAAGTTTGGTGCAGCTAACCTTGAGTTTGTATCTATTGTGTGCTCTTGTATTGTTATGGTTGAAGCTGAAGTATTCATTGACAGGTAAGTCGTTGCAATGTATGATTTTATACACCATACTTAGATCAGATGGAAGATGGCGTAATTCAAGGTTTTCTAGGTCTAGAATTTCAAGTCTGGTGGCAGAAGGTATTCTGCAACAAGTAGAGGAGTGGAGAACTCTTCTTGTGAAATATTTCTGGCGTTTCTCAACTGTGCTAATATCAGATACGTAATGTGGGTTGCAGACTGATGAGCTGTATTCGAGTATTGGTCTAGCAAATGTTTTGTATGCTCTAGTTAGTAGTGTGATATTATCAGAGAAAAAGGATTAGGTTAACAACTCTTTTTGGCTATGTAGTTACAGTGGATTCGAGAACTTAGATCATTAGAGATGAGTACTCCAAGGTCCTTTACAGAGCTTGGATCATCAACAAGGTCTTGACTATTCAGCCTGCATTTTAAAGAGAGTTGTTAAAGAGAGATCCAAAGTAGAATAAGGAGAAAATTGTTGACAGTGGGAACAATTAATGTAGAATGGCTTGCCTATTGGGGTTGTGGGTGCTCCATCACTGGGAGTTTTAAAAAATAGAGAGGACAACCAATTGTCTGGGATGGAATAAGGCTCTGGCCTTGAGCATGGGGCTGGGCCAGAGGATCTCAGTGTGTCTCTTGCCAGCCCTGAGTGTCTTTGTTTTATGATGTAATTTTAGCTGCGACAAATATTTCCCGTTCAGTCCTGACCAGATCTCCATATCTGAAATTAAGAGTCACCGTGCATGCAAAGCAAAGATATTGGGAGGTATATATTTTCTACCTAGGAAAAGCTAGATGTAGACTGTCAATGTTTGAAGCTCCTTTTGGCACAGCCCAGGATCCTTCCTCCAAATCAGGAGGCCCTTGACATTGGAAAAGAGGTAGAGAAAAATAGCTTGATTGATCTAATTGCACTTTCTACAAGCATCCCTTGGTGAAGTGTTAAATCTTGTTTGTCTTTGACATGTCTGTTATACGACATATAATACCCATAAACTTATATTTGAGTGTTCCAGTGGTGGGATTCAATTTTTTTTACTACTGGTTCTGTGGGAGTGGCTTGATGGGTGTGGCTTGGTGAGTGTGGCAGGGGAAGAATACTGCAAAATCCTCATTCCCTCCCCACACAAACTAACCTGCTTTCCAGCTCCATTCTCCTGTGCAGGGCAACCAAAGAAGACCCAGCCAATCAGCTGGGACACAATGGGAGGCGAAGAATAGATGGGGCGGGGTCAGTCATAGGTGTTTTTGGTCAGTTCTCCAAACTACTCAAAATTTCTGCTACTGGTTCTCCAGAACTGGTCAGAACCTGCTGAAGACCTGGAGTGTTCATATGCGACATAAAGACTTGTACCTTTGGTCTCCATGTTACAGAGAAACATGTTCTCTTACCTCCATGAATAATACAGATACAGATTAACAGAGTTGGAAGGGACCTTGTAGGTCATCTAGTCCAACCCCCCACCCAAGCTGGAGACCCTACACCATTTCTAACAGATGGCTGTCCAGTCTCTTTTTTGAAAGCTTCCAGGGATTAAGCTCCCACAACTTCTGAAGGCAACTTCTGTGGCTGATTGTTCTCACAATCAGAAAATGTCTCCTTATTTCTAGGTCGAATCTCTCCTGGATCAGTTTCCATCCATTATTCCTTGTCTGGCCTTCAGGTGCCTTGGAAAATAGCTTGACCCCCTTCCTCCTCTCTGTGGCAGTCCCTCAAATATTGGAAGACTGCTATCTTGTCTCCTCTGGTCCTTCTCTTTACTAGACTAGCCATGCTCAGATCCTGTAACCATTCTTCATGTTTTAGTCTCCAGTCCCCTAATCATCCTGGCTGCTCTTCTCTGTACTCCTTCTCGAGTCTCAACATCTTTTTTATCAGTGGACTAGGTCTCACAACAGAATTATCACGGTACAAATCAAATGCCCACAAGCATCGGAATGCATCAATTATTCACATTAGAGCAAATAATTTTATTGACCCCAAGAGTGCACAATTATTTTAATTCTCAGTAGCAACTGCAGAGCATTGGTTGAGAAACCATCATGAGTCCCTTCACGATCTGATGGTTTTAGAAGTGGGTGTAATCTTCTCTCCCGCCTCCCCTTCCATCTGTCCATGTGTCCATCCGCCCACCCCACAACCTTCCTGCATAAAACCAGGGCCAAAGGGGCAAGGTGCCCAGCACTGGCAAGTGGTCAGCAAAGGAGAAGAACCAGGATCGCCTTTTAGGTCCTGCATCTTCCAAGCCAGGAACTATGTGGCCCATCTTGGATCCAGCGCTTCCACGCATCCTCAAGCCCCTGCTGCCCTTGGCTGTCTGTGGCTGGGGTCCTGCAGTCGTCTTCCCCAACTAGTCCAACTCCGACGCCCTGGTGCACCTCTACACCTCCAGCCAGACAAAGGGCTTCTACCTGCAGATCCATCCCGATGGGCGCGTGGACGGCAGTCCACCCCAGACCGTGGACAGTAAGTAACTGGAGGAGCAACAGAGTTGGCGGGAGGGAGGGAAGTGGGGGGGGGGCACATCCAGGATCACTCCTGGTGGGTCCAGAGTGCTAGGAATTCAATAACAGAGTTGCAAGGGACCTTGGAGATCTTCTAGTCCAACCCCATGCTCAGGCAGGAAACCTTAGACCATTTCAGGCAAAGCGTTGTCCAATCACTTCTTAAAAGCCTCCAGGACTGGAGCAAAAACAACTTCTGGAGGCAAGTCGTCCCACGGATTACTTGCCGAGTAGTGAAAATGCCCGCCTCCAACTCAGGAAGTTGAGAGTTCGATCCTAGATAGCGGCAGGTATTTCTCTCCTAGAATGCAAAAGAAAAGATATTTGTTGTGAACTCTGGGCTGATGTCACAGGAAAGGCATCCGGCCAGTAAATGCTCAACTCCATCCAGTTGCTCCAACTCTTCCCTGAATTAAGGGATTTACAGGGTCATTAAAAAGAGAGTTTTCTCTTTTGACCGAATTTATGGGCAATGTTTTGCCACCATTGGCCAAAATTTGGGAAGACTGGGAAGGCATCAGATAATACTATTCCGTTATGGGAGGCTGTTATTTCTGGCTTCAGGTTTGTATGAAGAGCACTTCTAATATTTAACCCATTCACTTCCAGGCGCTTTGATAATCAAAGCTGTAAGTGCAGGCCATGTAAGGATCACTGGTGTGAAGAGCAAACTCAACCTTTGTATGGACAGAAATGGACATCTCTTTGGATCGGTGAGTCTTAATATTTATTTGGGATCATTTGGATTCCTTTCCTAGTGCAGCCAAGCCATTAAGAATTTGTGTTATGAGAGGTGAAGTAGGTTTCTGGGTCTAGCAAGTGGAAGAAGAAAATTCTATCATACTCAATTCCTTTCGATTTGGGACTGGGGCATGTTTGTTCCTTTCCCTGGAGATGCGGTAACATAACATGAGGTGAATTGGTGCTCACACTTTCCTCCTAGGACAGGGGTGTCAAAGTGGATTTCTTCAAGGGCTGGATTAGCATTGTAGGTCCATGTGGGCCAGTGGCGGTAGGGGTTGGGTGGATGGGGGAGGGATGGGTGCCTCCTGCAGCACCCTCTGGCCAAAACGGGGCACAGGGCACTGCTGGTTCTTTTTTGGCCTGTTTCACGGCCTTTTTTCAGGATGGTTTTTCAGGCCATTTTGTGAAAACAAGGCACAGAGGTGGGCTGATTCTGCTCCGCAGGCCTTGAGTTTGACACCCCCCATCCTAGGACATCCGCAACATGTTGTCATTATTCTATGGAGAACTTGGATGTCTGGCACAAAGGATGGCAACCCAAGGATAAGTGATAGTTTAGAAAATGTATTTATATTTGGGAAATACACGCTGCTCGAAAACGCCTTCAACATTTACGAGTCCCGCACGCACTGTTTCCTCGTCAGCCTAGGAAGGGTTAAGAAATCCTTGCTTCCCAACAGGAACGTACCGTATTTTTCTCTGTTTTTAACCAGAAGGAATGAAATCCCCTTCAGCGAGTTCAGCGCAACAAGGCCTTGGGAGGAAGAGATCGTTGACAATTATTTTGAGCCCTGTGTGGGCATCTCGTCAGGAGGGGTACCAGAAGGTGAGGCGGGGATCGACCCCTACTTCCCCACTGGTGAATAGAGAGGGCCAAACGGCGCCATGCTGAGGGGATGATTTTCTAGCCTTCAAAGGATTCCTGAACCCGAGACGAGACCTGGACTTCTCACCTGGACCATCAAAAAAAAGCTAAATTCCTTTTTTCCCCGGATGAATTCTTCAGAATCAGGAGTAGGGGGGGAGTCACGGCTGTGTACAGGTAGTCCTCGATTTACGACAGTCCATTTAGTGACCGTTCAAAGTTACAATGGCGCTAAAAAGGTGGGGATTAGGAACGTTTTTCACCCTTACCAGCATCCCCGTGGTCACGTGATTAAAATTCAGATACTTGGCCACTGACTCGTCTTTATGACGATTGCCATCTTGGGATCCCCTTTTTGAAACCTTTAACAGCTATAAGAGGTAACAGAGTTGGAAGGGACCTTGGAGGTCATCTAGCCCAACCGCCTTCTGACGAGCCAAGTCAGTGAGGAAGCCAAGCTCCCTTCACAACCCGTCTTATTAACTTTAACAGCTGCAATGATTCACTTAACAACACTGGCAGGAAAGGACTGAAAATGGGGCAAAAGCTCACTTAACAAATGTTTCACTGAACAACATAAAATTTGGGGCTCAATCACAGTTGTAACTCAAGGACTATCTTTAGGCATCTTCCTGGTTCTATTCCAGGTCCTTACTGACCTGAATGACAAATGTGAATTATAAGGCGAGTTTTACATATTTTACATTTCAATGTTTAAGCTTCGCCCTTGTAATGCTGTACAGATAGTATATAGAATTCTTGTCATGCCACAGTCCACCCACAGCTGACTGGCAGAAATGGCAAAGTTGCCAATATCGGTTGAATCTTTGACTTGATTTGACTCTAAGCCAAAAAAAGAATGTCCAGAACCTTTAAATAAGCAAAATCTGTGTATCAGCAGTGGTAGAAAAAGAAAAAAGGGCGAACACCCTCTGTTATAGAGATGGACAATTAATTTTTTCAAGGGTCAACATGAGAAAATGAGACTGTTGTGGAGGAGCAAACCAAAACAGTTCCAGACATGAAATATCTCACACTATTGCAAAACGAGTCCAAGGAATCCGATTCAGCCAAAATCATCTCCATGAGTTTCTTCCTTTGGGTCTTAGCCAGACTCCCTTCTGACTAACCTTAGCTGGATTCAGGATGCTGACCTGTCCCAGCAACCCGTTGGCCAAAGGTAGGCTTTGTGCAGGAAATGCCAAATCTTGGTATTTTGGCATGGGTTATCTATGATCCGATAAGACTGGAATGGACAGATGAGGCTCCCTTCCGTGAGAACAGAGTTGAGATGCTCCATAAAGCAACTTTGTGGGCTGTTAAAAAGCATTAAGCGTGCAGCCATCCTTCTGGGCTGGGATTCAAATCCAGGTCATGCCCCACTCTTTCCAACCCGGGGTGTCAAGATATGAGAGGAGAGTTTGGGCATGCAGGGAGGAGAGGATAAGGGAGAAACGTGAATGGCGTGATCTAAGGGGGAGGAAAGGGCCTTGATCCCCTTCATGGGCTGCAGCTGTGAAGACTGTTTAAAAGGACGGACTGCGCATGAGCCAGTGCTGGAAACAAAGCGTGGAAATATTTCTAGTCTGTCCATTCTTATCTGAGTTCTGGCGTCCTTTCCAGTGTGTATTCTGATATCTGACGTCTTCAAGTCCTTATCTTGCCTGGTTCCCTTAATTGCTTCAGTGTGGTTTGTGTTGTTTTTCGATTGATAATTTATAGGTATTTTTAGTTTAAATGGCATTTCCTCCTTTTTTTGCAACTGTTTGTGGGGGGGTTTTTTTTGTCTCCAGTCAAGGATATTTGGATCTTGGAAGCCAAGTTGAAATAATTAAAGGGGCTTCACCTGTTTTTGTGATTTTATTTTGAATGCCATCCTGGATCATCAGAGGGTGCTTAGATCTGGCCCATGGGGCCATCTTGGAAACAGCGAAGGATTGGCCTGCAGTGCCTCTGCCAGCGAAAACAGAGCTCGGGATGGCTGCCCACAGCCCTCCTGAGCTCTGTTTCCACTGGCAGACGTTTGCAGGAGGCCATTGCGGCCAAAAACAGAACGTGGGAGCCTAGTTTCGCTGACAAGAGTGCTCGGGCTGCCACAGGTGCCCTGATCTGAGGGACATCAAGTTGGCCACACCCTGTGCCCCCCCCGAAGTCAAACACAACCCTGATTTTTGCCCTGAAAGAAATTGAGTTTGACACCAGTTTTAGAGAGATCCTCACTCTCCTACAAGTTGGCTTGGGGTATTCTGGATTGTTGCACATCCTGCAGGCTCTGAGCACTAAGCCAAGAGACAGGACCTCATAAGAGGGGGTTATCTGGTTTCATTGATCTGCATTACAAATATGTACGACCCTGCAGTTGCTTTCATAGGCAACCCTCTTCCCAAACAATGCCTGACCTGACCTAATACCTCACAACATCCCAAAATGAGTAGGAGGAATCTGATTCAGCTAGGGCAGGGGCCGGCAACCTTAAACACTCAAAGAGCCACAAACGTCCTAATTGGAAGCCCCCCATTCAATTCTGCAGCCGACAGGAAATCCAGTTCCCCCATCATAGTCTCCTCCTAGCACAGCGTCCTTTTCCCTCTACCTGTCCTAACTGAAAACCCTATCAATTGTGGAGCTGACCGCTGACAGGGAGCCACAGCAGAGGGAAGAAAGAGCCACATGCAACTCCAGAGCCATGGGTTGCTGACCCTTGCGCTAGGATCATCTCCGTGAGTTTCTTCCTTTGGGTCTCAGCTGGACTCTCCCAGGACTAACTTTAGCTGGATTCATGATGTTGACCCATCCTATCCACCTGTAGGCTTTGTGCAGGAAATGTCAAATCTTGGTATCTTGGCATGGTTTATCTATGACCCAATGGAGGAGAATGGGCAGATAAGGCTCCTTTCAGGAAGAACAGAGTTATGATGCTCCATAAAGCAGACAATGAGAAGGCAATTATGTATTTTTCTATTCCCATATTTATTTATTTGGATTTACATATATGAGTATTTTATGTTTGTTATTCTGCCTCTCCATTCTGTCTCTCCGTGAAGACAAATTAGACATTTTCAAGAAAGAAAGATAAATCTTTATTAAAAGTTCCTGTTTCAATTCAGTGCAGTAATTCCGGTGTTCCGGAATCCCATACTCTCCTTTTAAATTAACCACATCCCCTCCCATTCTGATGTTCTACCATTCTCCATCTCTCATTTATGTAGCCATAGTTTTGGTTTGTTTGGGGGGTTTTTTTTGAACAAAAAAACGCCCAGACTTTTGTGGCTCACTCAAAAGATATATTTTAATGAACTTGAAAGTAACATTATTGGAAGGAATAACAAAAACAACACCTGAAGGCTCAATAAATATAAACATGGCAAGTGTTTCACATATGTTAAAATATAGAGCAGTTGATAATTTAACAAAGGGAACCGTAAACTTTGAGGTCAAACACAAAGAAAACCATCTGACCGAAAATTATGCATCTTAAATACACACACACACACACAACCACACACACACACAAAAACCCAAGACCTCAGGTCCTTCATTTCTGAAATGAAGAGTCAACAGCGCATGCAAGGCAAGGATATTTGGAGGTATGTATTTTCTATCTAGAAATAGCTAGATTTTGAATGTCAAGGCATGATGCTCCTCCTGGCACATCTCAAGACTGTTTCTCAAAAGAGGCCACTGGCTCTTTTAATGCCATCCAGGAAAGGAAGTGGAGAAAAAGAACTTGACTGACCTAATTGCACTTTCTACAAATATGACTCAGTGAGTCGTTATGTCTTCGTCGTCTTTGGCATGTTGGGGGAATAGAACATCTAAAATCCATAACAGCCATAAACCAATTTCTGAGTGTTCATATGCAGCATAAAGACTTGTGTGTTTGGTCTCCATGTGACAAGAGAAATGTGTTGTCTTATCTCCATGAATAAGGGACTGGGCCTCACAACAGAACCATCACAACCCAAGTCTAATGCCCACAAGTATCAGAATGTTTCAGAATAATTCACAATTAGAGGGACAGCTTTACTGGCCAACACAAGGTGACAAAAAAACAACAACAGCACACAATTATTTTAATTCTCAGAAGCGACCACAGAGTAGTGGTTGAAGAAACCATTGCCAGCCTCAGTTCTCTGATGGCTTTTTGAATATGTTCCCAAAAATGACATGGAAGGCCTAACTTCATCTTGCTTATTCTTAGAATATAGTTTGGCTCTATAGCATTTGTATCTTTTTTGAAAGAAAAAAAACAGATATGTATTTACTGCATTATTATTTCCAGGGAATTTCTTGCAATGAACTTAAGGCAAATTCCACCAGGGAGCTCCCTTGTGCAAATTCTCCTAAAGCAAACCTAAGTCCTAATAGGACACCAGAGTGCATTAGCACACAGTTGGACTGAGAGAGAGGAGTTGTTTGCAGGATCAGGTATGGTTTTGTCTCCTATTTTTTTTATTAAAACAGTTACTGAAGGATTCTAAAGGTGTTCTTTTTTTTCAGGAGGCAACTGGACGATTTTGTCTTTTCCTTTGAAAATGTTTCACTTCTCATCCAAGAAGCTTCTTTAGCTCTGACTGAATAGTGGAGATTGGAAGGATTTATATTCCTTGCAGACAGCTGGTCGTTTGCATCCTTTTCAGGCAGTCCTTGAGACTACCCGGAGGACACACATAAACCAAGTGGCCTCAATGACCCTCTAAAAAGATGCAAATGACCAGCTGTCTGCAAGGAGTATCAATCCTTCCATTCCCCGCCATCCAGTCAGAGCTGAAAAAGCTTCTTGGATGAGAAGCGAAAGGTCTTCAAAGAAAAACAAGGGAAGTCCAAGTTTTTTTAAAATAATTAAAATAAAAGACAGGGATTTATTTATTTTTTTAACTTTCTTAGCCATAGCTACTCTGCATTTAAGCTTTCTGCTGGGATCATCCCACACCGCATTCGGTCCAGCAGAGATCCAGTTCCACCCTTGTAGGGGCCATGTTCTTAAAAAGGGAAGCTAGATTACACTCTGGTTCACGGTCTGATCCTAATTAAATCATCTAAAAGAGGGGTTCCCAGCTCCTGGTTCATGGCACATTTGAAACTGGGCTGTGGAAGTGGTGGGTGAATGCACGTGTGCGCCTGCGCACAGCTGCATTTGTAAAACCCCAACTTTTCGGGACTGGCAGAGACAGTGGCAGGGAGGAAGAGGGGATACATTACGTGCACAGCTACATTTGTGAAAGCAGCACATGCACCCAACCATCCTCTCCTCCCCCTGCTGCTGCCACCACCTCACCCGATAGGTTGGGGGGGGGGGGGGGAAACGCTGATCTAAAGATCACTGGCTAATTTATACAGCAGTATTATTCAAATTCTGCCCTTTCCTGGATGGCTCCCAGGTGGGAGAGCATTTAGAACAGCAATCAGTTCCAGAAGCTTCTCCTGGAAGATCACCTTTCCCACCAGGCAATGCTCTTTTCTTGTCTCTCTCCCCCCCATTTTCAACAAGGACAAACTGGTAAAGAAAGTCGGATGCAAAATGGAGGTTCACATTCCTTAGCAGAAAATTATTTCCGGTGAGCTAACTTTTTCCATACATAATTGAGAAGATAATATGGCGATTCCACGCAGGGCATAATTTCCTTCCTGGGTTGAACATTGCACAGCTACCTGCTCTTAGCTGTCACTCATGTCACGTAAGTGGTCGCTTCTATTGAGAGAAAGGCAGAGGACTCTAGGGGGAAGGAAGCTCTCCTTCATTTCCAGTTTGACAATGAAGCGGCTAATCCCGGTATTGGGAGTCACAGAGGACAACTCGGCCTTTGTCAACGTGGCTGGCAAACTACACTGCAGGTCTGACATGAAATAGCCAATCCAGTTTCTCATGTAGGCCCCATGACTCACAACCAGGATGTTGGCTGCCAGCCCTCCTCCTGCAGCTCCTTCAGAGTTAGAATCGCTTTCCGGTTCACCGTGGTGGTTTGGCAACGAAGTGGCAGGACTTCCTTCTGCTGTTTCTGCATCGGCTTCTGTCCCCAGAGAAACTCGTTTTTCTAGACGTGCCTCCTGGGCAACCAGATTGCAAAGGTATTCAAAGAAATCCTTGACGCGGGCTTTTACCTGAAGGGAGAGGGGGGAAAAAATCAGATGGAAAGCTTTGCAAAGGTATTGCAGGATAAGTTTTATCAAGGGGACCTCTGAAATTCCTGCTTGGTTTCTGTGCTAACACTTTTTTTTTTAGCTTCTTGGGATGGCTCCGCTGAACTTTCCACAAACTTGACTTAATGCCTCTGTTTTCCACATTTGTGGAAGTAAACCTGGACTTTCCAACTTGGTTCATATTCATCCACTATGGCCCTCAGCACTTCCTACTCCTGTTCTTCCATGAGGAAAGTTCTCTTCCCTCAAACTGTGACTAGAAGTGTCCACTGAGGATGGAGTAGAACCAAAGGATTAATTCTACTATGAGAATTAATCCCAGTCTACTATAATCATATATGGTATTGAAGGCCTGTAAGAGATCTACAGAACCAAGAGAGGAATACAGGGAGTCCTTGACAAACGGCCACATTAAACCCAAATTTTCTGTCACTTTTGCCTCACTTTATGGCCTTCTTTGCCACCGCCGTTAAGCAAATCACTGCATTTGTTAAGTGAATCATGTCATCATTAAAGAAATCTGGCCTCTCCCGTTGACTTGCTTATTGGAAGCTGTGTGGGGAATGGTGAACTACAAAAGGTAAAGGCATGAACCCAGGTCACTGCAAAATATATGCCGGTTGGCAGCGCCCGGGTGCTATCAAAACACAGCATGAATTTTGCAGATTTCTCTTTGGGGAGGAATGGGTCCCAAATCGGAGGCACAGAACAGCATTTTAAAAAGTGGCAACAATGCAGTTGACAAGCGCTGTCTGCACTGTACTTGGAAGCAGGGAATGATGTGTAGAGGGGTGTCATGAAATTGTGTAGTGGAACAGTGTATATATCATCCATCCATTCACTCTCATCTCTCTCTCTCTCTCTCCCTCCTTCCTCTCTTATATCTATAATCTATCTATCTATCTATCTATCTATCTATCTATCTATCTATCTATC
>BLBF01000022.1:9948674-10010566 GCA_015471245.1 Laticauda colubrina | reverse complement strand
ATCTATCTATCTATCTATCTATCTATCTATCTATCTATCTATCTATCTATCTATCTATCTATCTATCAATCCATCAATCTATCATCTATCCATCAATCTATCATCTATCAATCTATTGATTCATCAATCATCTATCCATTAATCTATCATCTATCTATCCATCCATCCATCATCTATCAATCTATCATCTATCCATCATCCATCATTCATCCATCTATCTATCTACCTTCCAACCATCCTTCCTACCTCCCTACCTCCTCCAAAGCTGGAGCCTAACAATTTATGTTGGGTTTTGCTGGGGTGCCAACATTAGATCCCTGCAGTTTGATGCATTCTTAGCCGAGAGATAAATTGAGTGATCCCTAAAAGCATGTCTAAATATTTGTATTTGAATTAGCAGACTATATATGTAGGCATTTTAGGAGCCATGGTGCCACAGTGGATAGAATGCAGTATTGCAAGCTAATTCTGCTGACTGCCTGGAGTTCAATCCTGAGCAGCTCAAGGTTGATTCAGCCTTCCATCCTTCCGAGGTGGGTAAAATGAGAACCTAGATAGTGGGGGGCAATATACTGACTCTGTAAATCGCTTAGAGAGGCCTGTAAAAGCACTGTGAGGCAGTATATAAATCTAAGTACTATTGCAATTGTTTTTGAGTGTGCTTAATGTACCAAGGAGTAAATTATCCCTGTTTCTGAATGATGTGTACTTGTATGTTGCTTCTGTGGAGGTGTATACGAGAGAGAGAGATGTGGCTGTATGGCTGCACAGTGTAAAGAATGTAAAGATGTACTTGTGGGTACAGTGTGCATATCCATCAAGGAGTAGTGGGCGTGAACCTTTTCCACTTGTACCTTCAAATCCTGCATGTATGAAGGACCTATTTGGACTGATACCTGTCAAAAAGCTGGCTACCTACTATGGCTGTGCAAGTACATAGGCATCTCAGCTGCCTCTTCTTTTCCTCTGCTGCTTATCTTCTCCGGTTCAGCTTTTCTCTGCCTGCTGGAGATATTTTAGCGAGACCTCGGCTGCCCTGGGGAGTTAGCCCTCTCAGCCATTCACAAGTGCATGAAGGTTCAGTCAGTCACTCTCCAATGGACCCCAAACCCCAAAAGAATCCTTACTTCATCCAGGGTTTCTCCTTCAGGGGGGGTAAAAGAGAGATATGATTCCCCAGCTTCCTTGGCCATGGCTTTAAGATCACCGAGAGGCCTCCCTTCCGCCACTCCATATTTCTGCCAAAACAGGAGGGAGAATTATGTGGTGAGTGTTGTGGCAAGGATGTAACTAGCATTCCCATGTTGAAGGGCAGCCTGCTGCAGACCACATTTTCCTTCTCCTTTGGAGAAGAACCTGTGATGACCCGGGGCGTGGCACAAAGGCAACACAGTCAAATAATCAAATTCAGTCCAAAACAGGGTAAACACAACTGTAACTTAAAAAGTCCAAACAAGCCAAACTGAAGTAATTAGTTGGCAGGGCAGGAGCAGGAATTTTAGATGTGAAGGCATGGCAAAACTCACAGAGTTGGGAAGACGCCAGGAACACAGATAAGACTCGACCATAAAAGATAACTCACAATTTGCTTCCCAGGAGTTGCTGTGTGCAATCTCCCTTTTTAAACACAGTGTTCCCAGCTGCAACTAATGAAGGGAATCAGGGCCCTTTCCTCTCCTGTAAGCCACGCAACCCATGTTGCTCTCTTCTCCGTTCCTTCCTGCATGCCTTAGGATGAAGAAGGGGTGGGCCTGGGTCTTCCTCTGAATTCCCTCTCCCTTGTTCTACCTCTCCCTTGTCCTACCTCTCCCCGGCTCTGCCCAGCCAGACTTTGCCCTTCCCCAGTTTCCTCCACAGCCAACAGAACCACACTCCTGCTCCCTGACAGCTGTCTGGCTTCCTCTTTGGATTCAGACTCCGACAGGGGCATGACAGAACTGAAGCAAAGCAACTTTCCTGAAGCAGCTCCTGTAGCCTCCCACCCACCCAAAGGAACTTATTTGTCCTCTGTCTCTCCTTGGCTTCACCCACCATTCTCGCCTCTGCTTAGAACCTGCTTTCCTGCAATCCCAGCCCCTGGTTTCCCATCTGCAACTAAAAGACTTGGGGGGAGTTATGTGATAAAAAATGTATTCATGTAATATTGCTCTCTATTGCTTCCGTTCAATGGCAAACATCTCCCATGGCTGGTAATCAGCCGAGGTTTGTTGAGTCAGGAGTTTATTTTTGATGACAAATGAATTCATTTGCTTACAACACTGATACACCCGCCCATCAACTCTAGGAAGCCCCCCAATCAAAGATTAAAATTCCTATTAAATTATTTTAAAAGGATAAAACAGATCAGAACTTTAGAAACAAAACTGGTGTCAATTAGTTCGACAGTGCTAATCTTCTAATCTTCTGTCAGTGGCTTGGGGGGGAAATCAGGGTCTTCTGTGGTTTTCAGAAGGCTAGGAGGGTGGAGGTCAACCCTGAATTTCATGGAGAGGGGTTTTCCATAGGGCAGGGGCTGCTAAGGAAAAGGCATCCTTTCTAGTTCCCGCAAAATTTAGGGGAAGAATCCCGGAGAGTACCCTTCCCCTAAATTTACAAGACAACCATAGTGCCCTGTTGCACAATATGGCACTGAAAGCTGGGCAGCAATAACAGGGACAGCTCTCTCCATGCCATGGAAATACAAATGCTCAGTTGGATATCGGGCATCTTCCTTCTTGACCACATCACAAAGGACACAATACAACAGCATTTTGATGTGGCAGGGAGCAGCACCTTGCACCGTGGCCAAGACTGCCTACCAACTAGAAATCAGTGGCCAGCGACCTCACAGGCATCCAAGGCACCATCATCAAAGATATGCAAGCCGTGGACTTGTGCCCTGGAGAATGCAGCTGACCATGCAAAGTGATGTTCAATGATCTGAAAAGTGGACCCTGGACCTGTGGGAATATGCTAGGAAGAAAAGGAAGAGTCTAGAAGAGTACACAGCCCATCTGACTGGGTAACATGGATAGATGCCTTAGGGCAGTGATGGCTAACCTTTTTGGCACTGAGTGCCCAAAGTGTACATGCATGTGTGTGTATGCAAAACCCCCAAAATGCAATGTGTACATGTTCCCCGCACATATATCTTCTCCCACCCGTGCATACACTCCATGCATGTCCATATGTCCCCATGCATGCCACCTGCTCCCCACTGCCCACATATGCGTGGCAGAGACCCAAAGACCAGCTGGCTGGTGGGAGGCATGCATGCATGTGGCAGAACTGAACTGGGGTGATGGCTCATGTGTCTGCAGAGAAGGGCTCTGCGTGCCATCTATGGCACGCATGCCATAGATTGCCATCACGGCCTTAGGGAAAGGCATTCTCATGGAGATAGCTTGGCTCTGGGCCAAACAGGGCTTTAAAGGTAATGACCTTGAATTGCACCTGGAAAGAACCTGGAAGCTGATGCACTTAAGAACGATGCCCTCTTTAACACCTGTGAACAGGATTTCTGAGTTTATTGCTCATGTTTTATCATCTCTTTCCTGGTGGATTGGGTGCTGGGGGAAAGTTTATTACTGTGAGATTCTGGTTTATTCATTGGACCCAACATTTGACAGTCATCAAAACTTTAACAGCAACATTGTCTAAACAGATAATGGAAGAAGCTGCTCTCCTCTGGAAAACTACAGAACTTCCTGCTTAGGTATTGAAAAGGCACTTAATTGTTTCACAATAACAGTGAACTGTTTACTTCTTTTGTTTAGAGATGGATTATTTTATTTCGCTTTCCCTCTTTTTACCCCCCTTTCTCTCTCAGTTCTCAACCACCCATTCATACCTTTCAAATAAGTCCCTCTCCTGCCCCCGTAAGGAACTGCCCAGTTTAGGTTTTTCACAGCCTTGGTGGAATGCCAGCCATCTGCCCTGCCATCATGCTGCACACACCATCAAGATCAAACAAAGCGTTTGATTCAAGCGATTAACATTTGAAAGGCATTTATCCCAAAAAATGCAGGGGGGGGGGGAGGAGGGGAGAAGAGATCAGATCTAGGTAAAGAAATGGGTTTTATTATGAATCTATTCTCAATTGCAGACTCCTGCAAATCCTGATGATGTAGATTATTTCAAAGATATAATGCAGGGCACCAAGTGTCTTTTATCACTTCTTATGTTTAATCGTGACTAGACATCTCCGACACTGCTGTACAGTAAGACTATCCTCTTGACAGGATTAGGTTGGCAGAGGCCCCTCTTTTTTTTCGGGGGGGGGGGGGGAGAAGAGATGAACAGCTGCCCTACCTGGTAATGGTGGTCCCTGCACATGTACAGAACTGCACTCTGCAAACCAAGGCAGCCAACTATCCATGGAGGTTCTCAGTCATCCAGGTCACGGTTGTCCCAAAGGTGCTTTTTCAAGAGGCAACTGGACTTTCTGGTTTTTCTTTGAAGACGTTTCGCTTCTCATCCAAGAAACGTCTTCAGCTCTGACTGGATGGAGGGGAATGGAAGGAGTTATACTCCTTGCAGACAGCTGGTCATTTGCATTCTTTTTGGACAGTCCTTGAGGCAACCTGGAGGTTTATCTGTATCCTGAGGGTTACCCAAATAGTGCAAATAGGGTCACCTCAGCAGTGCAAATGGATGTGGAGTCTTCTTGGAACTGCTGAAAGGACTGTGTTGTAGACTGTGTTGTAATTAGTTATCATATCCCTCCTCCCTGTTGAGGGAGGGCTGTTTAATTATGACACAGATTGGCCTCTTTGACCTCTCTTTCAAACCAGTGGTCCTCTCTTTTCAAAATGTGGACTTTGTTGTTTTCAAAAGAGTGGCCTCTATCCACATTTTGGAGAGGATGTCACGTTTGAAAAAGAGGTCAAAGTGGCCATCTTTGTCAAAATTGAACAGCCCTCTCTCCGCAGAGGGGGAGGGATAGAACATCCTCTGTCTCCAATCTACAACACAGTCCTTTCAACAGTTCTGAGAAGGCTCCACACCCAGTTGCAACACTCAGCTGACCCTGTTTGCACTACTCAGGTGACCCTGAGGTCACAGACAAACCTCCAAGTGGCCTCAATAACTTTCTAAAAGGATTCAAATGACCAGCTGTCTGCAAGGAATAAAAACCCTTCCATTTCCAGTCAGAGCTGAAGAAGCTTCTTGGATGAGAGGTGAAACGTCTTCAAAGAAAAAACAGAAAGTCCAGTTGCCTCTTGAAAAAGCACCTTTGGGACAAAATAGACAACCAAAGCAAGAGTGGCTCAGCACCTGCCCTGCTGAGTTTAGGATGCAGTCGTTGGGAACCTGGCATTGATCTTCTCTAGGGGCATGGAAATACTTACCCGTTCTCGAAGGCGGGTGTCACATTTTACAGGAATCTCTTTGCAGTGCTGGCTATTTCGAAGAATTGAGGCTGTGGTCTGAAATGTTAAAAATGAACACTGAAAAAGATTATTACTTTATTTATTTTTTAAAAAATGTGTTTATTAGATGTCAAGGCTTGACACCTTAATAACTTACACATTTTTAAAAAATGGAAATACATGTAGTCCTCGACTTGTGACCACAATGGAGCCCGAAATTTCAGTTCTTGAATGAGACATAGGTTGAGTTTTGCCCTTTCTTACGTTACCTTCCTTTCCATGGTTGTTAGGTGAATCACTGCAGCTGAGAAGTTAATAACGAATCTGGCTTCCCCGTTGATTTTGCTTGTCAAAAGATCCCAAAAGGGGATTAGGGGACATGGCAACTCTCTTAAATATGAGAGAATTGCCAAGCGTTTGAATGTTGACCATAAGTCTTCTCCCCCCCCCCCCCCGGTGCCAATGTAACTTTGAACAGTCATTAAATGAACTGCTATAAGTCAAGGACTACTTGCATACATGTCCCAGGATAATGGTGCAAGACTGAATCTGGGTTGGCCATTGGTACCAGAGGTTTATTCTCCTGAGCCTTTGATCTTGTGTTGGAGTCCACTTTCGGGGAATTCCTCTCTACTGGAATATGTGCTTTGGGCTATTCTGTGGGTGGTATTTATATGGTGCCTTCCTATTGGCTGATTGGTGTGTTGATGGCTGGCGATTGGCTGTCGTTTCCTTGTGCTGCCAAGCCCTCGGCTCCTAAGTATGTGATAAGCTGGTGGTAAATCAGCACCCCTGTTGATTGACAAGTGGGACATTTCTCGGGCTCCAATAATTTCCCTGGCTGTTTCTGTACCTACACAGCCAACTTTGTAGCTGCAAAACTGAATGTGTGTATATGTGTATATGTAACACAGTGGTTAGAGTGAGGTACTGCAAGCTATTTCTGCTGCAGCCAGCTGCCTACAATTTGGCAGTTCAAATCTCACCAGGCTCAAGGTTGACTCAGCCTTCCATCCTTCCGAGGTGGGTAAAATGAGGACCCAAATTGTTGGGGGCAATATGCTGACTCTGTACACTACTTAGAAAGGGCTGTAAAGCACTATAAAGTGGTATAGAAGTCTAAGTGCTACTGCTATTGCTATTTTTATAAATAACTTAAGGGGGTAAACATACCCAATGTCTATAAAATAGAAATCAATGGTTACAAATTAAAGAGTTGGCAAACTAATTAAAAATGGAACATATGTTCATTTTACTATACATGAATGCAAGTTTTAAGATTATTGTTAAACAATCACTAATTATTACAACTTTGCAGTACTTATCCCACACACCAAAATGAACTCCAAAAACAAACTCCTAGAATTATTACTATTTATTAAATTTCTATGATTTCCAATAAGTCAGAACATTTATTCGTGCACAATTTCACCTACAAGATACTTGCCTGCTTTGCTCGAATCAGGTCACTGGTGAAGACATGAGTAAATCTGATATGACTGAGATATATCCCAGCTGCATCGGCTTGCCTGAATCCGGTGTCTGAGAGAGGCTCGTCCACACCTTGACCTGCAAGAGCCACCATGGGAATGAGTCCAACAGTTAGAACAAGCATGTTTTAGTCTTCATCAGCTGATACTCTCCAAAGATCAGGGACAAGCATTCAGCTACAAAGGAAGTATCTCCTAAAAGATCCCAGGCCATCTCTGAAAAAGTCAACATTTAGGTAGCTAAATGCCTTTTCCTTTCTTTTGTGTTATGTGGTCCTAACTTAAAAAGATCAGTTTGTCAGGGTTTCGATGGATGCCCTAATTAATTTATGAGCCTTGAGCCAAGTTTCAAAAGAAATCCAATTATTTATTAGGAGCAACATGTTGGCAAGTTCCCATGTGCAGTCAGCTCTACCTGACATAATTTACTGCCCACCTATGACCTTGTTTTCCCCCTCCTCACAGGGTGTGTCATAAATCACATTCTCCAACTGGAGCACTTTCTGGGGCTGTAGAAAAAAACATGCCTCCCCAGCTGGCTCTAGTAACCTGGGATACAATCTGGAGAAAGATATGCATGGAATGTGCTTCTGGTTGTGGCAACTGAGCTGTTCCATCAGTTCTTCCCCCACCTCCTGCCTATGGCAACTCAGGAGCAGGCCAGGAATCCTTTACTAGTTGACAAAGTTTGTGTCACATGGTCTTGTAAAGGGCCACATCACTGGCTCAAGACACAGAATGGAATAAGATACATAAGATATCCCTATGTTTTGTTTTTGCAAGCTTGTGGTCAAGTTTAAAGTGTTAGAACCCCAACTGTAGAATTGTGAAGGTGTTAAATTGTCACAACTAAGCTTAGATTAAGCTGAGAAACTGCCTGTATAAACTTAGAAACTACAGATAGTCCTCGTCTCATGACTACGATTGAGCCCAAAATTTCTGTTAAGTAAGATGGTTGAGTTTTGCCCCATTTTACAACTTTTCTTCCACAGTTGTTAAATGAATCTCTATACTTGTTAAGTTAGTAATTTAGGTTGTCAAACAAATCTGACTTCCCACCGACTTGGCCCATCAGGTCACAAAAGGGGACCACATGACCCTGGGATATTGCAACCATCATAAATATGAAGCAGATGCCAGGTGCCCAAATTTTGATCATATGACCATGGGATTGCCACATCAGTCACTTTTTTCAGTGCCGTTGTAATGAACGGTCATTCAATGAATGATTGTAAGTTGAGGACTACCTCAACTTACCTGTACTGTACTTTACCTACATGTACTGTTATTAATCAACCCGCTTGGACAATTTTTTTAAGGCAACAATTCCTCCTCTAGTACAGGAGTTGGTGACTAAACTCAACAGCAAATCCACACCCACGGTTACACCTGCACTGGGACCTTGAAATCAGCTGTGTTGAGGTCAGACAGAAAAATGAGGGGCAGCAGAATCTGTTCTCCTGGCAGACACCCCATCTGTCACCACCTAGGACAATGTGTAGTGACTTGTTGGCTGCTGGCCCCTCCAGCAGCTGAAACAAAAGAGGTGGTGGGGTGGGAATCAGCGTCAGCATCAAGGCAACCTGGGAGCTCCGAGGGGGAAGAGGGAATGGAGCTGGCAGAGAGGGAGAGACACAGGCAGAGCCTAGGCCGTCCGTCAGCCCTCAGATGGGGAGTCAACATTCCCAGGACTGGAGGTGGCTGATGAGGAAGAGAAGGAACAGCTGGGTCCAGTGCCTGACTCATGAATGCACAGAAGGCAGAGGAGAGGAGACAGCAGTGGAAATCTATGAGCCAATCCTTGGGACGGAAGAGCCGCTGCTGCTAGCGAAGCCCCACTCTAGCTCTGGGGATAAAAGCCAGGGGGTGGAGATCTCCCTGCTGGACAGACTTGTTAGCCTGCTCTGTGTGTGTGTGTGTGTGTGTGTGTGTGTGTGTGTGTGTGTGTGTATGTGTATGTGTATGTGTAAGGGGAGAGAGGGAGGGAGAGGCAGAGGCTTTTTGCCGGGGCTGCTGGCACTCTTAATAAAGGAATCATTGGTTTAACTACAGAGGGTTTGTTGTGTTCGGGGAGCTGGGTCACAACACAATGCCAACGAGGGAAACCAGGGAAACCTCAAGGTTCACATTTGGAGCATGTGAAAGCATTCATTCTTCACACTGTGGAAGCAGGAAAGTCTGCTCCCAGCTGTCTCGGATATATGTAGTACAGGTGGTCCTCAACTTACAACCACAACTGAGCCCAACATTTCTGTTGTTAAGTGAAACAATTGTACAATTTAACGACCTTTCTTGCCACAGCTGTTAAGTGAATCGCTCCCATTGTTAAATGAATCTGGCTTCCCCATTGGCTTCACTTTTAGGAAGGTGGAAAAAGTTGATCACATGACCCTGGGACAGTTGCGATTGTCATAAATACATGCCAGTTGCCAAGCATGGAATTTTTGATCACATGACCGTGGGAATGCTGCTACATTTTCCAGTGCCTTTGTAACTTTGAATAGTCGTAAAGGAACTGTTTCAAGTCAAAGACTATCTGTAATAATGGTACAAATCCAGTATTTAATATCCAAATAAAAGTAAAGGGCACTGAGATATAATAACCACCAGTTGAGACAAACCTTGCATTATCTTCTCTTTGTTGTATCTTGTTTGTCCACTGTGGAAAAAAACAAAACAAACAGAAACCAGCAACTTAAAATAGGAGAAAAAACAAATTCTGATTGAAAACCTTTAGCCATTAGCATTTTTAATGTTACTCAGCCCTTACAGCGCTGACTCAGCTGAGCTATCCCAGCCTTTCCCTGCTAACAAAACGCACAATTTTGTTACACGCACAAACACCAACATTGCTGGTGGGGATGCTTACTGTGTAACGAAGAGGCACTGGCACATGTTCCCTGCCCCTTCTTGAGGTACAGGCATCGCTCCAGGAATCTACCAATGACTCCTCAACCCTGACTTGATCACAGGGACTCACGTCACTAAAATGACCAGGAGAATTGTGAGAGATTAAGCAGTGAAAACTAATCATTTTCCTAGCTGGAAAGATTGGCATGAATCTGTATTTGCGTTAGATACAGTGTTATATGATCAGTGAGGAAGGGGTATAGGATCAGGGGGAAAGATTGGAATTACCAAGGCCTGCCAGCACCAATGTAAACGATGAGAAAAGGGTCTAAGAGGAAAGATCCGACATCTATATACAACCCCCCCCCCCCCAAAAAAAAAAAAAAAAAAACGGAGCTCCAACAGGATGAGTGTATACTACATTCATTTCAAGAAAGATTTTTCCTCTTTGGTCTGAACTTAGACAAGAGGGTTGTGTTGTTGTCTTATATATTAAGACAATATATATATTAAGGAACAATGGATGGAAACTGAACAAGAAGAGATTCAACCTAGAAATAAGGAGAAATTTTCTGACAGAGAAAACTATCAACCCATGGAACAGCTGGCCTTCAGAAGTTGTGGTAGCTTCATCACTGGAAGCTTTGAAGAAGAGACGGGACTGCCATCTGTCAGAAATGGGGTATGGTCTCTTGTTTGGGCAAGGGGTTGGACTACATGCCCTACAAGGTCCCTTCCAACTCCTGTTCTATTTTATTCTCTATCATTAATACTAATGAAAAGTGGAATGTGTTTATTAAGGTGACTGATGAACAAATGTATAGAGCTATAAACAAGAAAAACAGACATACCAATTAAAGTCATCAATATTTAATTTAACAATATGCACAGTCAATTTCATTAGAGAAGAGGAAAGCAGCCCAGGTTTACTCTGGCTGAGAGATACCTACTTAGCTCTCAGTGTTTGTTATCCCTGTCTTTCTCCATCAGAATTCAATAGAGTGTAGAGATGGTCAATAGGTAGCCTTCTGCTTGTACTGATATCAGCCAGTCAAAATTAAACTTTCAGATTAAGTCTGGATTTTTTTCTTGTGCTTTACTAAACAATTTGATACAATAGTCAAATTCATCAATTGCACAAGCAAAGCAAGAGTTTTGCAATGTTCATATAAAGGTATTTAAATTGTAACACTTAGTTTAGAAAATGCTCTTAATGCTTGAGACAAAAATCACAATTGTCCTTTTCATTTTCACTGCTGTTGATTTAAAAATCTGTAATTACAAGAACATAATTTTTAAAATCTTCAATACATTAGAATTTTCCTCAGCCTCACAAGATGCTAGCTTTGGAAGGAAGTTTACTGTTTTCAATATAAGCCAATATAAATTATTTTTTATTGTTGACAGTCTCTATATTATTCAGCAGCATTTCTACATAATTATGGAAAATAAGCATTCTGGAACAGCAGAGTTTCTCATTTTTGAATTAACTAGAAAAGCCGAATGAAGTGCCTGCTACACTCGAGGGGAAGAAAATGTCAAAGATTTTGATCCAATAGATTGTATTAGCATCACTGTGTGCTTTTGGAGGCCATTGTTCACACTTTAAAGATTGTTTGCTCTTGAAATAGACATAATGAAATCCTAACATTAGACTTGGGAGCGAATACAGGATCTGCAATCTACTTCAATCTTCACCTTTTGCTTTATAATATACTTCACACACAAATGATTAAAGAGAGGGAGTGAATTTACACAGAGTGATTTACATAATCCATAATAATCAGGTCTCCCCAAGGACACAGGTCATAAGGAAATCCTTCCCACAACCACCCTGACTACAAGAACAGGAAGTGGAAAACCTAAATGGTGTCTTTAATGTAATGGGATACTGATAAGCCATCTACATATGTAAATAATCAGGATTATATTATCATCTTGGGGGACCAACGGGATGACCTTCTGTGGGCCACACAGTCTTGGCCAAACACTTAAAAATTCCCTCAAGTCTTATCTGGTAATAGCTTGCCTCAAATGTGTGAAGACAATGGCCTGCTGTGATGCATTTTAAGGTCTGAACAGAACCCCTACCAAAAAAAAAAAAGGGTCTCATTTTCCAAAGACAGACGACCATGATAAAGATGTATGTATGTATATATGTATGTATTTATATTTATAAATAACTCAACCCTTTTTTATGAGCCATGGTGGCACAGTAGAGTACAGTACTGCAGGCTCCTTCTTCTGCCTGCCAGCTGCCTGCAATTTGGCAGTTCAAATCTCACCAGGCTCAAGGTTGACTCAGCCTTCTGTCCTTCCAAGGTGGGTAAAATGAGGACCCAGATTGTTGGAGGCAACATGCTGGCTCTGTAAACTGGTTAGAAAGGTCTGCAAAGCACTGTAAAGTGCCATATAAGTCTAAGTGCTATAACTTATTATTTTTATAAATAAGTCAAGGCCGTAAACATATCCCAACACACCTTCCTCCCATTTTCCTTCCACTCTGTTGTTGTTCTAACAACAACTCTGTGAGGTGGGTCGGGCCAAAAGAGAGAAACTAATTTTAATTTTTATAAATAACTGAAGGCTGTGAATATACCTCGCACACCTTCCTCGTCCTATTTCCCCGACAACAGTAGCCCTGTGAGGTAGGCTAGGCCAAAAAAGAGAGAGGGGGCAAGCCCTTTATTATTTTAATAAATAACTCAAGGCCGTGGAACCCTAACCCAACACACCTCCTTATTTTCCACACAAAAACCCTGTGAGGTGGGTTGGGCTAAGAGAGAGGGGGAGAGGGAGGCTGGCTCAGGGTCACTTAGCAGGCTTTCATGGCTAAGGTGGGAATTGAACTCAGGGATCTCCTGCTTTCCAGCCTGGTGCTTTAACCACTCGGCCCCAAACCGGCTAGATTGTACAAGACACCCGCCTTCGTCCCTCCGTGAGGTAACATCCACCCCGGGCTCAGGGCTTCTTTAGCGGGCCTGGACAAACAGCTGGGTCGCCCTCTTCCCTCGGGCCAAGGAGGCTCCCCTGCGCCCGTGCACCACCCACAGGGCCCAGCGGAAGAGCCGCGAAGGAGGCTGAACTCCGCGAGGGCCCTATCCCTTCTGCGGCCCCACACAGCAGCTCCCCCGGGGCTCAGATACTCACTGCCGGATGACCGTTAAGCCGAAGGCGGCCATGCCTCTCTCCAGCGATGCTGCCCGCACGAATGACGTCACGCCGGCGCACAGCGCCCGGGCCAATGGCGGAGGGGTGGGGAAAACGCGGTGGAGTCTCGCGAGAAGTGGAGAGGACAAACACACAAACCCCCCCGGACGAGGGGGAGGGGAGGGGGTTTGCGCGCGAGCATTTTCCTTATTTGGGTGGGGGTCGCGGTTTACCTCTTGGGGTGGCTCGCCTTGGGGCTGAGAGGGGAAAGGAGGAATGGGGAGAGATGGAAGAAGTGGATGAGAAGAAGGATGGGACGAAGGAAGGAAGGGGAAAAGGAGAGGAAAGGAAGAAATAATAGAAGGAAGAAATTGGCGGAAGGGGGAAGGAAAAGGAAAGGAAGAAATAGGCAGAAGGAAGGAAGGGGGAAAGGAAAGGAAGAAATGGAAGAAAGGAAAGGATGGGAATAAATAGGTGAAAGGAGGGAGGAAAGGAAATAGAAGGAAGGAAGGAAAAGGAAAGGAAAGGAAGAAATGGGCAGAAGAAAGAGTGAATGAAAGGAAGAAATAAATGGAAGAAGAAAGGAAGAAATGGAAGAAAGGAATGGGTAGGAAGAAATAGGTGGAAGGAAGGCAGAAAGGAAGAAATTGGCAGAAGAAAGGAAGGGGAAAGGAAAGAAAAAGAAGAAATAGGTAGAAGGGGGAAAGGTAAGGGGAGGAAGGAAGGAGAATGAAGGAAAGGAAGAGAAAGATGGAAGGAGCAAAGGAAAGAGAAATGGAAGAAAGAAAAGGACAGAAGAAACAGGTGGAAGAAAAGAAGAAAGGAAAGAAAGAACTAGATGGAAGGAAGGAAATGGTTACAGGGTACAACGGATTGGGCAAGGGTACAAATGGATTGCTTCCTTGGCCTTGCCAGGGGATGGGCAAGGATGGAGACAAGATGAGGGAAGGTTGCAGACTGGGCACTAAAAAGTTAGATTTAGGAAGGGCAACATGGAATGTTGTGTGGAATGAAGCAAGAGGATACAGGAACAAAGCACTAGTAGAGAAAAGATAACTTAGGACTGGCAATAGTGAACATTAAAAACTTAAAAAGAAAAGGAAAAGTATGCTATATAAGGAGCCCAGCCCTGTTCAGTCAAGAAGCGCCGTTTATTCTTGAATAAGTGCGCCTGTATGATGATATTCTGACTCCTATGAGAGCTGGCATGTGTCCTGCCTGGCTCTTTTACCACTCACAACCCACAACAGCCCTTGTTCATACCAATGGCCCTTCTAGCCTGCAAAGTATCCGATGTGAAACATTTACACTTAAATCCCTACCAGTGAAAAAATCGCTGTCAGGTCTGAATAAACAAAGTAAAAACAAATGCTAAAAATAGGATAAAACATAACCAACTGACAATTGAAAAAAGGCAAAATGATATGTGATGAGTTCCTAGAATGGAATGCATTTTTGCAATTTAAGGAGATTATCTGTCATGTAAAAAACAAGATGAAAAAAAGATGAAATGGGTGTCCTGGAGACTGACGTAAAAGGAGATTTCTAAGTGTCATGGGAACATCATTTAAAAATCCTTTGATAATCCAAATATTGCTCAGTTCTTAATGGATCTTTTCCTCTCCCCATAATTGTCAGTATCAAAGTTGCTTTGTAACCCTTTACAACTAAACATCAGCAATGCAGTTCTGGGGAGTTTCAGAGAGAGCTTTGTGTTTTTACCAATTCAACTCGTCCAAAAATTTTTCTTAATTACATGACAGCCAAGTTGAAACTTTCTCTTACAAACTGGGAAATGCTTGTCATCCAGTGGACAAGTTAACAGAGTAATAGAGTTGCAAGGGACCTTGTAGGTCATCTTGTCCAGGGGTCTCCAACCGTGTCAAATTTAAGCCTGGAGGACTTCAACTCCCAGAATTCTGGGAGTTGAAGTCCTATAGGCTTAAAGTTGACAAGGTTGGAGACCCCTGATCTCGTCCAACCCCCATCCAAGCAGGAGACCCTACACCATTTGTGTAGTCACAAATGGTGACATGGTAGTCCAATCTCTTCTTGAAAGCTTCTAGTGAGGAAGTTGATTTCCTTCTGCTTCTGTGCTTTCTAATTTATAGAATAGACCTCGTCCCCCACTTTTCATAATTTGGAGTACAGGTAATCTTTAACTTATGACCACAATTAAGCCCAAAATTCTGTTACTAAGCAAGACAGGTATTAAGTGAGTTTTGCCCCATTTTATAACCGTTCTGGCCACAGTTGCAGTTAACAGTAGTAACATGATTGTAAGTGAATCTGGCTTTGCCATTGACTGCTTGTTAGGAGATCACAAAAGATCCCAAGTGATCCTGGGATGCTAACTGTCATAAATATGGGTCAATTTCCAAGCGTCTAAATTTTGATCCTGGGAATGCCGCAATGGTCTTAAATGTGAAAAATGTTCATAAGTCTTTTTCAGTGCTGTTGTAATTTGGAACCATAATTAAATGAACTGTTGTAATTTGAAGACTACCTGTAGAAGATTTCTACCTGGACTGAGAATAACAGAGTAGGAAGGGGCCTTGGAGGTCTTCTAGTCCAACCCTCTGTTCAAGGAGGAGACCCTATACCATTTCAGATGAATGACCGTCCAGTCTCTTCTTAAAAGTATCCAGTGATGAAACACCCACAACTTCTGGATGCAAGCTCTTCTATTGGTTAATTGTTCTCACTATTAGGACATTTCTCCTTAGTTCTAGGTTGCTTCTCGCCTTAATTATTGATAGTTGTCTTGCTTTTGGGTGCTTTGGAAAATAGCCTGATCCCCTCTTCTTTGTGGCAGCCCCTCAGATATTGGAACATCAAGATCATGTCATCCCAGTCCTCCTTTCCACTAGACTAGACATCCCCCAATTCTTACTTGAATAGAATAGAATAGAATTCTTTATTGGCCAACTGTGATTGGACACACAAGGAATTTGTCTTGGTGTAAATACTCTCAGTATACATAAGGTACATTTATTTGTCAAGAGTCAAGAATCATAAGGTACAAACACTTAATAATAGTCATAGGGTACAATAAGCAATCAAAACATACTAGGAAACAGTCAATAACAATCATTAGGATACAAGTGACAAAGTTACAGTCATACAATCACAAGTGGGAAGGGATAGGTGATAAGGAGTGATGAGAAGTTTAATAGTAATAGTAATGCAGACTTTGTAAATAGTTGGACAGTGTTGAGGGAATTATTTGTTTATCAGAGTGATGGCTTTTGGGAAAAAACTGTTCTTGTATCTAGTTGTTCTGGTGTGCAGTGCTCTATAACGTCATTTTGAGGGTAGGTGTTGAAACAGTTTATGTCCGGGATGTGAGGGGTCTGTAAATATTTTCACAGCCCTCTTTTTGACTCATGCAGCATACAGGTCCTCAATGGAAGGCACGTTGCTAACAATTGTTGACTTGTTAAACAAGACATCCCCAATTACTCTTAAATTGTTGGTATTAAATCCTGGCTCACTGTATTAGTGCCTATCCTGTATTTTGGGGCAGACCCATTAAATGCCCTGTGAAAAATTTTTAATCAGCCAAAGATTCTTAAGTTTCTCTAACTTAACGGCTCTTCCTCCAGCATTGCTACAGCTCTAGAAAACACACACTGGGAGACACACTCATGCATATAGGCATATTGACAGGACCTAAAAGGAGGTAGAACTGGTTAGACTCGCTCCCCTTCCACCCACCAGTGCCTTTCTCAGCCCTACGTGTTGATTGAGCAAGGTACTGAGTCCTCTTCTATGCTCTTCCTTCTTCCTTTTCAGTGTCCTTACACTCAGGTAGACCAAAAGATCAGGCTTAAAACTGCAGGTTTGACTGCAGGAGGCATCAGCCAATACAAGAGAGAGAGGGAAAGAGAAAGAGAGAGAGAGAGAGAGAGAAAGAGAGAGAGAGAGAGAGAGAGAGAGGTAAGTAAGTTCCCTCATCTAATAGGGTACTTTTTCTTTCTTTCTTTTAAGTCTTTAAGTGCAGGCAAGGCTGCATCAAAGGAACGAAAAATACTCAGAAACAAAAAGAAATCCAACTCCCAAGTAGCCATTTTAGGAGTGTTTAAGAGAGGAGTGTGCCTACTTTTAATTCCTCTGCATTTTTTATATTGGAATGCAGCCAGTAATGCTTTTTGTATTTTAAACAGCCAGCGCTTTGTCCTTCCTTTTGCCGATGCTGTTCAGAACACTTACATGTAGCTGAGAACTAGTAGCAAGAAGAAGCAGGTTTTCTTTGAGGGAGATTTTTAAGGTTTATAATTATGAATCCAGAGTACAGTATTTCAAAACTATTTTTGGTTTTGTTTTTTTTATTTTTCCCTGCAGGCATTTTCAAAATATTCTTTAAAAAGTTGCATAATCTTGTCACTTTTGTTTTTTTTTAAAGAAAAGGAATGCACACTTGATATGCACTTTAGATTGGATAAAAAGAGTTGGAAGGGACTTTGTAGGTCATCTAGTTCAACCCCCCACCCCACCCAAGCAGGAAAACCCACACCATTCCTGACAAATGGCAGTCCAATCTCCCTTGAAAGCCTCCAGTGAGGAAGCTCCCATAACTTCCCGAAGGCAACTTCTGTTCCATTGGTTGATTGCTCTCACTTAACCTGGGAAAAGCAAAAAAACAATTCCACTGACCAAATCCAGCTCCATATTTTCATGAGGCCAACCCTGTTATTAGGTGAATCAAAAGTTTACAAAAGAGACACAAAACTTTCAAGGCATCTTTGTCAGACAATATGGTTATTATGCAGCAGAAAGAGGAAGGTTACAACCGGTGTTCAATTCTGTCTTATCATTTGATAAGCAACTGTGCCACCTGATATAAATATAACCTGAGAAACACACACATTTCCCACTAACTACCTTCTTATCAGATGGGCAGCTATTAGGTGAAATCAGGAGAAAAAAAATGACAGATGTCACAGGAACCACCCATAGTTATAGCCTATTAAAGAATGAATGTTTGTGAAAACTATTTCTTTATTGCCACGGCTAATATGTTTGCTAGGATCTTGAGCTGTAAAAACAGTGCCCAGTTATTTTTATCAAAAGGATGATAATCACGTGGTTCATAATTATAAGCATAAACCTAAATATTACTAACAATCACCCATTCTATCAAGAAGTTTTCGTTTGTAGGCGTACTGTTGGTATGGGGGAATCTCACCTGAATTCAGTCTGCAGATTTTTCAGCGGGATAGATAACAGGTAGTCCTCGACTTATGACCACAAATGTATGTTGCTAAGTGAGACATTTGCTAAGTGAGTTCGGCCACATTTTGCGACCTTTCTTGCCACGTTTGTTAAGTGAATCACTGTAGTTGTTAAGTTAGTGACATGGTTGTTAGGTGAATCTGGCTCCCCCGTTGGCTTTGTTTGTTAGAAGGTCATACAAGGGGAATCTCATGACCCTGTAGATGCTGCAACCGTCATAAATATGAATCAGTTGCCAAGCACCTGAATTTTGATCACGTGTCCATGGGGATGCTTCAATGGTTGTTAAGTGTGAAAAACGCTCCTGAGTCATTTTTTTCAGTGCTTTTGTAACTTTGAAAGGTCATTAAGTGACCTGTTATAATTGAGGACTAGCTGTAATAGTTTAGTTTACTTTATTGTCATTGCACCTCGTACAACGAAATCAAACACCATCTTCAGTGCACATTGTGACCATGAAAATAAACACAAACACACATCCTTCACACTCCACACATTGAACTGAAAATCTGCAACACCACACCAACATTACACTACACAATAGAATTCAAAAGAGCTACTGCCCTGGGATAGAAGCTGTTTTTCAGCCTAATTGTCTTTGTTTTTATTATCCTGTACCGTCTGCCAGATGGTAATAGTTAAAAAAAAAAAAGGGTTCCCAGGATGAGATGGATCTTTGAGAATGTTTTGAACTTTCTTAAGGCAGCGGGAGCTATAAAGCTCTTCCAAAGAGGGGAGAGGGCAACCAATGATCCTCTGGGCAATGACTTTAACTCTCTGGAGTGCTGTCCTATCTGGCCCTGTGCAATTGGCAAACCATAAAGAGGTGCACCTCTATGGTGCATACTCTCTATGGTGCACCGGTAGAAGGTCACCAGCAGTTTTTTATTCAGTTGTTGTTTTAGTCCAGGGGTCTGCAACCTTAAACACTCAAAGAGCCATTTTGACTCATTTCCCACAGAAAAGAAAACACTGGGAGCCAATAATTTAACATCCGATGTGACTGGGTGGGCCTGGCCAACTCAACGTCACTCACTCCCACTCAGTCACCTCCTGCTCTGAAACATGGAGCGAATCTCCATCACCCGCCATCACACTTGCCTTCTCAGGCCAGGTGAGAAGTGATGGGGAGGGGAGGGGAAGGGCCAGCCAGTGATGGGATCAACCAACAGGGAGCCAAGGGCCAAAAGAGCCGCATGTGGCTCCAGAGCCGCAGGTTGCAGACCCCTGGTCTAGTCTTACAAAGAAAAGGATTGAGGGTGACATAACAGCATGTTCCAATATCTCAGGGGCTGCCTCAAAAAAGAGAGAGTCAAGCTATTCTCCAAAGCACCTGAGGGCAGGACAAGAGGCAATGGATAGAAACTTATCAAAGAGAGAAGCAGCCTAGAACCAAGGAGACATTTCCTGACAGTAAGAACAATTAACCAGTGAAACAACTTGCCTCCAGAAATTGTTTCATCACTGGAGGTTTTTAATAAGAGATTGGACAGTCATTTGTCCAGAATGGTATAGGATCTCCTGCTTGAGCAAGAAGAAGACTTCCAAGGTGAACTGGAAGACTTCCAAAGTTCCCTCCAACTCTGTTATTCTGTTACTTTCTTGAGGTGAAAAGTCTTCACTCAAATTTATTAAAAAATGCAATAACAGTGTGGTGAATAGCCAGGTGGTGAACCTACATTCTTTAGCTGCTTTACCCTCCAGGTGTGTCTCCTGAATACATATTGGCATATTTGCAAGCTGTGCTCCTCTCTTAGGAATAGTGTGTGATACATCGAGTTTGCTCAAGGATGCTTCGGATCCCTCTTACTTAACTACTAGGTAGAGGGCTACATCATTCTTGACATGAAAGTAATTTGGGAACACTGGAGTCCCAGAATATTATTACATCGTCTCTCCCTGCTGTCTGCTTTTGATAAGTGTGTGTGTGTGTGTGATTTAGAACTGAATTAGTGTTGCACATGCAGAGTTCATATCTCTTTAGTCTGCTTAGGGTTTGCACGAGAGATAATTCATTCTATGTTTGTCTCCTCTCTCTCTCTCTCTCTCTCTCTCTCTCTCTCTCTCTCTCTCTCTCTCTCTCTCTCTCTCCCTCCATTCCCTCTCCCTCTCTGTATGTGTGTGTGTGTGTGTTTATAAAATTTATTTGCTGCCCATTTTGTATCCAATCAGTCCGGCTGGCTTACACATAAGGATTTGTCTTTTATTATTTTCTATAGTTAGCTCAAGGCAGCAAACATGTATTTATTGTTTATTTCTTTATTTGTATCCTGCTTTTCTTATTTTTACAAACAACCCAGAGCGGCAAACATATCAGACACACCTTCCTTCTCCTATTTTTCCCCAAAACAACAACCCTGTGAGGTGAGTCGGGTTGAAGAGAGAGAGAGAGAGGGACTGGCCCAGTGTCACCCAGCTGGCTTTCATGGCGAAAGCAGGACTAGAATTCACTGTCTCCCGCTGTCTAGCCCGGTGCCTTAATCATTAGACCAAACTGGCCCAAATTCACCTGACATCAGGGCTAGTTTTGAGAAACACGAGATCCAAATTCTTTTCTAAATCTGCCCGCCCAGAATTTTCTCAGACCTCAGACCTATATAATCTCTCGCTTAGTCAAAGATTTGTGAAAGTCCTGATCGGAGGTGTTTTTTTTCTCTAGCAAGCACAAAGAAAACTTAGACTTAGGATGTCTTTATTATCACTTTGAATGTACACTAATTGGCATACATTAAAATGAAAATTCGTTGCATATGTTTCAAGCATGACATACTTGAAATGACTGTTATGTTTCCTGTGGTTATGTGGATTTCCTCACCACCCCTATTAAACTTAACTAGAACAAGCAGATGCAAATTTCTCAACGCTACAGTAGTAAGCAGTCTTGGCGTCATAGATACACGGTACTTCCTGTACAAATTTAAAACGGAAGGCATGGCTGCGCTCTCCTGATCTTGGCCACAGTGCTGCATTCATTCTTATAAGGTAAAGATATAACAAACTGAGTTAAACTCTCTCTTATCATTCTGGACCTAATTAATCTCTTCCCTCAAGATAAATCCAAAGGCTTTCTGCATAATTATTTTAAGATCTCTCAGAATCTACCAGGCATGTGCTTCATAAGCCCAAATAACTGAATATACACAAGAGGCTCTCAATTCTGCTCCTGTTTCCACTTGAGATGTTACTCAACTCCTTCAGGATCCAATCTGGGGCTTCAAAAATGCCCAGATTGCTGGGAGATTGTCAAGTTGCTTTTAACTTTGTTCCCTGGACCAAAAGCAACTTCAGGAGAAAACGCTGGGCTGGACCGGAGAAAGTTAGATCTTTAGGAGTGGATATCAAGCAGGCCAGATATCTCCCAAATTGCAATCCTTTAAAATCTATTTTTAATAGCGCACATCAGTTGAAGTGGGTATCTTTTATAGAAATAGTGCACCTTTGCATGGTGATGTATGGAAAGCACGTGGAGGACAACTATTGGTGGAATCCACAGCTTTGTTCTCCTCTGGCCCACCAAACAGCAGGAGGGGGAAAAACTCCTGATTATTATCTTGGCTTTGGAAACGAGGCCCTTTGTGGGACAGATCAAGGATCTGGGCCCGCTTAGCTTGCCAAAGGGAAGACACAGGGAGGTCCTGTGACTGGAATCTGCCAATCTTTAAAAGATCATCGTGCAGAAGTAGCTCTGTTTAAGAGAGTAAGATAGTTGGAGGTCTTCTAGTCCAACCCCTTGCTCAACCAGGCAACCCTACACCATTTCAGACAAATGGCTGACCAATCTCTTCTTAAAAACCTCCAGTGTTGGAGCATTCACAACCTCTGGAGGCAAATTGTCCCACTGGTTAATTGTTTTCACTGTCAGAAAATGTCTCCCTGGTTCTAGGTTGCTCCTCTCCTTGATTAGTTTCCACCCATTGCTTTTTGTTTTGTCTTCAGGTCTTTTGGAGAATAGCTTGGCTCCCTCTTCTTTGTGGCAGTCCCTCAAATATTGGAAAACTGTCACCTGTGATCCTTCTTTTCACTAGACTAGACTAGACATACCCAATTCCTGCAACCATCCTTCATATGTTTTAGCCTCCAGTCCCCTAATAATCTTCTCGTCTCTGGTCTGCTCTGTTCTCTGTTGTATAAGGAGAAAAGGCTTGGAACCCAAGAAAGGAGATTCAGGCTGAATTTCTATTAAATCATGAAACAACTGCCTAGGAAAGCGATGGCATCACACAATTTCCCCCTGCCCCCCCCCCCCCCCTAGGACTGGATGCTTATATTGTATTTAGAAACATTTGGCAATAAACTTTGGTTCTTAATTTTCATGTGGCTTTTCAATTTTTTAAAATAGATATTCTGTGATGATGCAATGTAACAGTTCTGTTGCTAATAGCTGGTATAAACTATTTTTTTATAAAATAGTATAGATATTATATACTAGTATATAATAGTATATGTTTAGAAAAAACATTTTTCTAAAATGTTTATTGTAGCAAAATGACTAGAAACATCTCTTCTTGAATCAATGATATTGAGAGACTTATTGAAAATAGCTTTGGCAGGAAAAAAAAACAACTAACTTGCAAATTATAGAACAAATCTTTAATTAAGGAATACTTTATACAAATCTGATTTCTGATTTTTAAGTGCATCAGCAAATTATTTCATCATAGATTATCCTCATTTATTGAACTGTTGCTGAGCACTGAGTACAGTTTTAGTGCGAGCTATGGATCTCCCCACAATCTTCTACTAAGTCCATATTTTGCTAGCTTGCTCATCATTGGTAGAAGAACAGTAAATAAATCATTTCCAGTTGGTATGATATAACTCAAGGCCATCAAACTCTTGGCCTAGGGAGGGACTGGATGCATCACGTGCTGGCCAACCCATGTCCAGTTTAGAGAAGGAGGAAAAAGTCCTGATACGTCATATGATGCTGCCATGATGATATGAGTTTGACACCCCTGATGTAACTGATGATATGATGGCATGATGTAACTTTCACCAGAAGACAAGAAATAATGGATGGAAACTAAACAAGGAAAGAAACAACCTAGAACTAAGGAGAAATTTCCTGATGGTGAGAGCAATCAACCAATGGAATAGGTGGCCTTCAAAAGTTGTGGGTGATCCATCACTGGAGGCTTTCAAAAAGAGACTGGACAACCATTAATTCAAAATGATATAGGCTCTCTTGCTCAAGCATGGAGTTGGAGTAAAAGACCTCAAGGGCTCTTCCAGCTCTATTCTGATTGATTGATTAATTGATTAAGTTTTTAGCTTAATGGTCTACATCGTCAAGGAGTTTTGGTGGGCTTGGTGAATAACACATTCTGGAGATTCAACACATTCTTACATAAAATAAATGAAACAACAATGTTAACTCATCTAGCTTAATGAGAATGTCAAACAGGCTGCATGTTTACCTTCTAGGTAGTTCTTTGGTGCTTCAGAAGCTATTTATAGGAGTGGTTGCAAAAAAAAAGTTATCACCAAGAACTTCAAAGCAGGACTCTTTATTTGCCCTCTCTTCTTTTGCTGTTCAGCTCATGGGCTGCATTTTGAGGCTAACGAAATGGCAACTTCATGAAAATCTGTGAAGATGGAGAGACAGAAAAGACCCATGGCAGATCCCCAGCTACAGGAAGATCCAGAAAGCAGCAAAGTAGAAGGTGACTCAGGAAGCCAATTGGATGTGTTAGCCAAAGCGCACGAATTCTTCCAGATCTGTGATGTAGAAAGGAAGGGGTTTATTGCTCGCCATGACATGCAGGTAAATTGCAAAGGGTAGATTTATAAGTATTTGTTCATTTTTTTTTTCAAGGAACCATTTATCTCTCCTGCTTGAAGTTACCTTGGGTGTCAGCCAGCAAGAATTAATAGCTCTTTTATTCTCACATGGTTTTTTTTTTTTTTAAAGTATTCCATTCAATCATGCTGGATTCTTGGAGATTGCCTGGATATGTCCCTATAGTTTACTTGGCAAAATTTTCCAGAAATATTTTGCCATTGCCTCCTTCCTAGGGTTGAAAGAAAGTGACTGGCCCAAGGTCGCCCTGCTGGCTTTGTGCCTAAAGTGGGACTAGAACTCAGGGTCTTCTGGTTTCTAGCCTAATACCTTAATCATCATACCAAACTGGCTCTATCGCTTCATTACTTGGCTGTGAATTAGTTCAACACATGAAAGATACACACAAGATGAAGGATGTGAATCTGACAGAAAGTCCCTTATGGGTATTAGTTTACATATTGTTTAAGAGAGTCCCAATGAGTAGGTCTATATAGTGAGGGCTGAATAGGAATTTTAGGGTCATTAGACCTGCATTAAAGGTCCTGGGACAATGGACCTTATGGGAGTTAATTCAAGATTAGATGCCAATGATATGTCCATATGATAAGCAACCAGAAAATTTAGGAATATGGAAAGAAGCAGGAAGGCTGTTTACAGGAAAGGGATACTCCAGCCATGCATCATGGCTGGAATTGATGTCCTTTCCTTAGAAGGAGTCACAGAGAACTTTGCACACCTTAGGGGATAGAGATAGATTCATTCATTCATTTATTCATTCATTCAGTTTGTATAGCTGTCCAATGTTTCATCATTATAACTACAAGGACTGTCTTACGGTGGAGCTTAGAATCAATTTTCTTTATAGAACAAATGTCTAGGATCCTCCAAATCTGTCTAGGGTCTCTGCTAGCCAAAGGATAAATCACCATGACAAGAATGTGAAGCTCGATCCTGGTTAAAAGGAGGATAATGATGACCAAAAGAGTTGAAAAACTAAAGGCGGTCCCCGACTTACCACCATAAGGGAGCCCAACATTTCTGTTGCTAAATGAGACAGTTCAGTGAATTGTGCCTTGTTTTACGACCTCTCTTGCCACAGTTCTTAAGTGAATCACTGCAGTTGTGAAGTTGGTAATATGGCTGTAGAGTGAATCTGGCTTCCCCACTGATTTTGCTGGTCAGATGGTCACATAAGGTGTTCACAATCACATGACCCCTAGACATTGCAACTGTCATCATATGAACCAATTGCCAAACATCTGAATTTTGATCACATGACCATGGGGATGCTACAGAGGTCAAAAGTGTGAACAATGGTCATAAGTCACTTTTTTCAGTGCTATAGTAACTTCAAACGGTCCTGAAATGAACTGTTGTAAGAAGAGGTCTACTTGTCATTTGAAAGGAATTGTCCTTCATCATATCTACAGAATTTTGTGTCACTGATGGCTATTTAATTTAGACATTGCATAGATTTCAAATTTCTTTGGTGCCCTTCTAATCCAGACCATTATCTTAGTAAGCCACAGGCTGAAGTCCTCATAAGTCAATGAGGCTTATTTCTTACTAGATAGTTGCAATCCCACTGGGTAAAAAGAAAAGCAATCTTCCATTCACCTAAATTATTTGTCCATTTTGTTTTCAAGATCTTTTCAAAACTAACCTTTTAATTTACACATAACGCCTGTGTAACTGAGGAAAACACTGTCCTTTTAGAGACTCCATGGGGAGTTACCTCTTTTCCCCGAAGAGCTGGAGAAAGTATTTGACACTCTGGATGCAGACGGCAACGGCTCTCTTACTCTAGAAGAATTCACCACCGGATTCAGTGAGTTCTCAGTCTACATCATGCTTTACAAGTAATTCACCTAACAGTCAATTCCTATTCTGGTGGTTCTTTTATGCGTTCATTTACATTACTTGATTTCTCATTTTTCTGTAGCATTACATGATCTAGAGAAAAGCCAATAGCAATAGCACTTAGACTTATATACCACTTAGACTTATATACCACTTCACAGTGCTTTACAGCCCTAAGTGGTCTATAGAGTCAGCCTCTTGTCCCCAACAATCTAGGTCCTCATTTTACCGACCTCGGAAGTATGGAAGGTTGAGTCAATCTTGAACTGGTCGGAATCGAACTGCTGGCAGTGGGCAGAATCAGCCTGCAGTACTGCATTCTGACCACTGCACCACAAGGAAAGAGAATGAGAAAAGGAATGAGGGGGGAGGGAGGAAGGAATAGCAATAGCACTTAGACTTACATACCACTTCATAGTGCTTTACAGCCCCTCTCTAAGCGGTTTACAGAGTCAGCCTCTTGTCCCCAACAATCTGGGTCCTCATTTTTCCCACCTCGGAAGGATGGAAGGCTGAGTCAACCTTTGAGCCTGGTGGGATTCGAACTGTCAAATTGCAGGCAGACAGCAGTTAGCAGAAGTGGCCTGCAGGACTGCACTCTAACCACTGTGCCACCGAGGCTCATGGGGTCCTTTAATTGGGACATTTCTTTCTTTGGGTTGTTCCATTGATTAATTGTTCTCGCTGTCAGGAAATTTCTCCTTACTTCCAGGGTGGATCTCTCTTTAACAAATTTCCACCCATTACTTCTTGTCCTCTGGTGCTTTGGAGAATAAATTGACCCCCTCTTCTCTGCGACAGCCCCTCAAATACTGGAAGATAGCCATCATGTCAACACCCCCCCCCCCAATCCTTCTCTTTGGTAGGTTAGGCTTACCTAGTTCCCTCAGTCATTCGTCATGCGATTCTCTCTATTTACTCACCTGTGTTTAACATTTAACACTCGGTGTGGATTCAGTTCCTTCCTATATCCTGGATGACTAATCCCATAGCCTTGCTTGAGAAGACTTAGTTTTCTTTCTTTCTTTCTTTCTTTCTTTCTTTCTTTCTTTCTTTCTTTCTTTCTTTCTTTCTTTCTTTCTTTCTTTCCTTTCTTTCCTTTCTTTCCTGTCTTTCCCTTCTTTCCTTCCTTCCTTCCTTCCTTCCTTCCTTCCTTCCTTCCTTCCTTCCTTCCTCCCTCCCTCCCTCCCTCCCTCCCTCTCTCTCTCTCTCTTTCTTTCTTTCTTTCTTTCTTTCTTTCTTTCTTTTTCCACAGCCAATTGCCTTTCTCAGAAGAAATCCCAAAGGAGAAAAGCATTCAGCAGTGCCTTCCTTTGCTATCCAACCTCAAGGGGAGATGCTCATCTTAGTACAGGGGTGTCAAACTCGATTTCATTGAGGGCTCCATCAGGGTTGTGTTTGACCTCGGGGGTGGGCGTGGCTGGGGTGGGCATGGCCATCTCAATGTCACTTGTATTTATCCAGAATGGGGGCACTGTGGTGGCCAAGCGCTAAGGCAGGACTTCCCTCTCTCTCATAATCTTCCTTCCTTCTTTCCTTCCTTCCTTCCTTTTCTTTTTCCTTCCCCTTTCTTTTTCTTCCCTTGCTCTCTTCCCATCTTCCCTTCTTTTTCTTTGTCTTTCTTCTTTCCCTTACTCCATTCCTGCCGCTCCTTCTTTTTCCTTCCTTCTTCATTCTCCTTCCTTCCTTCCTTCCTTCCTTCCTTCCTTCCTTCCTTCCTTCCTTCCTTCCTTCCTTCCTTCCTTCCTTCCTTCCTTTCCCTTTCCTTATTTTTCCTCCCTTGCTCTCTTGCTCTCTTCCCTTTTTTTTCTTTGTCTTTCTTCTTTCCGTTTCTCCATTCCTGCCCCTTCTTGCATGCTGAATGCAAAAGGGGGAAACATTTCTCCTTTTGTTTTACTTTTAGTTTGTTTTGCTAGATCTCCATCAGTGAAAATGGAGCTCAGCAGGGCCATGCATGGCAGAGGGCTGCATGCGATTGAAAACGGGCCCAGGGCCCCCCGCATCCCTCCCGGGCTCCATTTTTGCTGGCAGAGGCACCACAAGCTGTTCCTCCACTGTTTCCTGGGTAGCCCTGCAGGCCAGATCTAAGCCCTCCAGCCCGCAGGCCTTGAGTTTGACACCCTGCCTTAGTAGATCTTAGTCTGCAGCTCAGTTATAAGTATTTTGGTGATTTAATGGAGACTTAAACAGTGATTGTTGATTTAATGGAGACTTTAATTGAGCTTCTGTTGCTAGAGGGACTCAATAAAATGTTCACGGCATGAGATACTACCAGGCCATTTACTGGACCTGATTATCTATTTGTCATTCAGTATACTGAAACTTAAAGTCCCTCTGCTCTTAATGTACAGGTAGTTCTTGACTTATGACCAGAATTGAGCCCAAATTTCCATTACTCAGCGAGACAGTCTTTAAGTCAGCTTTGGCCCATTTTACAGGCAGCTCTCAACTTCTGTCCACAACTGAGCCCAAAATGTCTGCTGTTACAGTCAGAAATTTGTTAAATGAGCTTTGGCCCATTTTATGACTTTCCTTGTTTGACTGAATCACTGAAATTGTTAAAATAGCACAGTCTGGCTTCCCCATGGACTTTGCTTGTCAGAAGGTCGCAAAAGGGGATCACGTGACCCCAGGGATACTGCAATTGTGAGTCAGTTATCAAGCATCCAAATGCAAATCACATAACCAAAGGGATGCTGCAACGGTCACAAATGGTGTGAAAAATGGTCATAAGCAGGGGTGAGATTCAAATTTTTTAACAACCAATTCTGTGGGCATGGCTTAGGTGGTGGATGTGACTTGGTGGTCATGTGACTGGGTGGACATGGCTTCATGGTCATGTTATTGGCTGGGCGTGGCCAACTCAATATCACTCACATTGAGGCACACATCTCCTCGCCTGGCCTCTCATGACTGTGGGAATGCTGCAACAGTCGTAAGTGTGAAAAATGGTCATAAGTCACTTTTTTTCAGTGCCATTTTAACTTTAAATGGTCACTCCACCATTTAAGTACCAGCAAAGGAGTGAAAAAAAAAAAAACTCCAGAGACTTTCCTGAGACAGGAAGTCTAGTCCTGCCAAGAATGTAATAAGGGTCAACGGAGAGGCAGTTTCTATAAGCAACACCAGAATGTTTCCTCCCTGCCTTCCTTACAGGATTAGGTCAGTAATTTCTTCTAACATCCGGTTCTCCGAACTGCTTAGAATGTTAACAACCGGTTCTAGCGAATAGGTGCGAACTGGCAGAATCCCAACCCTGGTCATAAGTAACTTTTTCCAGTGCCATGGTAACTTTGAACAATCACTAAACAAACTCTTGTAAGTCAAGGTCTACCTGTACAATCCTTTTTATTAAGTGCCACCGTTACTAAGTGGTACTTAACAATTGGAGTTGTTAAGTTAGGGCCAGGGCTTCTTAAGAAGAGCTTCTTCATCAACTTTGCTTTCACAAAGTGATCCTATGACCCTGGGAGAGTGGAACGGTCATAAATATGAATCAGTTGTCAAGAGGCTGGATTTTGATCATTTGGCCACTGGAAATGCTGAAATGGTCATAAACATGAAACAGTCATAAGTAATTTTCAGGGCCGTTGCAACTTTAAACAGTCATTAAATCAACTCTTGTAAGTCTAGCATTATCCTGAAACAGTTTAATGAATGTTGTAGAATTTTGATGCTCTTCTGTTGTTATCTTTATCAGAAAATAACACCCTTTTTTTCTTCCAGATTACAGGAGCTAATTTAATATGATTTTTTCCTCACGGTGTCACAACTAGATTTTTTTGTTCTCATTTTATTGCAAATACCTCGAGAGCCAATAAAAGCAAATCTTTTAAAACCTGCAGGCCAGTTTTTGTCGGGGAGGAAGGAACCTTTTGCTGAGGTCTGTGAAACTGGTTTTCATCCTAAACCGAAAGAAAGCGTTGCAGCAGGGAATGAAGAAGAAGAGCAGTTTTCAAATCTCATGGAACAACTTGGAGCCGAGAATATCTTGAAGGAGTAAGTATTGCCACTGAAGCAATGAAGGTGAAGAAGCAGAGAAACACCATTGATCTGGTTTGTGCTATTTTGACCTGGAAAAAGGTCAGGTGTATGAATGCTGCTTTATATCAAGGTTGAAAAAATATGTCCACCTGTGCACCTTATTTTAAAAAAAAAAACTTATTTTACAATTTCCATCTGTTAATGCACTTATTTTTCAGTCTCCCAAGAGGGCAGATCCAAAATGAGTTTCTGTGGTTCTATACTTTTTCCAGAGAACATAGAACAGAATTGGAAGGGACCTTGGAGGTCTTCTAGTACAACCCCCTGCTGAAGCAGGAGACCCTTATACTATTCTGGATAAATGGTTGTCCAGTCTCTTCTTGAAACCTTCCAGTGATGAAGCTCCCTCAACTTCTGAAGGCAACTTCTGTTCCATGGGTTGATTGTTCTCACTATCAGTAAATTTCTCCTTGGTTCTAGTCTGAAAGATAGATTTCTTAAAAATTATTTCAAGTTCAGTTTTCTTACTGTAATGGAGAGCAGATTTGATGGGAGTTGCTAGTGCATATTTTAGGTGGGAACTTTTAACTATAATTGTATTGGAAAATTGGGAAATTCAGTCATTCTAAAATAGAAACTGGGCCTCAGCTTGTACCTATTACAAATGTGCCTCAAAGGATGTGCTTGATATCATGAATTCCAAATACCTTTAAGCTGTTGCAACATCCTTGTCATCAGGTAATTAAAATTTGGAAGCTTGGCCACTGGCTCATATTTATGACAGTTGCAGTGTCATGGAGTCAGATCAATGGGGAAGCCAGATTCACTTAACAATCGTGTGACTAACTTAACAACTACTCTGATTCGCTTAACAACTGTGGCAAGAAAGGTCATAAAATGGGGCTCAGCTCACTTAACAACTGTCTGGCTTAGCAGCAGAAATACTGGGCTCAATTATGATCTTTGACTTAAGAACACCTGGATTTACTTTTATGAGGTTTTTATCTTGTTTTTATTCTCCATTGGCTGCCCACAGCCATAGATTTAAGATGGAAGACCATGTAAGTTTAATAAATAAATAAAATCAGAATTGGAAGGGGGACAAAAACCAGGAAAAAGCCACTGATTCGTTCATCTAGCCTCAGAATTCTAACTTTGTGGTACCAGAATGCTAAAATTATATTTTCTCCTGAAACCTCTGAGAATTAGATCCTAATCTGCATTTCTTTTCTTTTTCTTTTTCTTTTCCTCCAGTGAAAATGACGTGAAGAAACTCTGGCTGCACTTGAAGAAACATGAGCCTCACCTCCTTTCCAATTTTGAAGAGTTCCTGACGAAAATCTTCTCTCAGCTCCACGAAGCTGACGATGAAAAGAACACCTTGGAGTGTGCCCTGCAAAAGTAAATGCTTCTTTTTATGAGAGCTTTCTCAGGGTATTTACCTCAGCTTTCTTTCATCAGGATTCTTTTGGGGCAGAAACCTCTGCAAGAATGCGCAAAATGCATGTTGCAAGCTACGGTGGCAGGTTTGATGGGATCCACACAAGGTTTTTGGCCCCACGAGTATAATATCCATTCCATTAACAGTGCCGTGCGCTTCCATCGGCCATCCTGTATGGCAAGTATAAAAAGATGCCATTGAAGAAAAGACTCTGTTCCTGCGGCTCAGGAGAGGTGGAGGCCGTGGGTCACAAGCCCCATAGATGTCCCTTTTACAGAGAGATTAGGATAAAACATATTCTGCCAATAACTGCTAGGTATCCTGTCCATTCTGACACAGCTTACCTTCAGTGGCTGAACAGTCCATAACAACAGCGCAGGTGGCTAGATTCTGCACAGCAGCACTGGGGATTTGTCAGAAACATGTGTCTTCTATAGCTATATTATATAACAGTGCTGGCAAACCTTTTCTGCACCGGGTGCCCAAATCGGAATGCGCACGCATGAGCGTGCATGAGCACATGCCGGAGTACCGGAAAACTGAAGACTAGCTGGCCAGTGCGTGCATGCCTGATTTTTGGTTGTTTTCGGGGCTGTTTTTTGGCCTGAAAATGGCCCGAAAAACGGCCTGTTTTTTGGGCATTTTTCAGGCTGTTTTCAGGTTGCTTTTCAGGTCGTTTTCCAAAAGATGTGTGCCAAAAAATGGCCTAAAAACGGTCCAGAAAATGGCCTGCTTTTGGGCTGTTTTTCAGGCTGTTTTCAGGCTGTTTTTGGGTGCGAAGACCAGCTGGCCAATGCCAGAAACCAGAAGAGCAGCTGGCAATACCACGCATGCCACTGAGAGGGCTCTGCTTGCCATTTTTGGCACATGTGTGCCATAGGTTTGCCATCAGTGTTATACAACAAATGTGGCAAACCCTTTGCACTGCTTAGTCATTTCCCTTTGAGTGTTGAACCTACAATGGGCCACACAGTTTATGGGTGATAATTTTAGAATGGTCAGATCATCTGTAATTGGCAAATTGGATTTTATCATAGATTTTATCTGTTTCTTATTATTTTATTCTATAATTTTTAATTGTTCATTTGCTGAGTATTTTTATTTTGTTCTGGTCTCTGGTTTAAGACTGTAATCATAAATTGATTGATTGGATTGAATCCCATTAACCGCTCGTAGAATCTGCATCTAGGATGTACAGATAGTCCTCAATTTATAGTCCACAATTGAATCCCAACATTTCTGTTGCTAAGTGAGAAAGCTACTAAGTGAATTTTGACCCATTTTGTGACCTCTCTTGCCACAGTTCTCTATAGTTGATATGTTAGTAACACAGTTGTTATGGGAATTTGACTTCCTCCATTGATTTTACTTGTTGGAAAGTGGCAAAAAGGAATCCCATGATACCCCGGACACAGCAGCTGTCACAAATGTGAGCCAGTTGCCAAGCACCTGGATTTTGATCATTTGACCACAGGGATGCTGCAACAGTCACAAATGTGAAAAATAGAACAGAATAGAATTCCTTTATTGGCCAAGTGTGGTTGCACACACAAGGAATTTGTCTTTGGTGCAAATGCTCTCAGTGTATATAAAAGAAAAGATACATTCGTCAAGAGTCAAGAATCATCTGATACAACACTTAATAACAGTTATAGAGTACAATAAGCAATCAAATCATACCAGGAAACAATAAATAAAAATTGTAAAGATGCAAGCAACAAGGTTACAATCCTACAGTCACAAGTGGGAGGGGATGGGTGATAAGGAATAATGAGAAGATTAACAGTAATAGTAGTGCAGATTTTGTAAATAGTTGAACAGCACTGAGGGAATGTTTATTTAGCAGAGTGATGGCCTTCGAGGAAAAAACTGTCCTTGTGTCTAGTTGTTCTGGTGTACAGTGCTCTGTAGCATCGTTTTGAGGGAAGGAGTTGAAACAGTTTATGTTCAGGATGTGAGAGGTCTGTAGATATTTTCACAGCCCTCTTTTTGACTTATGCAGTATACAGGTCCTTAATTGGAGGCAGGTTCGGCCATTGTTTTTTCTGCAGTCCTAAAACTAGCTTTTTTTCCAGTTCTTGGTAGCTTTGAACAGTCGCTAAACAAACTGTTGTAAGTTGAGAACTACCTGTACTGAAATGTTGCTGAGCATGACTTGCACAGCAACTGTAGGGGTTTATTTGGGACATTTACCTGTCTAGCCATATTGCATTTTGCCACTATTGCAAACTGGACTTTCTTTCAAAAGGGAGATTATACGGCTTCTCATCTCTAATATTTTTCCTGGTGCTCCAATTGTAATTTATTATATTTTTTAAAAATCCCACATCAGCAAAATGTCTGCTTACGATGATGAAATCCAGCATCTGTATGAAGAAATGGAACAGCAGATCAAAACTGAGAAAGAAAAAGTCCTTTTGGAGGCAAGTATCTTTTTAACTTGGACATTGAAGAACAGATGGATGTAGGATATGAGTATAGAGTTATTCCCACGCTATAGTAGTAATAGTAGCAAAATATTTGGTTTGTTTAAGATACGAGTTAAAATGCTGAAATCGTTCCCTTTGTCTTTAAATCCTACTACTTAGCCAGAAGCTTCAGGCTCTCTTTTCCATCAGATTCTGCCTTCCTTGACGCAATGCACTCTGGTTAACAGTCAGGTAGTCCTCAACTTATGACCATAATGGAGCCCAATTGTGAGTCGTGATGATCATAAAGCAGGTGATAATGTGACCAACCTGATTTTATGACCCTTGTCATGCCAGTGGTTAACCAAAACGTGCTGTTAAACTTGGGCCTTTAAGTTTAACACCCCTGAATCTAAAATCATAGCACTGGAAGGAACCTTGGAGGTCCTGTAGTCCAATTCCCCCAGTCCAAGGTAGGAAACCTTTACTATTTTGGACATATGGTTGTCCACTCCCTTCTTGAAAACCTCCAGCTATGGAGCACTCGTAATTCCTGGGGGCAAGCTGTTCTACTAACGAAAACAGGTAGCCCTCGACCTATGACAGTTTGTTTAGTCAAACATTCGAAGTTACAAGGGCACCGAAAAAGGGGACTCGTGGCTGTTTTTCACACTTACGACCGTTGAAGCATTCCCCATGGTCATGTGGTTTACACACTCGGATGCTTGGCAATTGGTTCATATTTATGATGGTTGCAGCGTTCCGGGGTCATGTATTCCCCTTTTGCAACCTTCTGACCACCCACACCAAAGGAGAAGGCTATTAACAGCAGTGTAACAATTGCAGTGATTCACTTAATGTGAGGGAAAAAAACGGGACTTAAATTTCTGAACACATTTCTTACTTAACGACATACATTTTGGGTTCAGTTTTGGTTATATGTTGAAGACCGCCCATAGTTCTTGCTGTTGGGAAATTGCTCCTTAGTTCCAGGTTGGATCTCCCTCTGATGAGCTTCTACCTATTGTTTCTTTTCCTGCCTTCAGGTGCTTTAGTAACTCCTTCCTCTCTATGACAGCCCCTCAAATATTGGAAGACTGCTATCATGTCTCCCCAAGTCCTTCTCTTCGTTAAAGTAGCTATACTTGGTCCCCTCAATTGTTCATTATACGGTTTAGCCTCTGGACCTCTTATTATCTTTTTTTAATTTGTGCAAAGCAAACTTGAAAGCTCTTTGTGCGTGTCTGTGTGTGCATGTGTGTGTTTGTGTGTGTGATTTTTCTTTTTTATGTATGCATTGCAAAGCAACAACAACCTACCACTGGTCTATTCTTACAATTTGTGTTGTGGTTCGCCAGCAGCTGGTGCAGCCGGCAGTGGAATCAGACAGTGGGGAAGAATGGGGACCAGTCAGGGAGTCTGGAGAGGACTTGGATGAGGGTCTTGTGTCCAATGCAGAGATGGGGCCAGGACTATCTGGGAGTTATGTGCTGACCCCAGAGCCTCCAGAGTCTGGCAGCAGCGAGGCAGAGGACCCAGGAGAGCCTGGTGCGCATATGCGCAGAGCTGCTAGAAGGCGAGAGCAGCTGAAACAAAAGGGGCAACTCGGGAGTAATGCTGGGAGGTTTTATCCCTCCCATAAGGGATAAAAGTCAGACCTCAATGACGAAAGCTTTGCAGGAAGCAAAGCAGTTCGATAGATTCTGAGTCCTCATTGAATGTCTGGTTGGTTTTCTCTGGTATTTCAGTTGGTTTCTCTTATAATTGGATACTTCTCTTTTTGGCAACATTCCACAGCACTGAAAGGCATGTGCTTATCTTGGGGAACTGTTTATAATTAGTTTTGCTTTTAAAATAAGTTTGTGTTTAAGTACATTTGACAAAGCCTGGGTCAGAACAATTTGTTGTTTTGTTTTGTTTTTTAACCCTAATCAGTTCTTTTAACTAAAAACCTCTGCTCTTTGTATTATTCTTTTCTTCTTTTTATTGTTTGTTATTATTTCCTGCATACGTTATAGGTTAATTAATTAATGCTCTTGCTAGATCTTACATTTGAGGTTTATTTTAACCCTGTTATTGTAATGTAGGTACTGATGAGTCAATATGAAATGCTTGCATGTACCTCTGTTCCTACTTTTGACCGTATTGTTTAAATTATTAAAAGGAACTAATTGTTTTAAACTTGCTGTTGTCCAATTTTGCAGGGCGCTGAGAGGTTCCAGTCCCGACAGCAGGAACTGGAACAAAAACTTGTCGAAAAGGAGAAGGAATTTGAGCAACTGTCTCAGAAGCAGAAAATAGTACGGGGAAATTATGGTGTTACAATAACAGCAAATTTTTAAGCTTAGCCATACAGTGGCAATCTGCTATATCATTTTAGCTGCACTTAAGCCTTGAACCAAGTCATGCTTGTTGGTCATGCTTGTACAGGTATTCCTTGATTTACAACAGTTCATTGAGTGACTGTTCAAAATTACAACAGCACTGAAAAAAGTGACATATGATCATTTTTCACAAACAACCATTGCACCATCCCCATGGACAAATGATCAAAATTTTGACAACTGACTCATATTTATGATGGTTGCAACAGAGTCGTATGATTCCCCTTTTGCGACCTTCTTGACAAGCAAAATCAATAGGGACGTCAGATTTACTTAACTACTGCGTTACTGACTTGATGACCTCAGTGATTCACTTAACAACTGTTCAAGAGAGGTCGTAAAATGGGTGGCAAAATTTACTTAACTTCTGTCTTGCTTAGCAACAGAAAATTTTGGGCTCAATGGTGGTCATAAGTCAAGGATTACCTGTATTTTGTGGTGGTTTGCTTCAGAGGTAGTCTTCAGCAGGTTCTGGCCAGATCTGGAGAACCAGTAGAGGAAATTTTGAGTATTTCAGAGAACCAGCAAATCCCACCTCTGACTGGCCCTGCCCCCATCTATGCTCTGCCTCCCATTGAGTCCCAGTTGATGGGCTGGGTCTTCTTTGGTTGCTCTGCACAGGAAAACAGAGCTGGAAAGCAGGTTAGTGGGGTGGGGAGGCAATGGGGATTTTGTAGTAACCTTCCCCTGCCACGCCCACCCAGCCACACCACGCCCATCAAGCCATGCCCACAGAACTGGTGGTAATAATTTTTGAATCCCACCACTGGTTTGTTTGCTTTCTGGAATACTCCACTGGACGAAAAGTCTAAAAAGCAAAAAATTTCATTTCTTCTGCTGCTTCATCTGATAGGAAAGAAATTGGGAGCTTAAAAGCCACCACACTGCCTGACCGATAGGACCTCTGGAACAAATCCTTTTAAACAAAGATCAGCCCCTCAGATTGCGTTGTCCTCTGCTCATATTTCAAGTGTGATATAGTGAATTTAACTTCTTTAGCCAGCTGGCCAGTTGATCTGTATCACATAAATATCAGCCTGACCTCCATGGAACCGACTCAACTGAGCTCTTCCTGAGACATTGACTGGAAGCTGTAAATAACCCTGAGACATTGACTGGAAGCTGTAAATGCTTCTTATTGGTCTTTGAAGGTTCAAATGTAGGTAAACTAGAAGTTCACATGGCTTGAAATATTACACGTCCAGGCGATTGGCTTGTTGTCACTGTTCTTTGAGGATTTATGAGCCGTTTCTGCTACTTCCCCTCTTACCTGTTTAAGGCCATGTTCATTTTATTTGTGCTCTGTCAAAAAAGTGCCAGTTTCAGCCATCAGCTGCCTTATTACACTGTTGTCGTGGTAATGCTGGTTTAAGTCTAGATGATAAGATAATTAAATTTTGCCAAAAAAAAAAAAGGGAAAAAAAAAGACATTTTCTTTTATTGAGAAAGATTGTTTATTTATTTAGTGCAAGTGATTCTGTAATTGATTGAATGTAATCAGATTGCAAAACCACCATATATTATACGTCTTTCGTGAAAATGTTTTGCTCCTCATCCAACAAGCTTCTTCAGCTCTGAAGAAGCTTCTTGGATGAGGAGCAAAACATCTTCAAAGAAAAACAAGAAAGTCCTGTTGCCTCTTGAAAAAAACACCTTTGGGACGTTTCGAATGGGTATCGAAATGAAAATCACCAACATTTTTAAAAATTGATTTGACTTTGGGGCATCTAGAGGTCTTTGCTAAATCTTTATAGATTTCTTTTTCCTTAAAAATGTATGTCTTTGCATTATAGCTATGTGTGTTTCTTCTTTTTTCTGCCATAGTTTTAAAAACAATAAGAATAAATTAAAAAGAAACCCACTCTGGAGGTGTTTTATGGACTTGCGATTAATAAAAATCCATTCCACTCATTTTTTTTTAAAAAAATATGGTTGTTCTATTTATACAGTTGGACAAACAATGCAAAGAGCTACGTAACGTTAAGTATGACACTACGACGGAAAATACCAAATTGAGGGTTACTAACCAAGAGCTTCTGAATTCTCTGGAGAGAACCTCCGAGGAGTTAATTATTGCTCAACAGCAATTGGAAATACTTCAGGATGAAGCTAAAAAACTGCAGGAGGAAAAGGAAATGTGCGTAATTCTAGAAAAGAGGAATTAATGTAAGGAGATTGATTTTAGAAAAGGATAGATACTTTATTACACAAATAAAATCACACCGATCACAGAGTGGCCACTGGAAGGAAAAAGTCTGCGGGTGGTGTGGAAATTTGCCCAAATAAGGTTTTATTAATTGCAACTGAGCATCTTTGTAATGTGAACTAGACAAAAAAATAATGTGGGTGAGTGTTGCGGTAATTCCACTACAGGTAGTCTTTGACTTATAACTACAATTGAGCCCAAAATTTCTGCTGCTACGCAAGACATTTGTTGACTGAGTTTTGCCCCATTTTATGATCTTCCTTGCCAAAGTTGTTAAGCGAATCTCTGCAGTTAGTAACACAAATGTCAAGTGAATCTGGCTTCTCCATTGACTTTGCTCCATTGACATGACCCTGGGCACTGCAATCGTCATAACTATGAGCCAGCTTCCAATGGTGTGAATTTCAATCACTTGAGTATAGGGATGCTGCAAGAGCTGTAAACGTGATGAATGGTCATAAACCAGCACAGTTGTAACTTCGAACGGTAACTCAATGTGACTAAATGAACAGTTGCAAGTTCAAGGACTACCTTGTATAGGAGCAAAATGTTGTGAAATTCAGATATGTGGTAACTCCCCTCCAGAATAGCTGTTGTGAAGGCATTACATTCTGAATTTGTAAACTGTTATTTGCTTTATATCTCTGGATGTTTTGAAAAAATGGGGAATTACCAGAGGTGGTATTCAGGCGGTTTGGACCGGTTCTGGCATGCCGATAGCGTAAATTTTGACCAGTTCAGAGAACCGGCAAAGGTTACCTCTGATTGTCTCCACCCACCTGCCCCTGCTGTTACCTCTCCTATATTCCCTTGTTTTTTACCTCAGCTGAGGCGTGGCAGAGCGATTGCCGCGCCTCAGCTGAGCTAAAAACAGTCCAGCTTACTAGCGTTGACAGAGGTCTGTCTTTGAGCTCTCTAAAGCGTGCGTGCATAGGTAGGAAACAATTTGGAAACCCACCACTATGAATGACTGTCCAAGGATGCATCTTTGAGTAGGAAAGCCATATCTGTTTGAGTTTCCGAATCCTCAGTGCCCTATTTAAGGGCTTTGCTTGCTCACAGGCCATCTTTGGGATTGCATCAAGTGCAAAACCACAGCACATACTTTCTCTCCCCTAGATATGAAAAGATAGTTCATCACTCTGTTAGAACACTTTTTCCGGTGGCTTTCAAGAGCACTGTGTTTTTTGTGCTGGGTGTTCTTCTCATTTGTTTTTATTTTCATGGAATTTTAGTCCATGATTTTTTTTTTTAAAAAAGTCTCTTTTTATTATGACAGAAGAGATTTAAATGACACTTATTATGAGCAGCATTAATTGTATTACATCACTGCAAATTCTTTTATTAGATTATGATTTGGATCATCTGGGAGAGAGAATAAACAATAAGTCGAACAGACATGTTCAGCAAGATGTGGAATAAAATTTGCTGATTTTGCTTGATTAAAATTGAAGAGGGTCTCCAGAGCTTCATTGAACTAATGCTGCATCTGTAAAATTGTGGATTCCCCCCCCCCCCCCAAAAAAAATGAAAGTTTAACAATCTTCCCACACTGGAAGATTTTACTTTTATTGTGTCTCAAGAGCAATTTTCTGACCAGATTGAGATTAAAAGTAGCCATTAACAGTAAATAAACTGGAGTAATTAGGAATTTGGACCATTTCTGTAGTTATTAGTGCAGTACTTAACAAAAGAGGGTAAATCACAGCTCTATTGGTATTTCGTCTAAGTAGATTGAACTGGACTTTGCATAACTCTTGTTTTATTTTTTCTCCAGTGAGGTTTGCCGAGTGACAGAAATATTAGAGAGGGAGAAATTAGGACTCCTTAAACAATTGGATTTTTTGAGGTAAGATTTCCAAAACAAGCTTTGTGTGTCTTTGTGTGTGTGTGTGTGTGTGTGTGTGTGTGTGTGCTTGTGTGGAAGTCATCTTCCTTTTTGATGAATGTGCTCTTTATTGTGGCATTATGTAAGGAGGACAGAGCTGTTTGTTTAAATAAAAACAGGTCAGGGATTGCATTCATATACATATTTTTCCCAGTAAAGTTGGAGCATTTATTATAAATTCTAGGTTGGATCATTCTAGATGGGCCTGTGAGACAGGGAGGCCGCTGTGCTTCCATTAATGACAAAAATTAAGAAGCACCTCCTAATCATGAGCCAGTATCTTCAAAAAGAACAAAATCATTTTGAGAACTGACAAATGGTTCATCCCTGCCCCAGTAGTACCTCTGTTGTATTCATTAATTTTTAGGTCCTGAGAAACACCAATCTGGGAAGGGCAGTACGTTAATTCAAGTTCCTGAAACAACAGGAAATCATGTACAGGTAGTCCTTGACTTACGACCACAATGGAGCCCAAGACTTATGTTGCTCAGTGAAACGTTTGTTAAGTGAGTTTCGCCCCATTTTATGACCTCTCTTGCAGCAGCCGTTAAGTGAATCACAGCAGTTGTTAAGTTAGTAACATGGTTGTGAAGCGAATCTGGCTTCCCATTGATTTTCTTTGTCAGAAGGTCGCCAAAGGGGATGTCGTGACCCCGGGAGGCTGCGACCGTCATAATTGGTTGCCAAACATCTGAATTTTGATCAGGTGACCATGGGGACACTGCAATGGTCGTAAGGGTGAAAAAACGGTCATAAGTCACTTTTTTCAGCGCCGTTGTAACTTTGAACAATGATTATATGAACTGTTGTAAGCTGAGGACTACCTGTATTGGTTGGTGTAGGAGAAAGGATGGCAGCATCTAGGGGTGGAATTAAAAGAGGAATCAGCCTAGAATCCCTACATAGTCACAAGAGAACTAAGTTCAACTTCCCTTGAATTCAATGGACCTTTATCTAAAATTTAAGCTGGTGCTAAGAGCTCATTGAGAAGTTTCCTGTGCATAGGCATTTTAGCAATAAATCAGTTTAATGCACGGGTGTCAAACTCGATTTCATTGAGGGCTGCATCAGGGTTGTGTTTGACCTTGTAGGGGGATGGGATGGGCGTGGCCTGGGTGTGTGTGGCCAGCTTGACATCACTCATGTTGGGGGCATCTGTGGTGGCCTCCTGCCAGCAAAAACAGGCTCCCAAGCTCCGTTTTTGGTCGTGACGGCCTCCTGCCACCCTCTGCCAGTGAAAATGGAGCTTGGAAGGAAGGGGAGCCTCCATTCTCCTTCCTCTTCGATGGGACCAGAGCAGCTGGCAGCAGATTCAAGCTGAAGGCTGTCTAATTTTGGATTCTAGGAGGACGGTATTTGGGGAGGCCCCTCAGGAACCGAATTGAATACGGAACAAACCAAACTGTTTTCTGGTCAATTTTCTGAATAGTGTAATTTGTACAAGGCTAACCCAGACCCTCATTTTGATCAGACCTCATTTGTCTTGATTTAGTTGTACATGGAATAGTTTTTGACTTAGAGCTGCTCAGAACTGGTTCTGTCTTCTTCTGCTTGGCTCCATCCTTAATTAGTCACTCTGTAATTGACCAGCAGAAGAAACATATCAAATTCTAATATTCAGAACCTACTTTTTAAAAATGACATCCCAGAATTTCCCCACAAAACAAAATAGGAATAAAAACCATTTAAACACCCTGCCCCCAAATTGGAAAAGTGGAGTACAGTAGAATAGAAGAAGTAGGTAGAGGCAGATATTTCTCTCTCTCTGGGCACAATGAGAATATATCTGCTGAACAAAGCACTGCGTTGGTGACAGGAAGGGCATCCGGCCAGTAAATACTCTATTAGCTCTATTCAGTTGCCCAGATTCCACCCCGCAAGGGATTATGGGGTCATTAAAAGAAGATAATGATGATGATTTCTCCAAGATAAATACTCTCTCTCCAAACTGGAAAAGTTTACTGGCAAATGGGAAATCGTGAAATATATCCTTTAATTTTGGTATTTTTCCTTCCTTCCTTCCTTCCTTCCTTCCTTCCTTCCTTCCTTCCTTCCTCCCTCCCTCTCTCCCTCCCTCCCTCCCTCCTTTTCTTCCTGTCATTTCCATCTCCTCCCTCCCTCCCTTTTCATAGAGAAAGGAACAAATATCTGAGTGATGAACGGGATGTGTGTCTTCAGCGGGTACGTTCATATCTTTTTGGAATACACACACACACACGAAAACTTTAGACAAAATCCGTTAACTGTAGCTTCACAATTAAAACTTCAAATTCCATCTCATTTAAACAATGCAGGCTCTATGCTCTACAGTAGAATTTGGGAGTCTGAATTTGAGCAGGGCATGTCTTGCAGCAGCCATTATTATGAACAATGTGGATGCTGTGATTACAATTACGATTGTAATACAGGTGGTCCTTGACTTACGTCCACAACTGAGCTCAGAATTACAGTCATTAAGTTGTTGCTGTCATTAAACAAAGCATCCCATCCCAGCTCTTCCCATTGCAGTCCTTATGCAGAGCATAAGGGCGCCTCAGGAGGCCCGGAGCTGCTGAAGGAATGGTTATAAATTGAGGACTGTTTGTATTCATTTAACTACATCCTATATCTGTCTTCTTTCTATTTTAATGCCTTTAAAGAGAAGACACAAAATGCAACAGGAGAAAGGAAATTGCCACTCTCTCACTCAGGTCACCCACCACTCAGAGCAGGGATGGGGGGAACACTGGCCCTTTTATGATCTGTGAACTTCAACTCCCATAATTCCCTGAGCCAGGAATGCTGACTAGGAGCCATGTTGGCTCAAGGAATTCTGGGAGCTGAAGTCCACAAGTCATAAAAGGGCCATCATTCCCCAAAAGACTCAGCTTTCTGGATAGCCAGAGGGTCCCCTGTCAGAATGACAGATGATGAAACGATTTATTGGTCATTATAAGCCCCTTGTCTTGAAACCAGGAGCAGCACACTGACTGACCATGTCCTTTTGATTCAGCGTGATATCCTCGATACCAAAATATGTATTTATTACTTTTTGATAATGATTCCATCAGAGACTAGAAACTCTGGAGCTTAATTGTCTGTCACTCGGCTTATGTAGCAATCCCACCTGGATCATCTGAGTTTTTTTTGAAATTCAGATCTCAATTACAAGGCTGCCTCCAACTCCCAGAATTCCTTAGCCAGCCATGCTGACAAGGAACCATGCTGGCTCAGGAACTCTGGGAGTTGAAGTCTATAAGTCATAAAAGGCCCATCGTTCCCCACCTCACACTTAGAAGATCCATGTCGTGAGACCAGATATTTCATTCTACTCATGCCCTGATCAATACCCGTTTTCTAATCCAGGGGTCTTCAAATTTTACAGCTTTAAGACTTGAGGATTGCAACTCTCAGAATTCCTCCTCCAGTGATATTAGCTCAGGAATTATGGGAGTTGAAGTCCATAAGTCTTAAGCTTGCCAAGTTTGAAGACCTTTAGTCTAATTCCATGATGGCAAAACTATGGCACACCTGCCACAGGTGGCATGCAGAGCCATTTATGCCTGCGTGAGAGCTGCAGGCAAACTTACCTCACTATGCATGCACACACTTCACAGCTGATTTTTGGCCAGTTTGAGGCCTTTTTTGGCCTCCCAAAGGCTTGAGGAAGGCTTCTGCAGGCCGAAAGCCTAGCCCCCTTTTGCCACTTCCTGTTTTTCTGAAAAATATCAGAAGTGATGAAACAGGCCTAGTTTTTGGCCTGCAAAGCATGCAGAAGCCTGCAAAAGCCTTCCTCAAGCCTCTGGGAGGCCGAAAAAGACCCCAAACCGGCTGAAAATCAGCTGTGAGATGCAGTGCAGGGAAGGAGGCAGTGGGAGGATTGTACGCACATGCATGGGGGTGTGGGGGGGGGGTGCGCATTGCCTTCTGGATGCTGGCACGCGAACATGCAAGCGCACGCACAATTTTTGGCACAAGAGCCCAAAAAAGTTAGCCACCACTGGTCTAATCAATGACCCAAAGGGGGATGAAGGATTTTTCTAGAAGCTGATGGACACTGGAGACAGAGCCTAGAGCTCTCATGTATTAGAAATCTAATTCTCATGTATTAGAAATCATTAACACCTTAAAATGGTACAGGTAGTCCTCGCTTTACAACGGTTTGCTTAATGACTGTTCGAAGTTAGCACAACATTGAAAAAAGTGACAATTTTTCACCTTTATGACTGTTGCAGCATCTCCACAGTCATGTGATTTACAATCGGATGCTTACCAAATGACTCATATTTATGACGGTTAAAGTGTCCCGGGAGTCATCCCCTTTTGTGACCTTCTGACAAGCAGAATGAGGAAGCCAGATTCACTTGACAACCATGTCACTAACTTAACAACTCCAATGATTCACTTAACAACCATGAGAAGAAAGGTCATAAAATGGGGCAAAATTCACTGAACAAATGTCTCATTTAACAACAGAAGTTTTGGGCTCCATTGTGGTTGTAAGTCGAGGACTACCTGATAGAAACAAGCCTATGGATATAATTTTGACATTCCGGCATAACCTCTATCGTTTTATGAAGTATATTTTGACATTTTAAAACAATATTTCTACAGAAATCCAGCTATGAGGCCCCTGTCCGTCAGAAGCAAAGGTCAGGCTCAATTATTGGCAAATATATCGAGAGAAGAAGTTCACTGAAGAGGTAAGCCTTCCGTTTTGTCTTATTATTATTATTTTTACATAACTTACAGAATTAGACAGTATTCACAGTACAGCAGGAAAAACGCTGTACTATTTTTTCCCAATATATTGTTTTTATTTAAAGGCATGTTTTACAATTTGCTGGAAATATCCGTTGATTAGAAACTTTACATGGAATATCTTATACAGGTGGTCCTCAACTTACGAGCACAATTGAGCCCAAAATTCATGTTGCTAAGTGAGAAAATTGCTAAGTGAGTTTTACCTGCTTTTATGACTTTTCTGGCCACATTTGTTAAGTGAATCCCTGCAGTTATTAAATTAGTAACCCGGTTGTTAAATAAATCATTGCTTGTCAGAAGGTCACAAAAGGGGATCACAGGAGCCTGGGACACTGCAACCATCATAAATGCGAGTCAGTTGTCAAGCACCCGAATGTAAATTTCATGGTGATGCTGCAACGGTCATAAGTGTGAAAAGTGGTCATGTTACTGTAACTTTGAATGGTTACTAAGCAAACCACTGTAAAGAACTACCTGTAGTATGTTAAGTTGTTAATGATTTATTAAAATACATTAGCCATTTAAAGCATGGGTCACCAACCTTTTGGACCTCAGAAACCACCAAACTCATAATTGATTTATTAAATGATTTAATTAAATCATTTAATATGATTTATTAATTTAATTTATTAATTTAATTTAATGAATTAAATGATTTATTAAAATACATTAGCCATTTAAAGCATGGGTCACCAACCTTTTGGACCTCAGAGACCACCAAACTCATAATTTTAAATCCTGTGGACCACTAATATGAATTTTGACTAACGGTGGCTTGCCGATGTTGATGGGAGAAAGAGAGAGAGACTTTGGGCTTCATGCAAGGAAAGCAGCAAAAGCAGCAAAAGTCTTTCTCTCCCCCAAACTCTGCCAGAAATGAGTCTTTGTGAGACTTGACATGCCGGTGCAGCCTCTTGGAGCAGGATGCCTTGCAGCAGGGGTCCCCAACCACCGGGCCCCGGACCGGTACCGGTCCGTGGATCATTTTATACTGGGCTGCAAAGAATGAATAATTGTGATTAAAATATATATAAAAATATGTTTTTGCTTCCGGGTGTCTTATTTTGAAATACAACCACTTCTGCCCTCGCCTAACTTCCGCGCCTAACTTCACGCCCACATTGCTAAAGCTAAGAAGCCCATTTCTATTGGGGAAGAATTGATTTTGCCGGTCCGCGAAAAAGTGTTTCTGTGTGAAACTGGTCCCTGGTACAAAAAAGGCTGGGGACCACTGCCTTGCAGGTTCCCAAAGACTCATTTCTGGCAGAGTTTGGAGGAGAGAAAGAAAGACTTTTGCTGTTTTCCTTGCGTGCAGCCAAAAGCAAAAGAAGAAAGAAGTGGAAAGAAGCAGACCGGTGGCCAGCTGGGGTGTGAGGGACATGTGGGGCAAGTTCTCCCCTCCCCCCTTCCCCCCCTCCCTTCACTACCTCATGCAAGCGACACAAGCCTTGTGTTCCCACAGACCATGTGGATGGCGCAGCCTTGTGTTCCCGTGCAGCCTGGCTTAATTGCTTTGGGGGGGACATTTCTCAGCGGATCACCAAAATTTTCTCGCGGACCACCAGTGGTCCCCAGCCCACTGGTTGACGACCATTGATCTAAAGGAGCACAAACGCTGGGATGGAGATTAGCAAGCCTGCATTCGAGATCCGTGTTCTGGCGTTGGATAGGGTTGAGCTCCCGTCCTTCACTCCAGCTCCTGCTGGGAACTTGAAAGGAGCCCCCAACTGGGTATCCCCTGGGCAATGGTGATGTCACCTACTAAATAATCCTTTCAACCCAGAAGTGCCTCAGTGCTTCTGACACAAGTGCAATTAGCCATATGCTATTTTCAATCTGCTGGGTTATTCCTCGTTTGTTGGCTATCTAGGTATATCCTATTGCTTGCATTGTTTTTTCTTCTTTACCGTATTATTCCTTTTTCCTTGAAAATAATAATAAATTAAGGAGTTTAAAAATAAAATTTCTGAGGATAAAATTTAATTTGAGGAATAAGTTCTAAATATAAAAAGTCGCAGGACAAGAGTTTCAATTTCTCATATTTTCTGAAATGTCCTAGACAGATGGTCAGCCATTGACATCTTTCCCTAAAGGAACCAATGGTTATAGAAACCATGGAAGTGATGGTGAGAAGCAAATTTTCCCTAATACATTCTAAAAAGTAAACGTGGCTCTATTGATTGGTGTTTAATAGTTGCATTTCATTGAAATCAAAGATAATATATAATTTTGAATTAGAGTGAAAAGGCACTGACTTGCAAAGGTTTGAATGTTCTTCCAATATTTTGAAAATTGTTCATGTACTGGATATTCCTCAACTATGTTTGAATTCAGTTCAGTGGTGGGTTTCAATTTTTTTTACTACTGGTTCTGTGGGCGTGGCAGGGGAAGGATACTGTAAAATCTCCAGTCAGAGGTGGGATTTGCTGGTTCTCCATCCAGAACTGGTCAGAACCTGCTGAATATACCAACTCTGGTTGAATACCTATTTCTGTGTATTATTCATTCAGCCATCATTGATTCATTTAAAACGGGTCTACAACTTTGGCAACTTTAGGACTTGTGGACTTCAACTCCCAAAATTTCTTAGCCATCAAAGCTGGCTGAGGAATTCTGGGAGTTGAAGTCTACAAGTCTTAAAGTTGCCAAGATTGGAGACCAGTGGTGGGATTAATTTTTTTTTTACTACCGGATCTGTGGGCGTGGCATGGTAGGCCTGGCAGGGGAAGGCTATACTGTAAAATCTCCAGTCAGAAGTGGTATTTGTTGGTTCTCCGAACAACTCCAAATTTCCGCTACTGGTTCTCCTGAACCGGTCAGAACCTGCTGAATACCCACCTCTGGTTCAGATATGAAAAATATGATGCAATGTTCAAATTTCCATTAGGTTAGAAATTACTGAGTTGTGTTTTTTTTCTCATCACTTTCCAGCGAGCCTTCAGAAGATGAGACGTTCAGTGTATCCCAAATAAGAAGTTCCCTTAGTATGAATGAGGATTTTTCATTAGATTCTGAGCCCCCTAAGCCTGGGGGGCTGACCCAGAGGAAGCACTTCAGAAGGCTAATATCCATTGAAGAAGACCATCTACCACATCTTCTCAATAGGACAGAGAAGCAACTAATACGGTGGTCCGAAGAAGATGAAGACGAACGAGGACCAGACATGAATGGAGTCCAACAGCAGTCACAGGTTGAACAAGCTCACCCCTCACCTAGGGAAGAGCCCGTAGGAAAAGAAAACTTGACAAATGTAAGGAGCAAAACTACTATTTAGATTTTACAGAAGAGAATATTTGTAGCTCAGTGTGTTGAACTGTGAGGTCCTTGGTGCTCTCAGAAGTGGGTTGTTTTCTTGCAGATTTTATTTTTAGATTTTATTTTGGATGAAGTGCATTTTTGGCAAAATTAACAGACTAATAGAATAACAAGAGTTGGCAATGACCTTGGAGGTCTTCTAGTCCAACCCCCTTCTCATGGAGGAAGCCTTATACCATTTCAGACAAATGGTTGCCCAGTCTCTTCTTAAAAACTTATAGTGTTGGAGCATTTACAACTTCTGGAGGCAAGTTGTTCCACTGGTTAATTGTTCTAACTGTCAGAAAATTTCTACTTAGTTCTAGATTGCTTCTCTCCTTGATTAATTTCCATCCATGGTTTCTTGTCCTGCCTTCAGGTGCTTTGGAGAATAGCTTGACTCCCTCTTCTTTGGGGCAGCCCCTGAGATATTGGAAGACTGCTATCATGTCACCCCAATCCTTCTTTTCACTAGACTAGACAAAAACCAATTCCTGCAGCTGTTCTTCGTATGTTTAGCCTCCATCCCCCTAATCATCTTTGTTGCTTTTATTTGCACTCTTTCTAGAGTCTCAACATTTTTTTAATATTGTGGTGACCAAAGCTGGATGCACTATTCCAAGAGAAATCTTACCAAGGCATTATTAATACATTTCTAAAAATTCACAATGAGATTTTACCTATCTGGTTATAAAGTTAGGTAAAGAAGGCAACAGCAGTACATAAGCTCTTTCATTATTAGTTCCAAATCAAATTGTCATAAATACTTTGGTCTCAATTGCAAAAAGTTTAAACCACATGTGAATAGATTCCAACGGTCACGTTTATATATAACGAGGAAAAATGTAAAGAAAGGTGTACTTTCCTTATTCAATCTGAGATTACATTAATATTATAAAAATGTAAAATGAGAAATGTTGTACTCTTGCTTCTATTTGAAGAACAAGAAATGTAAAACTCAGGAATAAAACTCAGGATCAAGAAATCAGCAGTGAGATTTCCTACTGTAAGCAAAGGTTAAAACTATATTGTCTTGTTCTTTTAATTTAACTTTTTAGTGCTTTATGTAATTATACATCCTGTATTTTAATATTTTATCATTGTTATTATGGTTCATTGCACAGTTAGCCCGATATTCAGGCTGAATTTGGCATTTTTGTCTACCTACTAAGACTTTCTCAAGGATTTGGGATAGGCAAAGGTGGATGTTTGATGGTGTTACATATATCATTGCAGGATGTAAGCTATTCTGAGTAACCCACCTTTTGCAATTGACCGATGAGAAATTTTGTCAAGTGCCACTGGTATCCAAGTGGTGCTCCAGTTGTTTTGGGATTATACGCAAGGCAAAAATACTATCATCTTTATCATGATCAATCTGTGATGACCTGGGGTGTGACACAAAAATAACACAGTCACCAAAGTAGAATAAATTTCCTTTAATACCTCCAATTTAGCCCCCAATGTCCAGTTATCCTTGGGTGGAGATCAAACTCTTCCAAAAACAGTCTACAAAGGGAAGAAATGCAGTACAGATAAAGTAGAAATTAAAAAAGCAACACAAACCATGCTGAAATAATTAGCACGGCAGGCCAGATTGATAAATTGTAGACTTCCACAAGATAATGCAGCAACCACAGTTGGGAGGACACCAAAACCCAGATAAGCCTGACAAAGATAATGCTTCCAGTAAGGAGCTGTGCTAAGTAACTTTGCTTCCAGTAAGGAGCTGTGTAAAATGCCTCACTTATATCCTGTTCTCCCAGCTGCAACTAATGAAAGGGATCAGGGCCTTTTTCTCCCCCATAAGACACATTGCTCCTTTCTCCGTTCCTCCCTGCGTGCCCAAGGATGAAGAAGGGATAGCCCTGGGTCTTCCTCTGAATGCTCAGCTGGACTGTACCCTTCTCCCGTTTCTTCCACAGCCACCAGAGCCACACTCCCACTCCCTGTCAGCTGTTCCACCTCTCCCTCGGAATCAGACTCCAACAAGGGCATGACACAATCATTGTCTTATGAATCCTAGATAAAAGAATCGCCCAGCCATTTCTCATTTACATATCACGTTCTTTTTTATCCTAAGCCTCACAAGGCAACCCCAAACACCTAATATTTGTGTTTGTGTGAAGGAGGAAGCATTCCGCATGGCTCCGGACCGTATATTCAAGATAGTTCTGGTGGGGAACTCAGCTGTGGGAAAAACGTCCTTTTTAAAGCAATTCTGCGAAGAACGGTTTTACCCAGGAACAGCTGCTACAGTCGGTAAGTAAAAGAGAACGGATATAGCTATGATGGACACCTGCCACTTATACCTGTGCAGGTATCTGGAATTTGGTAACTGCCAACATCCCTAAATTTTATTAATGCCTTTTTTTCCTTTTTTTAAACTCAAAAAGAAAACAATAACTATACAGGTGAATCCTTGACTTACAACCACAATCGAGCCCAAAATTTTCATTGCTAAATAACACAGTTGCTAAGCGAATTTTGTCCCATTTTATGTCCTTCCTTGCCACAGTTGTTAAAATGAATCACTGCAGCTGTTAAGTTAGCAACCCGGTTATTAACTGAATCGGGCTTTTTCCCCATTAACTTTTCTTGTCAGAAGGTCTCAAAATAGAACCCCACTGCAACCGTCATATATCTGAGTCAGTTGCCAAGTGGCTGAATTTTGGTTGTGTGACCATGGGGGGTGGGCATACTGCTATGGCCGTAAGTGTGTAAACTGGTCCTAAGTCACTTTTTTCTGTGTGTGTAGAAAACTGGTCAGAAACGGCTGAATACCACCTCTGTTCCCCACCCCACTAACCTGATTTCCAGCTCTATTCTCCTGTGCAGGGCAACAAAAGAAGATCCAACCAATCAGCTGGGACTCAATGGGAGGCAGAGAAGAGATGGGGGCGGGGCCAGACAGGTGGGATTTGCTGATTCTCCGAACGACTCAAAATTTCCACTACCGGTTCCCAAGAACTGGTCAGAACCGGCTGAAGACCACCTCTGAGCCAGTCCCCCCCTCTCTCTCAGCCAAAGGAAGAAGGCAAGGGCAAACTACTTCTCAGGAAATCTTGCCAAGAAGATTTAGTAGAACTTCTAGAAAAAACTGTGTTATTCATAGAGAAATGTATCAGAGTCCGGGAAGCCTATCAACATAATTATCCTATTTAACTTACTTCTAGGGTAATTAAGACAGAGTTACCCTGAGCCTCCTTCCCTCCCCTGAGCTTAGGTGGCCCTTTGGACCAACAATCCTTCTTCCTCCCCTCCTTTCTCAGAGCCTGTTAGACATCCTGTCACATTCTGGCCTTTTAAATGAGAGTAATAATAGCAATAATTTTCCAGAAGAACAGTTCCTGGTTGTCAGGTCAACCATATCAGACAGGTCTCGGCTAAAGAGTCAGACTAAATCTGTTCCAAGCAAAGCCATTCAATTCATGAGAGTACACCATTTGAATTTCATGTCGGATTGACTGTTGCCCCGATTAACATGGGTCACGTTGAAAGCTATGGCTTCTGGGCACTCATGGAAATAAATGTGTTAACAGAGTCCAGCTCCCTCTGCTAGACAAACCAAGGCATGGAGCTGACAGGCAATCAAAAGTGAATAATTTGATCAAAGGTTAAAAAACAACAACAACCATTTTTGTTATGGAATGTTTTTACCAACCGGAACCATCGGAACGAAGATTTCAAAAATGAAAGTACCAGCTTTGGGAAGAAAAACACCTGGATTTAGATGTTAACAAGCAGAGGCTTTATGGGCCAAAGGAGTGTAATCTTGAAAGACGAGTTCTGAACTGGAAGCAATTGGATTAGAGAACTATAAAATAACAGAGTTAAAAGGGACTTTGGAGATCTTCTAGTCCAGGGGTCGCCAACCTTTTGGACTTCAGGGACCACCAAACTCATAATTTTAAATCCCGCGGATCAGAGACCCTGGGAAAATCCCAAAAAAGTCTGCAGGAAAATTCCCCACCCCGTTTTCCTACCGATTGATCATTCTTTATTTGGGATCACAGGATACCGTCTCCAGCTCCATTCTCAGGGGAGAGAGAGAGAGAGAGGGAGAGAGGGGGGGGGGAAGAGAGACTTTTGGCTTCATGCAAGGAAAGCAGCAGAAGTAGCAGAAGTCTTTCTTTCTCTCCCCCAAACTCCCAGAAATAAGTCTTTGCCGGCGCAGCCTTTTGGAGCAGGATGCCTTGCGGGGTCCCAAAGACTCATATCTGGCAGAGTTTGGGGGAGAGGAAGAGAGATGTTTGCTGCTTTCCTTGCATGCAGCCAAAAGCAGAAGTAGAAAGAAGCAGCCCGATGATGCAAGTCTTGTCTTCCCGTGGGCCATGTGGGTGGTGCAGCCTTGTGTTCCCACACAGCCTGGATTAATTGCTTTGGGGGGTGATTTGGGATGACATTTCTCTGTGGACTACCAAAATGTTCTTGTGGTCCTCGGCCCACTGGTTGGCAACCACTGTTCTAGTCCAACTCTCTGCTCAATCAGCAAACCCTACATCATTCTGAACAAATGGCTATCCTATCTTTTCTTAAAACCTCCAGGGATGGAGCCCCCACAACTTCTGAAGGGAATCTATTCCACTTATTAATTGTTCTCACTTTTAGAAAGTTTCTCCTTAATTTCAGGTTGCTTCTCTCCTTGATTAGTTTCCATCCATTGTTTCTTGCCTTGCCTTCTGGTGTTTTGGACAACAAATTGACACCTCCCTCTTCTTTGTGGCAGCTTCTCAAATACTAGAATATTGTTATCATTTCCCTCCTAGTCCTTCTTTTCTCTAGACCCGTGAACCTATGGCATGCGTGCCACAGGTGACATGCTGAGCCATTTGTGCCAGCACGCGAGCTGCAGACACTTACCTTCAGCATGCATGCACTTCACAGCTGATTTTCAGCGAGTTTTGAGGCCTTTTTCAGCCTCCCAAGGGCTTGAGGAAGGCTTCTGCAGGCCGGAAACTAGCCCCGTTTCATCACTTCCTGTTTTTCCGAAAATATCGGAAGTGACAAAACAGGGCAAGTTTTCGGCCTGCAAAGCTTGCAGAAGCCTTCCTCAAGCCTTTGGGAGGCCGAAAAAGGCCTCAAACCAGCCAAAAATCAGCTGTGAGGCACAGTGCAGGTCAGAGGGTGGGGGGTGGGATTGCGTGAGCATGCGTATGGGGTGTGGGGGGTGCACATTGCCTTCTAGGTGCTGGCATGTGAGCGCGAGCGTGCAAGCGCGTGCACAATTTTTGGCACAGGAGCCCAAAAAGGTTAGCCACCACTGCTCTAGACTCTTAGTTGCTCTTCTTTGCACTGAAACTAGATTGGCTATGCAATCATCAATGGTCCAATTCAATTCTTGGTGTTGAGACATACCTGGTTCAGATCATGAATTACTGGTAGCTAAGGCTTAAATTCCATTACTTGTCTCACCTTCAGGTGCTTTGGTGAATAGATTGGCCCCCTTTTCTCCATGACCGCCCTTCAAATATTGGAAAAACTGCTATCATATAACATGGGGTTATTATTATTTTTTAATGATTTTATTTCTGACCGTTCTGAACATAACTCCTTTTTTTCCAGTGAGTTTGATTGCATGACATTGCTGGAAAGTTGTGATATTTGACTTCCAGTGATGTGTGTGGTTTTATGCGCTCCAACACTTGCTTGTGCGTCATCTTCTCTATCCAAGGAATGTGCAGGAGCCTTTTCTAAGTCCACAGCTCAAATGAGTCAATTTTCCTCCTGTCTGGTTTTTTTTATGGTCTGACTTTCAAAATCGTAGGTAGCAATGGGAACACAATAGTGCAGACTAATCTCCATTTAGTTGCGAGGCTGATGTCCCTTTTTATTTTTTCATACTCAATTCACACTAATTATTGCTGCGTAGCCCAGTACAATTTTGACACTTTTTTCTGGATTGCATTCGCTGCTTTAATCAATCGGCAATGTTAGGGAAATATACGCTCCATAATTCACACTAATTATTGCTGCTTAACCTGGTTCAATTTTGACATTTTTTTTTTTTTTGCTGGATTGCATTCGCTGCTTTGATCAATCTGCAATGCTAGGAAAATAAATTCTTGTGGGCTTTTGATCTCATTACTGTCAATTGTTATTTTGACAGTTCCATTCCTTGGCGTGGTTATGAGCTTGGCCCGTTTGATGTTCAAGAAGAGGTGAAAATTCTCACTTTGTTCTTTAATCCTTTTGTTCAGATGTTATCAGATTGGTTTCTGATACATTGGGTTTTTTGAAGAGGAGAATTGTATCCTCAGCATACAGGTAATCTTCGACTCATGACCATAGTTGAGCCCAGAGGTTATGTTGCTAAGTGAGAAATTTAGTGAGTTTTGCCTCATTTTATGACTTTTTGTTAGAGTGCGTGCAATGTGACTAGGTGAGACAACCTAGGAGCAAATACAGCACACAGACGTTTATATTTACATATAGTGGTTTTATCCCTACAAAAATATATATACATATCAAGTACTTTGATACAGGCCTTGAACAAACAGCAATCAGTAATCAGCTACACCATGGAAGCACACATGGAGAGAGAGAGAGATATGGCCCTCATAGGATCTCTCTTATATTACAGCCTCTTAAAGAAGTAGCAATTAAATAACCCTGCTGACTCATTGCTAATATCGCATCATTATACATTACATTATTACAATTACATTATTACAGTATTACAGCATTACAACCTTACAGCAGCTGGTCAGCTATTAAATCAACAGTACCCTGACACTTTTCTTGCCATATTTGTTAAGTGAATCGCTGCTGTTGTTAAATCTGTAACACGGTTGTTAAGTGAATCTGGCTTCCCCATTGACTTTGCTTGTCAGAAGGTCGCAAAATAGAATCCCATGACCCCTGGGATACTGTTACTATCATAAATGTGAATCAGTTGTCAAGCAATATTACTTTCTAACCACTGCGCCATACAGATAGATGATAGATAGATAGCAATAGCACTTAGACTTACATACTTCATCATGCTTTACAGCACTCTCCAAGCAGTTTATAGAGTCAGTCTGTTGCCCCCAACAATCTGGGGTTCTCATTTTACCAACCTCAGATGGATGGAAGTCAACCTTGAGCTGGTGAGACTCGAACTGCTGGCAGTCGGCAGTCAGCAGAATTAGCATGCAGTACAGCATGCACCATCACAGCTCAGAGGAGGCTGAGAGTTCTAGTCCTGCCTTGGGCAGAAAGATAGCTGGGTAACTTTGGGCCAGTCCATCTTTCTCAGCCCTAAGAAGAAGGTGAGGATAAAACACTTCTTAGAAAATCTTGCCAAGAAGATTTAGTAAAAGAACTAAGATCGAACTGGTGGCAGTGAGCAGTAAGTTAGCCTGCAATACTGCATTCTAGACACTGCTCCACCACGGTTCTTCATGCTAATAAGAGGACAACTGTGTGACAATTGGATCAATCCTTAGTGCCCCATCCCCCCCCCTTTTTTTTTTTGACAAACACAGATCATTTCCAAGCCTGTAGCCATTGTTTGTTTCGAAATTTTCCCGGCACAAGTCTTTGACGGTTGTGGGCAGTACAGGCCTCAGCAATTCTCCCAGGATGGTATCAACACCTGGGGCCTTGTTGTTTGACAGCTGCCTCATTGCCCACATGCCTTCTTCCTGAAGGGTACCCAGTTCTATTTCTGCTTCCCTTTTCTCATTATCTTGAGGAGACCTGGGTCTCTTCGTTGCTAGCATTGTTGTGGTTAGGCGGCGGTAGGTGCGGATGGCTGAGGAGAGCAAAGACTCAGATGAGGGGCCAGGACCATTAGGGAGTGGACTGCTGACTTCAGAGATTGTGGGAGCTGGCTGGCAGCAATGAGGAGGTTCCCAAGGAGCCTGTGCCAAGTACGTGTGCACGAAGGATTGTTTGGAGGAAAGAACAGTTACAACAGCATGGGTGACTCAGGAATAAGGCTGCAAAGTAATGGCTCCTCCTTCAAGAAGATAAAAGCCAGCTGTGAAATGAACATACTTTGAAGAAAGCAAAGACGTTTTGAAACTCCAGCCTCGTGGACATTCCAGTATCCTGAGCTTGTAGTTGAAGATTCTTGTATTGCAAATTATTTCTTGTCTGTTAACTTTTGACAAGTTTTGCACAGTTTGGCAACATTTGTGCTTATCACAGCTAATTATTTTGTAAAAACATTACAAGGTTTCTTTTCCTTTTGGATTGTGTTTGATTTGTTGGAAAAGGGTGTGGGTCAGAACAAGCATTCAAGCTCTTCTCTATATTATTTTTGTTGTCTAAGAGGGGTCCTTGGTATTCTCTGAGCTAGGTTGACATGATAGAAGACATGATGACAACTCTTTAATTTAATATATGGACAGACTTAACCATAGTTCCAACTAAGATACTAGACCAAGGCAAATCCAAAAAATGTTAGAGAATTCCTGGAAGCCTGGAATTCTCTAGCATTTCAATAGACACATAGATGTAAATAAATAACGGCATATTGAGATAACAAGCCAAAAGGGGAATAAAAAGACCAAAAACACATCCTTACCAGCAATCAACACCCAGATGGGCATAGATTAACTTCAAGATTAATATCAGACCAACAATCAAGAAATAAACAATACTCCAATCAAGGAAATCCCAAACAAGCTAACAGTAAACAGCCCACCAAAGACCATTCCCACCAATATTGGCAGGGCAAGCTTCTAGAATATAAACTGAGGGCAAACCCCATTCCTCAATAACACTGATGGTGTTACCTAGTATGGTAATGAAATGTCTGGAAGAAAACAACCAAACTCAGAGAGCACTAAGGACCCTTCATGACAACCCTGAGCTGCAAATATTATCCTTTGTTGAGCCAGCTGTTCTTAGCACCTTGTTGGTCAGAAATTCTTTCCCTTGTTTTGATGATGCTTTCATGAGCTGTCAATTTATATTGACTGTTTCCTAGTATGATTTGATTGCTTATTGTACCCTATGACTATTATTAAGTGTTGTACCTGATGATTCTTGACTCTTGATGAATGTATCTTTCCTTTTATGTACACTGAGAGCATTTGCACCAAGACAAATTCCTTGTGTGTCCAACCACACTTGGCCAATAAATAATTCTGTTCTGTTCTGTTCTGTTCTGTTCTGTTCTGTTCTGTTCTATTCTATTCTATTCTATTCTATTCTATTCTATTCTATTGTGCTGGAATCCTTTTGATTCGCACAAATGTCTTCCTGATGAGGCCCTTCCTGCAAGTCTGTTCTGGTTGCTTGAAATGCTGGTGCTAGTAAAACTTATTGTCTTTCTTTGCAAGACAAGGAAAGTTCTCTTTAGAAAGCAAAGAAACTGCTCTTTAGACATCTGCATTCAATCTCCTTCCTTCCATTTTGCCTTCTGCACTGGCTGTTTTTCTGTTTCTTCTCAGCTATTTTGGTGGTTTCATCTGAAAGCTATTTGTGCTTTTTTTTCCTCTGGTTTCTTGCATGGGAGGTGTTCAACCACAGTTTCTGTGGTGGCCGATCAAATTTCTGGCCACAGTGCATCAGGCATCTTCTGAGCCATGTCTAGCAGTTTAAACCTTTTTTTTTTCCACCTCAATTGCATGGAAAGGGATTTTGATGGGTGTTGATTTTGGTAAGGTCCAACTTCTGTGGCGGTGCTGCCTCTTTGACGTTGCAAAATTTAACTCTGTTTCTTAGGCCCCAGCAATTCATGATCTAAAACAGGTATGTCTCAACACAGAGGGGACTGAGGTGGACATAGTCAATTGAGTTTTAGTGCAAAGAAGAGAAACGAAGGTGATTAAAGGCCTGGAGACTAAAACATACGAAGAACGATTGCAGGATTTGGCTATGGCCAGTCTTGAGAAAAGAAGGACTAGGGAGAACATGATAGCAATATTCAGTATTTAAGTGGCTGCCACAAAGAGGAGGGTGGGTCAAGCTATTCTCCAGAGCGCCTGAGGACAGGACAAGAAACAATGGATGGAAACTAATCAAGGAGAGGACCAACCTGGAATTAAGGAGAAATTTCATAACAGTGAGAATTAATCAGTGGAATGACTTGCTTTCAGAAGGTCTGGGTGCTCCATCACTGGAGGCTTTTAAGACGAGAATGAACAGCCATTTGTTTGAAGCTGTACAGGGTCTGCTGCTTCAGCAGGGGGTTGGACAAGATCAGTGGTTGCCAACCACATGGCCCACAGGAACACAAGGCTTGTGTCATTTGCATTGCAGACATGAGGTAGTGAGGGGAGGGGGAAAGGGCGGAGGGGGGAACTTGACCCACTCATCCCACCTGCCTCGCCAGGCCACCAGGCTGCTTCTTTCCATTTCTTTCTTCTTCTGCTTTTGGCTGCACGCAAGGAAAGCAGCAAAAATCTTTCTTTCTCTCCGCCAAACTCTGCCAGAAATGAGTCTTTGGGACCCCGCAAGGCATCCTGCTCCAAGAGGCTGTGCCAGCATGACAAGTCTCACAAAGCCTCATTTCTGGCAGAGTTTGGGGGAGAGAAAGAAAGACTTCTGCTGCTTTCCTTGCATGAAGCCAAAAGTCTCTCTCTCTCTCCCCCCCCCCCCCGAGAACAGAACTAGAGACAGTATCCTGCGATCCCAAATAAAGAGTGATCGATTGGGAGGAAAATGGGGTGGGGGATTTTTCTGCAGACTTTTTGGGGGATTTTCCCACGGTCTCTGATCCGCAGGATTTAAAATTATGAGTTTGGTGGTCCCTGAGGTCCAAAAGGTTGGCGACCCCTGGATTAGAAGACTGCCCAGGTTCTTTCCAGCTCTCTTCTGATTGATTGATACAATTTGAACTATTTGCCTTCTGCAGGTGTGGATTATTCTATGAAAACCGTGAACTTGGATGGCAGCCAGGTGGTGCTGCAACTCTGGGACACTGCTGGGCAAGAAAGGTAATCCAAGATCTTCTTATCCGCTGAGATCTTGGTTGGAAATGCTCTCAATGTGTAATTCAGCCCAATTCCTGCGGAAGGTGTGTCCGTCCTCAAGGTAGATTAGAGTAAGACACCACTGCTATGTGAATGGAAAATCATCAAAGATCCACCAGCTTCCCTCACCTGTTTTGACCTGTCTGCTGAGATGGTTTACTGGGGTGTGGCTGATGAACATGTTATAACTGCTTGGAGGCACAGGTGAGGGCTGAGCATCAGATGAGAACCAATGGTGAATCAACAGCCCTAAAATGGGCACGGCAGGCAGCCCCCCCCCCCCCCCCGAGGTGCTAGTCCTCATACACACTTATCAGTTTAGGACTACAACAAACAGCTACAATGACAGAGAGTGGGGTGCAATGGTTCAGTGGTTAAAGATGCTGAGCTTGTCCACTGGAAAGCTGGGAGCTTAGGTTCGAGTCCCAAGCACCATGTGATGGATGAGTGTCCGTTACTTGCCTTGGCTCCGATCTGCCTAGCAGTTCGAAAGCGTGCATATGTGAGTAGATAAATGGGTACCACTTCGGTGGGAAGGTAACAGCATTCTGTGCCCCTTGGCGTATAATCATTCTGATCATATGACCGCACAAGTGTTTTTGGACTCTCTAGGCTAGGAAACAGAGATAAGTCGGACACTCCTGGAGAGGGGAAACCTTTACTTTTAGTTTCTACAATGACAAATTCTTGCAAGGCTGAATGTGCTCCCTTTATTTTCATGTAATCTAGAAAGGGACTGGTCTGAAACATTTTCTTTGGTTAATTTTGTGGTGTGCACTCAGGCCAGTGGTGGGGTTCAAATTTTTTTACTACTGGTTCTGTGGCTTAGTAGGCATGGTGTGGCTTGGTGGGTGCGCCTTGGTGAGCATGGCAGGGGAAGGATACTGTAAAATCCCCATTTCCACCCCACTCCTGGGGGAAGGTTGCTGCAAAATCTCCATCTCCACCCCACTAACCTGCTTTGCAGCTCTGTTCTCCTGTGCAGGGCAACCAAAGATGATGCAGCCGATCAGCTGGGACTCAATGGGAGGCAGAGAAGAGATGGGGGCAGGGCCAGTCAGAGGAGGTATTTTCCGCTTCTCCGAACTGCTCAAAATTTCTGCTACTGGTTTTCCAGAACTGGTCAGAACCTGCTGAAGACCACCTCTGACTCCGTCCCCTGTAAGATGGCTATTGCCTCGGCAGCAGTTCTTCCTCCTGTCTATCAAGGCCATTCTCGTTCCCCTCTGCTTTCTGAACCAGCTGTGGTTTTTCTTCTTTCTTTTCTTAAACTAGGAATTTTGAAGGAGTTTTCTGCCCTTTAGTTTTTTACAAGAATTAGGTACCAGCATATAACTTTTCAAATTTGGCTCCTGACAAGAGTCAGGGTTAAAGGCTGAAGACTGGAGGAACTCAACGGACATACCAAGAAAACAAGTTTTCTGATGGAGAAGCTGTTTGTTACTGACAATTCAGCCTAATGACCGCCACCCCCATGTGCACCTTAAATCTTAGAAATTCAGTTTGGTTACAGGTGTTATTTTCTTTCACTGCCGTTTCACAGTTGAAGAGCGGTTAAGGAGCGGTTAAAAAACAAAAGGGAATGCTGATTGAATATTTTAAAAGAAAACTTTTCTCAACAGTAAAAGCAATTTGAATTACCAGCCAAAAGAGGTGGTGGGCTTCTCTGTGCCAGGTGTGTTGAAACACAGACTAGAGCAGGGATCAACCTTTCAGACCTCAGGGACCACTAAATTCATAATTTTAAATCCCGCGGACCACCAATATGATCTGCCTAATGACCAGCTGGGTGGGCGTGGCTAGGTGGTCATGTGACTGGGTGGGCATGGCCCACTCAATGTCACTCAACTATGGGGGTGCCTCTACTTGCCCCTCCCCTCCCAGCCACTCCTCGCCTGCCCGTCTGGGCTCCTTAGGGGCCCCAACAGGAAGAAGTTGTGGGAGCTAAGCAGCCCCCATGAGAAAGAGTTTGCAAAACATCTGGATCAGTTCAAATGGGATCTAATCGAGAAGGAGGCTCAGCAGAAGCACCTCACTGAGGACTATGAGCACAAGCTTTCCAAGCAGAGGGAAGGCCTGTGGGAGTGCAAGGCCAGGTCAGGGGTGGGGTGCAAATATTTTTACTACAGGTTCTGTGGGCGTGGCTAGGTGGGTGTGACCATATGACTGGGTGGGCGTGGCTTCTTTTGTGCAGCAGCAAAAAAAATGCCCCCCTTGCTCTGTTTGTTTGCTTTTTTGCCTCCTGGGCCTCAGGGAAGCCTCCCGGGCGAAGCAGTAAGATAGTGGGGGGGGGGTGTGATCCTGGCACAGCTGATTGTCAGAAGAGCTGATCATCAGGAGGGAAGAAAAAAAAAGGAAATCCCGGTTCGGCTGAACTGGTAGCTGTTTTTTTTTACTACCGGTTTGGCTGAACTGTAACATTTTTTTACCACTGATTCACAAGAACTGGGCCAGAAGAATCCCACCTGTGGGCCAAGTACTGGCACCTGGAAGCTCAGCGGGCTGAGATGGTCATCCAGTTCCAGGACATGATGTCATCCCACTGGAACGAGGCCCTCCAGGTCTTGCAAATAATTTTTCTGCAGACCACCAAAATTTTCTTGTGGACCACCAGTTATAGAATGTTCTAAATGGAATTGAGGTTGACCTGAGCAGGGAAGACGGCCGGGTTTGATGGCTCCTTCGTGTTCCCGTTCTGTAAAAATGTTAATTTGCAGGTATCGCAGCATCACGAAGCAATTCTTCCGGAAAGCTGACGGGGTTGTTGTGATGTATGATGTAACAGCACAAGACACCTTTGTGGCTGTGAAGCAGTGGTTGGTGAGTGTGGAAGTAAGTCTGATTTGATTTAAATTCTCCAGCATTTTGACTTTCTTTCTTTCTTTCTTTCTTTCTTTCTTTCTTTCTTTCTTTCTT
>BLBF01000022.1:9927949-9944825 GCA_015471245.1 Laticauda colubrina | reverse complement strand
CTCATCTCATCTCATCTCATCTCATCTCATCTCACCTCATCTCATCTTCCTGCCTGCCTTCCCATCTGTCTGTCTACCGACCTACCTACTGACCTACTGACCTACCTATCATCTCATCTGCCTGCCTGCCTTCCCCCCATCTGTCTGTCCATCCGTCCATCCATCCATCCATCTCCATCTCAGACTGAGCTCTCAGTACAGCAGGAAAAGATTCATGTTAACGTCCAATGGCATGAATTCTTAGCACCCATAGTGAAAGTCTTTCCATCATTTTCTACTTTTAACGCACTCATGCATAATTGATTGGTGAAATCGTTTCTCTCGGAGGGCTGCGGCATTTCATGGGAAACCTGTCTCTGAATGATCCCGAGCTCCAGTCAAGGAGCCAAGCTCCTTGATTGGGAGCTGCCTGGGATTGGCTGAAAGATATATAAGCCATATGAATGTTTTAAGTAAAGTAAATAATAAATAAAGGGGCCTTGTGGTATTTCTGCATCAGAGACGCTCTGTCTCTGAATTCAAAATGCTGGAGAGAAGCATGAGTGCTCAAGCATGTTTCCAAAGAGGCATGTGGAGAACTGCTGCTGGAAAAGAGAATAGAATAGATGGTCCAGATTGGAAAACAGCAACAATTCGCTTCTAACTGCTTTTGTCTCCCATAGGATTTTAAAAGAGCAGGAAGACAACGTGAAAGAAAAAACTGTTCAGCTTCAACAACAGCCTAAAAAAACAATTTGCTGTTCCAGGCAATAAAGCACATGTAGAACTCCCTTTAATAAATAAACACACAATCATTTTCATCTTCCCTACACTACGGAGTCCTGGATTATATTGTCAGACATTGTTTATGGCTTTCACAGGACCTGTAAAGACATTTTGCCTCTAGTTTGATTGGAATTTTAGAATGGATTACAGAATAACAGAGCTGGAAGGGACCTTGGAGGTCTTCTAGTCCAACCCGCCTGCTCAAGACAAGAATCCTTATTCATTCCGGATAAATGACTGTCCAGTGTCCTCTTAAAAATCTCCAGTGATGAAGCACCCACAACTTCTGGAGCTGTTCCACTGGTTAATTGTTCTGTCAGGATATTTCTCCTTATTTCCAGGTTAAATCTTTCCTTGTTCAGTTTCCATCCATTGCTTCTTGTCCTGCATTCAGGTGCTTTGGAGAATAGCTTAACTCCCTCTTCTTTTGTTCTGACCCAAACCCTTTTCAAATAAGACAAACAATAATCAAAGGGAACAGAAACTTTTTAATGAGTCTTACGAATCCCCGGTTAAAAAGCTGCTGCAAACTAATTAACTTTGATAAGCACAAACCTTGCAAAAACTTAACAAGACTGTCAAAAATCACAGATAAGAAATATTTCACAACACAAGAGTCTTCAAATACCAATTTAACATACTGTAATGTCCATGAGGCCGAGTTTCAAAACGTTTTTGCTTCCTGCAAAGAACATTTGCTTCACAGCTGGCTTTTATCTTCTTGGAGGGACCATTACCTTGCAGCCTTACTGTCCGTGCTGTTGCAGCTGCTCTTTCCTGCGAGCAGCCCTGCACGTATGCACACTTGGCACAGGCTCCTCGGGAACCTTCTCATCGCTGCTGCCAGCCCCCACAATCTCCAAAGGCAGCATTCCACTCCCTGGCCCATCATCTGAGTCCTCGCTCTCCTTAGCCATCCGTAATTGCTGCTGGCTAACCACAACATCTTTGTGACAGCCCCTCAGATATTGGAACACTGCTATCAAGTCACCCCAGTCCTCCTTTTCATCAGATTAGACATGCCCAATTTCTGCAACTGTTCTTCCTATGTTTTAGCCTCCAGTCCCCTGATCCTCTGTTTTGCTCTTCTCTGCGTTACAAAATCTTGGATGCAAATATGGAAGAGGATTGGTAATCAATTGTTACTAAGTGAAGAAGGAATCAGGAGCGTGTGGGACTGCAGCCTGCCTTCCCTTCCTTGTTCATTGACCTGAATTCATAAATTTGCAATGTAATGTTATGGTAAACTCACCTGCCACCAAACTATGTAATTAACCGTGACTTGGAAAGGAAGTTCAGGAACGCCTGAACTAGCAAGATATAATCTCTTTTCCCATCATGAATATTTAGGAAGAAAGGGAAATATGTGAGGACATCTAAATTTCACTGGACTTTAACCTGCGGGATTATAAGAGAACAGAATAAGAGAGTTGGAAGGGGAACCTTGGAGGTTTTGTAGTCCAACTCCCTGCTTAAGCAGGAGACACTATACCTGTAGTGGCAAACCTTTCGGGTCTCCTGTGCCAAAAATTGTGCTCGCGTGCCAGCATCCAGAAGGCAATGCCTCCCCATGCCCCCTACATATGTGTACGCAATCTCCCCACCTCCTGCCGTGCCCTCTTACCTGCACTACACCTCATAGCTGATTTTCGGCTGGTTTGAGGCCTATTCTCAGAAAAACAGGAAGAGACAAAAAGGGCGAGTTTTCGGCCTGCAAAGCCTGCAGAAGCCTTCCTCAAGCCTTTGGGAGGCCAAAAAGGCCACAAACCCACTGAAAATCAGCTGTGAGGCGTGCGCATGCTCAGTGAGGTAAGTTTGCCTGCAGCTCACGTGCCGGCACAAATGGCTCTCGTGCCACTTATGGCATGCGTGCCATATGTTCGCCATCATGGCCCTATACCATTTCAGACAAATGGTTGTCCAATCTCTTCTTAAAAACCTGTAGACATTTCTCCTTAGTTCTTAGGTGCTTTTCTCCTTGGTTAGTTTCCATCCACTGCTTCTTGTCTTGCCTTCGGGTGCTTTGAAGGATAGATTGACTTGTTCTTTGTGGTTGCCCCTCAAATATTGGAACACTGCTATCATGTCATCCCTAGTTTTTCTTTTAATTAAACTAGACATGCTCAATTCCTGCAATCATTTTAGCCTCCAGTCCCCTAAACATCCTTATTGCTTTCCAGAGTCTCAACATCCTTTTTTCATTGTTCCGACCAAAACTGGATGTAGGATTCCAAGTGTGGCTTTACCAAGGCATTATAAAATGTCACTAACCCTTCCTATGATCTTGATTCCATTCCTCTATTAATGCAGCCTAGAACTGTGTTGGCTTTTTTGGCAGCTGGAGCACATGGTTGGCTCACATTTAAATGATATGTTAAGTGAGAACTGGATTGTGTCCACTTCTGAGCTCAGCTCTTTAAACAAGCCCCGGAAAGACAGCATCAGGTTCAGAAGTGGATTGTTTGTACGAAACCTGCAATCCAAGCCAAATAATGAACAATTACCCATGTTTGGCTTGCAAAAGAGAACAGTGAAATGAGATACAATAGAGGTCAACAAAAGGAGTTACAGGAGGTACAGGCAGCTACATGTAAAAGAGGCAGATATATTCCCAGTTGAAATGGTGAGCAGGGCGAGAAGAACTGGTTCAAAGATTCAGGAGGATTTGGAAGCTGAGACATACTGGAACCTTCTGCCTTTAGAAGAACAAAGACTCAGCTTGCTGCAGGGCCACCTGTCAGATAATTTAGTGGATTCTTGCCCTGAGCAGGAAGAATGACTACATGTCCACTAGATTTTTTATTCTAATCCATAAGGAAGGTTGAGCACCAAAGAATGGAGGCCTTTGAACTCTGGTGCTGGAGAAGACTCCTGCAAGTCTCTTGGACTGCAAGGCGATCCAACCAGTCCAAGAGGAGATCATCCTGACTGCTCTTTAGAAGGCGAAATCCTGAAGATGAAACCCAAATACTTTGGTGATCTCATGAGAAGGAAGGACTCACTGGAGAAGAACCTAATGCTGGGAACGATTGAGGGACAAAGAAGAAGAAGAAGGGGATGGCAGAGAAGGAGGTGGCTGGATGGAGTCACTGAAGCAGTCGGTGTGACCTTAAATGGACTTCAGAAGATGGTGGAGGACAGGAAGTTCTGGAGGAACGTTATCTATGAGGTCACAATGGGTCAGACATGACTTCACAACTAACATCCATTCAGTGACCAAAGCAATCAAAGCTGTTTCATTGGGTTCACATCTGGAAAAATAAAGTACAGTTGACCATTACTTATGGATCAAGGCAGGTTTCTTCTGAAGGAACTTTTTGAATTTCTCTTTAAGAAAGTTAAGCATTCTTATCTCATGTAATAAATAGCAGGTTCTTAATCTGGATCAACTAGATTCAAAAGCCACCTAGACAGGAATCAAAACAGATAGCTGTCCACATTCCAAGGCTGCGGTGACTGAAAACGATCCTTCAAAATCGCAGCTGATGCCACCTGGTGCCAACCAATCTGTGTGAACTCAACATCCAGGTCAGCAAATTCTCAATCATCCAAATAGAATTGGTTGAAGGTTGTCTGAAGTTGTCTGAAGGTTGATTTTTATTTTTTTTTAATAATCCAGTTGCAATGATTCAGAGAACTTCAGACAACCTTCATCCAGGTCAGCAGGGAAATAAATAAATTCAATCTGAAAACGCAAGCGCATTATTATCCCAAGTAAGCAGTTACTCACAATGTTAACAACTCCAGATCTAGCTAAAAAAACAAAATCATTGGAAAATGATTTGTGATGTTGCACGTACAGAGTAATACTTTCATGCCATCAGGATAATTACTGTATAATTTGGGAAGGTAATGAATGCTGTTTGAGCTTGAAAGGATAGTTAGGTGGTGCTGATTGGTGCAACTGATTGTTCCTGTAAATTTTTAAAAATATTTATGATTTTATGCAAGCTGCCTGGAATGTGTCAAATCAGGCATGATATAACTTATGTAAATAAATAAAAATAAATGCTCTGATTGGGCTTAAGCTGATTATTTGAGGGATTCTGTCCCGCTTCCAGTTTATACACTCACACAGACAGTTGCTGCGGTGAATTAGCAGATAACAGCAGATAAGGAATGCAATCCAAAAACGGTCCCGAAACAACACCTGCTCCCCAGAGTGGTTTTGCTTTTAACAGGAAGATACAGAATAGTCCAAATCCAATCCAAAGCTCTGAGAGCCTGGTCAAGGTTGTGAGACAATCCATAGGTTACAATTTCATGAGCAGAATCGACACAAATGTCACACAAGAGCTGGAGATCAGAGAGTGGATTCCAACAAGGGGTACAGGGAAGCGGAATGGGACAACTCGCCATGACCAATTCTCTGTGGCCAGCTCACCACGGGAAAACTCACCATGAGACAATTCAAGGGTCCGATTAAATTATTTAAAATAATGAAACAATTATTTGGATTTTTGTCATTCACATTTCATTTTGTCGCCCCTTTGGCATCCTTTCATGATTCTATTCCACTGATTCTTCGATATTAGCGCAACTCTTGTCCGTGGGGAGTTGGCCATGGCAAGTTGGCTGCATTTAGTTGGCTGTGGCAAATTGGCCATGGTGCAAGAAAAGCACAGCAGTCTAAAGAGACTGGGTATCACAGAAAGAGGTAATCACACATTTCAGCCAGAGGTGGTTTTCAGCTAATTCTGACCAGTTCTAGAGAACCGGTACCGGAAATTTTGAGTAGTTTGGAGAACCGGCAAATATCACCTCTGACTGGCCCCGCCCCCATCTATTCTCCACCTCCCAAGTCCCAGCTGATTGGCTGGGTCTCCTTTTGTTGCCCTGCATAGGAGAATGGAGCTGGAAAGCAGGTTAGTGGGATGGGGAGGGAATGGGAATTTTGCAGTATATTCTTCCCCTGCCACACCCACCAAGCCAGACCATGCCCACCAAGCCATGCCCACAGAACCAGTAGTAAAAATTTTTTGAATCCCACCACTGATTTCAGTGAACTGCCACCCAAAGGAATTTTAACTTTTCCTTTCCTGGATCTAATATTAGGGAACAGCAAGTACATCTAAGTCAGCAATCTCCTTGTTCCACAGCTTGCCAGATGCAAATCATACATTCCCCTTGCATGAATAAGGTGGAAGGACAAATGATCTCATTGCTTCTTCCATGCTGGTTTCATCAGGCACATATTGCATGTTTTCACATGGTTCCTCCGGAGCTGGGAACTGGGTGTTGTGGGAAATTGTGGGAACAATTTCAGTTGTGCTATCTGCATTGACTTTTATGTCCTTGCTATCTTTAGTAGCCATGGCTTGATGGACTGGGGAACTAGTATCAATCCATTTTGCCTTCTGGGCTAAACAAGTACAGGTTGCCCTGGACTTACCACCATGATTGAGCCCAAATTTTCTGCCGCTAAGTGAGAAAGTTTTTAAAGTGAGTTTTGCCACATTTTATGAACTTGTTTAAGTGCATCCCTGTCATTGTTACATTAGCCACACGGCTGTGAAGTGAATCCGGTTTGTCCATTGACTTTGCTTGTCTGAAAGTTGCAAAAGGAGATCATGTGACCTCTTGGGACATTGCAACTATCATGAATACATGCCAGTTGCCAAGCCTCTGAGTTTTGATCACGTTGTCAACTCATAAAACATGTCTATGGTCTTTTTAGAGTTGCCAACAGAAAGGGAGGGGGGAGCAGTGCAACAGCTTGCAAACCAAAACTGCATTCCATAAATGTTTTCAAAGATAGTAACTAGGTGACCGAGGTTTCTGCTGTGCAAAATTCTAACTGGAGAGCATGATTGATGACTTTTGCCTATGGATGTGTCCCATTGGAGAATATGAATTATGATACCCACAGGGGGTGGGGGAAAACCAGGGTCAAGGGTGACAATGAATTATATGTCTCAGTTGGCTACACCCAGGCAATGCCGCATTTTTTAACTCCCAATAAATCCTTTTGGAATTTGGCTAGAGACTCATGATTTAAATGGAGTTAAGTGTCAGAATCCTGACATGTGTGACCATGGGGATTCTGCAACGGTCGTAAGTATAAAAACTGGTCATAAGTCACTTTTTTCAGTGCCGTCCTAGCTTCGAACAGTCACTAAATGAACATTAGTAAGAGAAGGTGTAATGCTTGTTACACACCACTGCAGACAGCCTCTCCATCAGGGTCTCCAGAAGAGCTGATGGAACCATTCCATGCAGTCAGGCTGGGGTTAGAGAGAGCGGGGAGGTAGGATGTCACAGTGGGGAGATAGGATCTCACACTCGGTCTCGCTGAATAATTCAGCAAGGTCTTGATATTCTCTTGGGATCTGTCTGACCTCTGGGGTTTTGCCAGAGGTGGCTGGCAGTTGTGTGTGTTGTACAGGTCACCTTCAAGAAGTGAGGGGAGCTGAATGTCAACTCATAAAACACTTTGTATACACGTTTTATAGTTGTCAACAGAAAGAAGGGAGGGGGAGTTTCAAAGAGCAGGCAGCAGTGTGGAATCGAAAGTACATTCCATTCATATTTTCTTCAGAGGCTGATTAGATGACTGAAGCTTCTGCCGGGGTTAAAAAATCTAATTGGAGAGCATGATTGATGACTCTTAGCTATGGACATGTTTTGTTGGATGATGCACACAGAGAGGTGGGGGGGAAAGCAGGATCAAGGGTGACAGTGAATTACGTATCTCAGAGTCGGCTACATCCAGGCTAATGCTGGCATGTTAACTTCTAATAAATCCTTTGAAGTTTTGGGAGTGTGGCTTGAGGCTCATGATTTAATTGGAGTAACTGCTGGAATCCTGACAGTTGTAGCTTCAAATAGTCACTAAGTGAACTCTTGCAGTAGGAGAAGGTGTAATGCTTGTTACACACCACTGCTGACAGCCTCTCAATCAGGGTTTCCAGAAGAGCTGATGGGACCGTTCCATGCACTCAGGCTGGGAATAGAGAGAGACGAGTTCAAATCCCATTTGATAAAATAACTCACGATGTGCCCTGGAACTGTTCGTCTTCTGCTAACTCAACCTACCTCACAGGGTTGTTGTTGTGGAGATAAAGATAGGGAAATCCTTTGTTAAGTTACCTTGTGAAAAGAGAAAAGGCAGGTTCTAAAACAGGGGTCCTCAAACTTGACAGCTTTAAGACTTGTGGACTTCAACTCCCAGAATTTCTCCTCTGGTCATGTTAGCTAAGGAATTCTGGGAGTTGAAGTCCACAAATCATAAAGTTGCTAAGTTTGAAGACCCTTGTTCTAAAACCATATATGAATAAATACACAGTAGTCCTCGGCTTACAACAGTTCGCATAGTGACCAAAGTTACACACAATGCTAAAAAAGTGACTTATGACCATTTTTCAGACTTATGACCATTACAGCATTTCCATGCACATGTTTCATTCAGATGCTTGACAACTGACTCATGTTTACTATGGCAGTGTCCCCTTTTACGACCTTCTGACTGGCCGAATCGACAGGGAAGAAGCCTGATTCACTTAACAACCAGGTGACTAATTTAAGAAATACAGCGATTCACTTAACAAATGCATCAAGGAAAGTCCTAAAATGGGAGCAAAAAACTCCCTGAACACGTGTCTCCCTTAGCAACAGAAATGCTGGGCTCACTTGTGGTTGTATGTCGAGGATTACCTTACTTCTCTCTCTGCCTTTTTAGATCTTCCACATACAGGTAGTTGTTGACCATAATTGAGCCTGGAATTATGCTCGTTAAATTGTGCCGGTTGTTAAATGGGTCATTATATCATTGTGCCTGATTTGACCATCTTTTCTGTGATCATTGTTACATAAATACCACCATTGCTAAGCAAAACACCGCAGTCATTTAAGCAAACCCACTGTACATTGTTGGAGTTTCTTTTTTTTCCAGAAACCAGAATTAAGCACTGGTTTCCAGAAAAACAGCGAAATAAATGTGGGATCCTGTAAAATGTAGCCCACAATGTGATCACATAACCATAAAGGGAGGAGGGGCAACCATCAGACCTTCAAAACTGGGACATAAAATAGCTCTGGGGGAGCTCTGGATGGTTGCTAAGCAACAGGTCATAAGTCAAGGAGTAGCTAAGTATTTGGCTTTTCACCTCAAATGAGCACCCAAGGGTGCTCAGCAATTATCTGGGAGCCACCCTGTGCAACGAAGCAAAAAAAAATAAATCCTATTTTTGGTGAAATAAACTTTGGTCTGAGGAACTGGTTTCCGCCATTTTGGCAGGAAGGGAATTAGGACAGCAAATGGGAGTTTCTCCTTTTTAGCTTTGCAATCCTCGAATTTGATCCTGCCAATTTCTGCCCAATTTGCCCAACCTATAAACTCCATTTCTACTTTCTAGAGCATGAATGATTTATTTAAGAGCAGGCTGCCTACTGAGGAAGGCTGGGTAGAAGGAGCAAAAAAAAATGTTTTAAATTGCTGGAGAAAATCAGCAGAAAAATCAGATATGCTGATGATACCACTCAGATGAATAGAGGGAAACTTCAAGAAGCAAGGGATGGAAATTGAACAAAGATGATTAAGGGACTGGAGGATAAAACAAAGAAAGAACAGTTGTAGGAACTGGGCTTGGCTCGTCTAGTGAAGAGAAGGACCAGGGGAGACAGGATAGCGGTCTACCAATATTTGAGGGTCTGTCACAGAGAGGAGGAAGGGGGTCAAGCTATTTTCCAATTTGCCCTAAGGCCAGACAAGGAATAATGGATGGAAACTGAAACAAGGGGAGGTTTAACCTGGAAATAAGGAGAAACTTTCTGACAGTGAGAACAATCAACCAATGGAACAGAAGTTGTGGGAGCTTCATCACTGGAAGCTTTCAAAAAGAGACTGGACTGTCATCTGTCAGAAATAGTGTAGGGTCTGCTAGGGCGGGGGGGGGTTGGACTAGATGACCTACAAGATCCCTTCCAACTCTGTTAATTTGTATCTGTATCTAGAACTAAGGAGAAACTTCCTGACAGTGTGAACAATTAACCAGTGGAACAACCTGCCACCAGAAGTTGTGGATGCTCCATCACTCCAGGCTTTTAAAGAAGAGACTGGACAGCCATTTGTCCGGAATAGTATAGGGTCGCTGCTTGAGTGGTGGGTTGGGCTAGAAGACCTCTGAAGTCCCTTCCATTATTCTAAAGTGAAAGAAGAGAGTGGTAATGCCACTGCTTTGTATTAGAAAGAAAAAAATAAGATTGTGCTATCAGGGCTGACGTGCAGGAAAGTTGTACCGGGAGTCCTTGACTTGTGACCACAATTGAGCCCAAGATTTAAGTTGCTAAGTGAGACATTTATTAAGTGACTTTTTGCCCTGTTTTATGCCTTTTCTTGCCCCCAGCGGATCCCCACAGTCGATAAAGTTACAAATGAACTTTCGTTGCATCCAGCTCTCAAAGGATCACCACCTCCAACATACACTACACAAACCTGACTAATTAAAACACTGGCGACGAAGGTGGGATCATCCTAAAACGCGAGACTGTGAACGCGGCGAACTAAAACCAGGCTGAAGACGATGGCTGGAAATAACGCGCCGCCCACACCCTTCAATCCCAATGAAGAGGATTGGGAATCCTATGTAGACCGTTTCCAAATGTATTTGGAAAGTAACGAGATGGAAGAGATCTCAGACCAGCGTAAGAGGGCTGTCTTCTTAACGCATTGTGGGCCAACGATTTTCAAAATGGCCAAGGCATTAGTGACGCCCAGAGACGTGAAGCAAATGACTTGGCCCAAACTCCAACGAATACTGAAGGCTCATACTGAAGGCCAGTAGTGTCAAACCTTATCAAATGGCACGAATTTTACTGAAGAGACCAAAAAGAAGGCGAGACCATCGCTGATTTTGTGGCAGCCCTCCGATAACTGGGGGTTGCATGTGAGTTCCTGAACTTAGATGAAGCGATGCGAGATCGAGTAATATTGGGTTTAAGAGACTCTAATTTACAAAGCAAGCTGCTAAATAAACCCAACATAACCGTAGCCGAAGCCATCGCTGAAGCCACAGCCGCTGAAGCCGCGAAAAAACCGGCGGTCAAAATGAAACAGATGAACGCGAACAACGACAAAGCGAGCCTAACTAGAGGGAAGAAACAATTTCCCGTCACCACACACCACAAAGATTTTGACGAGACGTCATAATCCGGAGAGGAAGACGATGAAGTCCACCGTCTATACGCCAACAAAAAAGGGCGCAAAAAGAGAAACTGGCGGGAATGCGCCGGCTGCGGAGGAAACCACCCTCGAGCCGATTGCAGATTCCTTGATGCCATCTGCAGAGCTTGTAAGAAAAGGGGACACATCGAGAAGGTCTGCAGAAATAAAAAAAATTACAGCCCAAACAGATGCAGCAATTCTCCCCCACAAACTGAGCCAAAACAAACCGAGAGAAAGTGGCAGCGAAACAAACGAGCCAGTAACCGAGAAAAAACCCATCAGACTTTCACTATCGGAAGCGCTCAGACGGAAAGCGGGAAAAAAGTCAAAATAATAGTAAAAATCGAAGGCAGCCCCTGCGAAATGGAGGTAGACTCAAGGTCTTTCCTGTCAATGGTGTCATGGGACACAATCAAACAACTGGTCCCTAATATCAGACTTAAGAGCTCCAGAAGCAAAAATTAACCCTGAAGGACTACCAAGGGAATAGAATCCGTGTGGTAGGTTTAGGACATTTCCGAGTCACCTACAAACAACATGTCGAAGTCCTGCCGTTGACAATAGTTGACCAAGACCGACCAAGCCTCCTGGGCATCGAATGGTTCGCACCATTGGGCATCGGAATGACCGGAGTAGACCGGGTGGCCGCAACCGACTGGGAAGAAAACCTGATCCACGAGTTCCAGGACGTTTTCGATGGCTCCCTAGGCAGGTATCGGGGGACCCCAATTTCCTTTCATTTAGGCCCCCAGCTAGCCCCTAGAAGACTAAAGGCCAGACGAGTTCCTTTTGCATTAAAAGCAAAAATAGAGGAACAACTAAACAAATTAATTGACCAAGGGGTTTTGGAACCTGTTGACCATGCTAAATGGGAGATGCCCATTGTAACACCAGTTAAACCTGACGGGTCGGTTTGCATCTGCGGAGACTACAAGGCTACCCTGAACCATGCGCTGCAACAAAGCGCATACCAGGTGCCAGTCGTACAACACTTATTACATTCTCTTGGGGGAGGAAAAGTTTTCGCTAAACTAGATTTAGATTTACCAACAGCTTCCAGTAGACCCCTTAACAGCCGAGGCACAGACAATAGTGACCCACAAAGGGGCATTCAAGTGCAACAGACTCCAGTTTGGAATGAGTGTGGCCCCAGGCGTGTTCCAAAGCCTCATGGAACGCCTATTGAATGGAATACAAGGGGTCATACCATATTTTGACGACGTCCTAATTTCAGCCAAAGATACGACCCAACTAGAAAAAAGACTAAGAAATGTACTAACAAAATTCAGAGAATCTGGCCTGAAAGTTAAAAAAGAAAAATGCTGCTTAATGACTGATCGCGTTGAATTTCTGGGCTATTTAATAGACGGAGAGGGTATACACCCTACTGACAAAAAGGCCAAAGCCATTAAAGACGCACCACAGCCAAGAAACAAAACTGAATTGCAGGCATTTTTGGGACTAATAAATTTTTATAACGTATTCCTCCCCCACAAAGCGACAATAGCGGAACTATTACACCGGTTACTGGATAAAAAAACTAATTGGACTTGGGGTCATAGAGAGCAAAAAGCCTTCCAAAAAATAAAAAAATTATCAACATCAAACACCGTTCTTATCCAGTTTAGTAACACACTTCCATTGACGGTGACCTGCGACGCCTCATCGTTCGGAGTCGGTGCTGAGCCACCAATTGCCAGATGGGAGAGAGGCACCCGTCGCTTATTATTCAAGGGCTCTGCCTAAAACAGAACGTAACTATAGTCAACTAGACAGAGAAGCCCTGGCAATCGTCGCCGGAGTGAAATGCTTCCACGAATATCTCTATGGAAGAACATTTTTGATCGTAACGGACCATAAACCATTACTAGGAATTTTGGCAGGAAACAAGCCTACCCCGAACATTTTGTCCCCGCGAATGACTAGACGGTCAGAATTCCTAGCAGGCTACTCTTATACATTAACGCATCGACCCGGGAAGCAAATCTCCCATGCAGATGCATTAAGCAGAACGCCGTTACCAACACCGGAGGAAGACCCATTACCGACGATGACCACCTTGCAGATAGAGACATGCCCCGAACTACCAATATCTGCAAATGATGTCGCCAGAGCCACCGCAAAGGACCCAGTGACTGCCCGCATACTAAACTGGGTAGGTAAAGGCTGGCCGGAAAACCAAACAACTGAAAACTTTAAACCTTTCCGGACCAGACAAACCGAACTCTCAATTCAAAAAGGTTGTTTATTGTGGGGTGATCGGGTAGTTATCCCTCCTAAATTACAAACCAGGGTACTGGGTATGCTTCACGAAGGCTACCCTGGTATTGTTAAAATGAAAAGCCTTGCTAGAAGCTATGTCTGGTGGCCGGGTATAGATAGGGACATCGAATACTGGGTTAATTCTTGCAACAAATGTCAAAAAACCAGGCCTTCCCCACCACAAGCACCCCTAAGGGACTGGGAAACCCCACAAGGCCCCTGGTCTCAGATCCACATTGACTTTGTGGGACCTACTAAGGGACATACCTTCCTAATTGTCGTAGATGCATACTCGAATTGGCTGGAAGTTGTAGTTATGCCATCTACGACAACTGAAACAATTATTAAACAACTTGACAAACTCTTCGCAACCCATGGACTGCCGGACATCCTAGTGTCCAACAATGGGCCACAATTAACAAGCATCCAATTCGAACAGCACCTAGCCTCCCTAGGTATACGCCATGCTCTAACCGTGCCGGCTCACCCGGCTGCAAATGGTAGAGCGGAGAGAATGGTCAGGTTTACCAAAGAGGGTTTAGAGAGAATGGACATTGGGGATGTCCAAGATAAAATTAACCGCCTACTCACCCTCCAACATATCACACCCAGTACTATAACCAACAAAAGCCCGGCGGAACTATTAATGGGAAGAAAACTTAGGTCGCAATTAGACAGATTGCACCCAAATTATACACCAGAAAGACCCCCCGACTCCTCCACCCGTTTCAGAACATTTGAAATCGGCGACCTAGTCTATGCAAAAAATTTCACCGGGGACCCCTTATGGCTTCCAGGCACAATCACACAAATTACAGGCCCCCAGTCCTACCGACTAACCGTAGACGATGGCAGGGAATGGAAGCGGCACATAGACCAGCTTCGTTCCCGAAACATTGAAAGAAATACGAACGCACAACCACAAATAATAAAGAACGACGAAAAACAAAACAAAGGGGGGGGGGAAATACAAGAAAATAATAAAGAACCGTTTAAAATAAACCCAGAATATTCTAACAAACAAAAAGAGCAAAAAAGAGACTTGCAGTTAGAAGAAACTTGCGGGAAGAATTCAGTCGAAGGGGCCAGCCAGGCCAGCTCGACCTGCCCGGAGAAACCAGGAGGGAGCGGCAAAACCACCGGCCTGAGAAACTCAGGTGGCAGCAAAATGGCTGACTCACCCTTCCAGGCGGTTCCATGGAGAAGAGCCGGAGAGACAGCAACCCCATCTGAACCGGTCGAAGTCTCCAGTGAAAATGAACCATGCAAGTCCAGTAGAGTCAGAAGAAGCCCCACTTACCTGCGCGACTACGTCACCGTGTAGGACTGAACCAAGAGGGGAGGGGTGTTCTGTATGAAAATAGTAGACTCCTAATTCGCTATTCTGATTGGCTAAGAAAGCCAGTATAGGGATTGGTTCACGAGGAACCAATCCAAGAAGCCGCTTAAAGGCGGCAAGATTAAACTACTGTCATTGGCTACAAGCCAGCGGGCAAGCCGCTATAAAAGGGCTGCCGCGGCTTGAGCCAATGTTCTGTTTTTACTTGTTGTTAACAAATAAAGACATTTGTTTGTTGGAACCCGGTCTACCTCGCGTTTTTCCGAATGGAACAATACCCACATATATGAGATGACACAAAGAAACAACACAAGTCTAGTTTGGACAGTCTAGATCAGAGGTCCCCAAACTTGGCCACTTTCAAGACTTGTGGACTTCAACTCCCAGAATAGAATAGAACAGAATAGAATAGAACAGAACAGAACAGAATAGAATAGAATAGAATAGAATAGAATAGAATAGAATAGAACCCACCAATTTCCACTGTCAAAGAAACAGCCTGAGCAGGTCTTACATGAAAAGGCAGCCTTTTATTTCATGCATGAGCAGAGAAAACTCTGTTGGAAAAGCATCTCCAAATTGTCATAAATTTTGAAGATGCTTTTGATCAGTCCATAGAACTTAAGCTAAACTGATTTTTTTTTTTTTTTTGCCACGTTTGGAGATCAATGTTAATAGCTCCGATTCTGCCTGAAACACGACTCGCTTAAATACAGATAGTCCTCGAGTTATGAGCACAACTGAGCCCCAAATTAATGTTGCATGCTGCAACAGTCGTTAAGTGTGAGCAGCGGTCCTAGGTCACCTTTTTTCAGTGCCGTTGTAACTTTGAATTCTGGGAGTTGAAGTCCTCAAGTCTTAAAGTGGCCAAGTTTGGAAGACCTCTGGTCTAGATGGAAGGTTCACTTAAACAACCAGCTATTCCCTTAACTAAAGTGGCGAGGAAAGCCATAAAACGGGGCAAAAGCACACTGGGACCGATTGTCTCACTCAACAACATCCATTTGAGGCTCAGTTTGGGGTGTGTGGGGGGGGGGTGTCGTAAGTCGAGGACGACCAAACCTTCCCCTCGGGAGAGGCGAAAGGACCGAGCGGAGGACCTTTTCGGAGCCCCCCCCCGCCCCCACTCGGGAGGGACGGCATCGAAGGCAGCCAAGGCTGGGAGGGGAGGCGCCCAGCCCTTCGCGCAGCTGGGTTGGCTCTTGGGGCAGCACCGCCCGGCCCCCGCCTCCCTCCCCGCCTGGCCGTCCCGGCGGCGCCTGCCCCGCCCCGGTTTCCGCTGGCAGCCGTGCCGAGCCGAGCCGAGCCGAGCCAAGTAGACCGGTACCCGGACCGCGAGGCGGTAGGTCAGCTGGGAGGCGGCCGGGGGTGGAAAGCCGCGGCTTGGCCGGCCGCTCGTCGCCTTGCAGCAGCCAGGTCGGGGCTGCGGGCGGGGAGGTGGAAGCGGTTCGGTCCCGGGGTTGGGGCGGCTCCGGAGGGGGGCGGGGGGGGGGGCTCGCTCTGATGGCGGCGCGGGAAGGCTCTGGGTTTGGGGAGGCGGAGGGGGCGGGCGGGCCCGGGGGATTCGCCCAGCGCCCCTTTTCCCTTCGCCCGCGAAACTCCCTTTTGCAACTTCGGGGTTGTTTGTTCCCCCCCCCCCCCCCCCCCGGGTCCTCCGTGGCTGCGGGGCCGAGCCGAGCCGGGCCGGAGGGTGGAGAGCTGGGTCTCCCATCCCGAAGGGCGGGCCCGAGAGTGGGGTTGGATTTGGCCGGCTCCCCCCCTCCCCTCTCCGGGTGCTCTTGCTCCGAACCCGCGAGGCGGGAGGAGCTTGAATGAGCGCAGTTTCGGTCCCGGTTCGGGTAACTCGCGGTTCGGCACTCGCGACGCCTGGAAGTTTATGTATGTATGTGTGTGTGTATGTATGTATGTATGTATGTATGTATGGAGTCAGTCAGTCGGTCAGTCTGTCTATTCCCTCCTCTCCCGTCCCTCCATCTATCATCTGTCATCTATCAATCTCTCTGTCTGTCTAGCTCTATCTAATCTAATCTATCATCTATCAATCTAATCTAATCTAGTCCATGTCGATCATCTATCAATCATGTATCAATCTTATCAATCGATGTAATCTCATCTAATCTATCATCTATCATAATCTAGTCTATCATATATCAATCAATCTATCATCTATCAATCTAATCTAATCTAATCTAGTCCATCATCTATCATCAATCTATCTATCATTTATCAATCTAATATAATCTATAGTCTAATCTACATCATCAATCAATCTATCTATCATCTATCAATCTAATTTAATCTTCTATCTATCTATCTATCTATCTATCTATCTATCTATCTATCTATCT
>BLBF01000022.1:9896025-9923797 GCA_015471245.1 Laticauda colubrina | reverse complement strand
AAAGGACTATAACTCACCAACTCCTAGTGATTGGCCCAAAGTTACTTCGCCAACTTTCATGCTTAAGGAAGGACTAGAACTCACTGTCTCCTGGTGATTGGCCCAAAGTCACCCAGCCGGCTTTCCTGCTTAGAACTAGAAGTCTACCTCCCAATTTCTAGCTTGGTGCCTTAATCACTAGACTAAGATGGCTACACATTTCATTGGCTAAAAACTTGCAATTTTGCTCATTTATTTTGCACCAAAAGCAGATGTTAAATATTAAAAAAAGCTTTATCTAAAAAAAGATAATAAAGTGTGCCACTCCCTCACCCTAACTCACCAAAGCCATCTTCATTGTATCTCCCTTGATCTGACTACTGAACAAATTAAACACAGATTGCCCTCCCAAAGAGTGAGCGCAGAGTCCAACACTCCTTCAGGCAAGAGCAAGGCAAGGCGTGTGGCATTTGGCTCCAAGAGATGGAGAACCGTACATCTGCAAAACAGCTGTGCCCCTCCCCCCATCCCTACAGCCTGTATATATCAAACTCTGTTTTTTTTGGTCAAATGCTTTCCTGAAATCAAAGCATGTGACGTCTCTGGCATTCCTGCTATTTATGAGAGACGTTGTGCCATCCAAAGCACGGAATAAGGTTTGTCTTCCAGGAATCACTGCTTTATTTTTCAGAATAATGGACAGATTTCTTTGTACTTGGCCCTAGGATTTGTTCAAGTATAGGTAGTCCTTGACTTTCACGTTTGTATATTGACCATTTGAAGTTACGTTTGAAGTAAGAATGGCATTGAAAAACGTGACTTGTGAACACTTTTTTTTCATGCCTACAAACATTTGCAGCATTCCCCTGATCAAAATTCAGAGGCTTGGCATCTGGTTCCTATTTAGTTTAGGTTTAGGTTTAGGTTTAGGTTTAGGCTTAGTTTAGTTTAGTTTAGTTTAGTTTAGTTTAGTTTAGTTTAGTTTAGTTTAGTTTAGTTTAGTTTAGTTTAGTTTAGTTTACTTGATTATCATTGCATCTTGTACAATGAAATCAAACACCATTTTCTGTGCATATCATGACCATGAAAATAAACACAAACACACATCCTTCACACTCCACACATTGAATTGAAAACTCCTGATATTGCATTTGTATTGCACTATACAATAGAATTCAGTAGAGTTACCGCCCTGGGATAGAAGCTGTTTTTCAGCCTATTTGTCCTTGTTTTTATTATCCTGTACCGTTTGCTAGATGGTAATAGTTCAAAAAAAAAACAAAGGGTCCCCAGGATGAGATGAATCTTTGAGAAAGTTTTGAACTTCCTTAAGGCAGCGGGAGCTATAACCGGCTCCAGCTGTTTTTCTTCCCCACTGATCTCTGATTCAGAAGGCAGCTGATAAGAAGGCAGCCCTGGCCCCATGTCTGCCTCTGATGCAGAGCCCTCATCCGAGCTTTCTTCAGCCTCCAGGACTGGCCCAGGTCCCTCCCCAACCTCCTCACTGCCTGACTCTGCTGCCAGCTCTGCTAGTTGCAGGCTAGCCGCAACAGAAATATTCAACTAAAAATAGAAATACTTGAAAACTTGATGAGTTGTGATAGGTTTTTGGAAAGTTATCTTTAGTGAATTTAAATTCCTTTTAAGAGGAATTCCAATAGGGGGTGTGTGAGAAAGAAATCTAATTTGGCACTCTCTCAAATTATTAGAACTAGATAAATTTTGCTTCCAGCCATTATTTGTCTTAATTGAAGTTCGTAGATTAAAACCCGGATGAAGCTCCTGGCAAGTTATTTTTCTTCTAAAGGCCATAAAACTGTTTTTAGGGGAAATGAAGAGTTTTCCAAGCAAAAGAATGAACGGTGGTCATCATACTGAAGTCATCATGTAAGTGGATGGCTCAGTTAGTTGAAAATTCTTCTTTGTTAGGCCGCAACCATTCCAATAATTTAATTATCCAATGTCCATTCTGGAGCTCAAATTTTACAAATAGTCCTTGACTTATGACTGTAATTAAGCCTGGAAGATATGGTTCTAAGGTGTGCCAGTCATTAAGCAGAACACCATGTGGCCACGCTCGATTTTACAACTGTCCTTGTAGCATGAACACGGCAGTCATTAAGCAAACTCATTGTTTCTTTGCTGGAAACTGGAAGTAAATTTGAATTAGAATGAATTAGAATTAGGCCAAGTGTGGTTGGACACACAAGGAATTTGTCTCCGGTGCAAAGGCTCTCAGTATATATACAAGAAATAAATGATCAATCATGAACAGGGGTGGGTTTCTACCGGTTCTGTCCCCCTCTGTAGAACCGGTAGCTCTGAAGAGCAGCAGACATAGAACCGGTTGTATGTCTGCTGCTGTTTTTGCCCACCCGCCCGCCGGGCTCTTACTTGACCTTTATTTCCTGCTTTTTGGGGATCCCACTTCTGGCTGGCCCCGCCCACCCAACCCCACCCCTCCCAAGAGTCCCCATGGGGCACGTTTTATATGCAGGTAAGTGCAGGACGCACACGGAGGCTCGGGGAGGGTGAAAAACGGCCCTCCTGGAAGTTCGGGAAGGCTGGAAATGGGCCCGTTTCGGCTTCCAGAAAGCCTCCGGGGCCCGGGGGAGGTCATTTTCACCCTCCCAGAGGCTCAAGAGAAGCCTCCAGAGCCCAGGGAGGGAAAACTATTCAGAGTTTTGTAGCGTTAATTCAGCGTCAGAAAAATAAACACAGGTGGGTGGTGCTTCATTTAACATCTTTATCAACATAATAAGTAAGTTTTACAAACCAGTTGTAGATTTCTCCAACATGGAGCAAACTCAGACAGAAACATGTTACAAGCAACTTCAGCAGCTCTGTCAACCGCTTAGAGAGGGCTATAAAGCAGAGAGAGAAGCAGTTTCATTTTCAATAGACAGACTCAGAGCTTAGCATGGCTGCAGAGTTGCAGAGCTTAATATAGAGCCACGCCTAGGCTACTTTTGGTTTCACTTTCCATCCTAGGCTACCTCTAGTTTCAATTTCCAAAACAGTCCTCATTGGCTGACCTAGTTGCTATGCCTATTCATTGGCTGACCTTGTTACCAAGCTCTATTCCAGTTCATGAGTATACTCTGATAACCTCCTGCCTTGGTGCAGGAGGCTGACTAGGCCACGCCCACCATGGCCACGCCCATCCAGCAACCAGACAGAGAACCCTCTAAAATTTTTGAAGCTCACCCCTGCAAACGGGCGTCAATGGGCCTTAGTTGTTGGGCACCCAAAATGCAATCACAGATGGGAGTGGCCATTGAAAATTCACATCTCGGTTATAAGTGGCCCTGGGAAGGTCTATTGAAACTTCGAAGGACCGGTCATAAGTCAAGGACTAGTTGTTTTTACCTCATTCATAAATGTGTTACTGGACCTGTGCAGACGAGGGGTAAATTTTGCTCCAGCCAACTTTGGCTGTTGAAAGGAACAACCAACCTGTCAGGGTTCCAATTAATATGCCCATAGCAAACAGAACTCCGAGGCAGGTAGGTTCCTCAAATAATAGTTTTATTGGACATATCGTATTGGCACAAGCTTGTGAAAACTGAATATTCCTGTGGTTTTCACCTAATTAAAAGTAAGAGTTTCCCCCCTTTTTTCAAACACTCAGTCACATCATCCAATCAGGATGCCATTCGGTTGCCTGGTAACATCGCTCCTCCCCTCTCCGACCATCTGTGGGAATGTCCTTGGTTCCCAGGAGAATGTATTTTGTTTTGGCTACAAAACCCCAGCTATCTCAATTCCCTATCCCTCAGCTCCAGTGTGGCAACCAAGAAGCCTCAAAATGGCTCCAGCCAGGTCAGCTTTAGGGTTGACACAGGTTCTTTAGTTGCGGTATCACGACAACCTTGGGTCTGATCCACTACTGATACTCCTCAACTTACAACCATTCATTTAGTGATTGCCTGAACTTACAACGGCACTGGAAAGAGTGAGTTTAGACTGTTTGCGACTATTTCAAGAGCTGTGATGGCATAGTGGTGAGAATGCAGTATTGCAGGCTAATTCTGCTGATTGCCAGCAGTTTGATTCTGACCGGTTCAAGTCTAAGTCCTATTGCTATTCCTTCCTTCCTCCCTCCCTCCCTCTTTTATTTCCTTTCTCATTCTTCTTTCTGATGGCGCAGTAGTTAGAGTGCAGTGTTGCAGGCTGACTCTGCCCACTGCCAGCAGTTTGATTCTGATCAGTTCAAGGTTGACTCAGCCTTTCATCCTTCCGAGGTTGGTAAGACGAGGACCCAGATTGTTGGGGGCAATAGGCTATCAACCGCTTCGAGAGGGCTATAAAGCGCTGTAAAGCGGTATATAAGTCTAAGTGCTTCCTTCTTCTCTTATTCCTTTTCTCATTCTCCTTCCTGGTGGTGCAGTGGTTAGAATGCAGTATTACAGGTAAACTCTGCCCACTGCCTAGAGTTCGATCCTGACCAACTCCAGATTGACTCAGACTTCTATCCTTCTGAGGAGGGTAAAATGAAAACCCGATTGTGGGGGGCAAGAGGCTAATTCTGCCAACTGCTTAGAGAGGCCTATAAAGCACCGTGAAGCAGTATATAAGTCAAAGTTTTATTGCTTTTGCAACATCCTTTCAGCCATGTGATCCAAATCTGGATGCTTAGCCACTGGCATGTATTTATGACAGGGTCCTGGGATCACGTGATCACCTTTTGCGACCCTCTGACAAGCAAGGTTGGAGGGGAAGCCAGATTCACTTAACCACCGTGTTATTAACTTCATGACACCTGTGACCCGCTTAACGATTGCGGCAAGAAGGGTTGTAAAATGAGGCAGAACTCAATTTAACCAACTGTCTTGCTTAGCGATGGCAATTTTGGCTCGAATAGTCATTTAAATAGAGGACTAACCTGTATTCAGTGTTTCTAAATCTTTGGGCCCCTGTAAAGTTTCCCTTTTGATTCTTTAATCGCATTCTTGGGAATCCTCTACTGCAGCTTCCCCATGGTGTGCTGTGCTTTGTAGATGTATTTGGTGTGCAAGTGTCAGATTGCGGGAATTCTTTATTACTTCATTTCGATGCAAAGCTGACCCTCTGGCTGCTTTAATGTATCCCTGAAGGTTAAGGATAAAGCTGGAAAGGGAAATATTATATACCCACCTGGACTGTTTGTCAGGAAATGCGGGATTTATAAATCAAAAGGAACAACAAAATAGCTTGCTCGTTCATCCCAGCCATTCTCTGATGGGAAATGACAGCTGTACCACTCATGGACTTCTGCTCAATTACTGTGCAAAACCAGGAGGTGGAAATAAATATATACGCTGTCAGATGTTATCAGATTGATATCCTTCGGGAGACCCTTCTGGGCAGGGATATGGCTGGGTAACCAAGGCCTACATTTTCTCACTGGTAAGAGCAATGAGAAAAATGCTACCTTGGAGCGCTCCAAAGAGACATTCCCATACTCCGTCCAGGGTGTTAAAAATGTAATAAACACACTTTTCTTTAGAACAGAAAGTCTGGGGATTGACAGCCGTGGAACAAGGCTGCTTTTCAGTGGCTTAAACCAGGGGTGCGTTTCAACTGGTGTAACAACCGTTTTGGCGAGCGTGTGCTTCATGTATGTGCGCACCAAACATGCATGTGATGATTCAGGGCGTGGCACAAAGTCAGCACAGTCAGATAATCAGTAGGAGTCCCTTTCTTAGCTCCAACTTTGCCCTCAATGTCCTGGTTACCTTCTGGTTGGAGAAAAACTCTCCAAGGAACAGCCTTTGGCTGCAGAGAATCAAGTCCAAAATGTGGTCAACAAAAACTGTAATTATAAGTTCAATCAAAGCAAAATGAGGTAATTAGTTTGATAGGGCAGGAGAAGGAATTCCAGACTTGAAGGAACAGCTGTAATTCAACATGGTTGGGAGGATGTCAGGAATGTAGATAGCCTGCCGCATTCAGCATGCATCTCTTTTAAATTCTCTTCCTTGGTTAATGAAGGGAATCAGGCCCCTTTCCTCCCCATAAGCCATGCAACCCACATTGCTCTCTTCTCCATTCCTTCTTGCGTGCCCCCAGGATGAAGAGGGGTGGGCCTGGGTCTTCCTCTGAACTCCTTCTCCCTTGTTCTACCTCTTTCCTGCTCTGCCCAGCCGGACTTTGCCCTTCCCCAGTTTCCTCCACAGCCAACAGAGCTACACTCCCACTCCCTGTCAGCTGTTCATCTTCCTCCTCGGATTCAGACTCCGACAGAGGCATGACAGCGCACTTCGCGCACACTCAGAGTGTTTGCTGCTGACCTTCTCCTGCAATCCCTGTGTTAAACAGCTAACACATGGCAATCTGCTGTGTCGCGTGAATTAGCTGAACTTGAAAACCAGGATATACATTTACAGGCTAGAGTCCAGGCGGATGGGTGGACTCAGCAGCTGATCGTTGGAGCGAACCGGTTTCCTCCCAGCAGATCTTTGGAGCAACCGGTTTGCTCGAACCAGGCCGAACCAGTAGAGTCCTGCCGCTGGCTTAAACACTTTTATATCAGTACATTTCCACCAAGAGTAAGCTATAGGTAGTCCTTGAATTACAAACATTCATTTAGTGACCATTTGAAGTTACAACAGCACTGAAAAAAGTGACTTATGGACCGTTTTTCATATTTATGACCATTGCAGCCTGCCCAGGGTCACGTGATCGAAATTTGGATGCTTGGCCATTGTCTCATATTTATGACAGTTACAACATCCTGGGGTTCGTGTCATCCTCTTTTGCGACCTTTGGACGAGCAAAGACCACTGTATCTTCTTTGTTCTTTATTTTGAATGTCAATCTATCCATCTCTGCACAGTCTAGTATTTATTGAATTACATCTTTATCTGATTGGATGTTCTCATTTTTCCAAAATTGTGCAAATACAATCTTTTCTGCTGTCAATCATGCAAAACTAGATATATAATCTCTTTATCATAGCCTTCCGTCAGTATACCCAACAAAAATATTTCTGGTTTCAGATCTATATGTTGCTTGATCATCTTTTCCAGCCACCTATGTATTTTCATCCAATATTTTCTTGTTTTCATACAAGTCCATCACATGTGATAATAAGTACCTGGGGTCTGATTATACTTCCAACACTTGGTGGACATGTTGCTCAACATTTTTGCAAATCTTGCCAGTGGCAAGTTCCACCAATAAAACAGCCATGCATCATTGATGGCCCTGTGTCCACTGAAGTCTCTGAGTTACAGCTTTTATGGATTGTAAAACAAACATTTTTTATTTGTTTTGCAATCTCATCTTTTAAACAAAAAAGGGAAAATAATAGCCAGGCGACTTTGGCTTACAGAGAGCAATAAACAACAGTGGAGATCTTTGTAAGCTTGTAAACATGGGTTTAGGACGAGATCTTCAGCAAACACAGTTTCTATTCCTGACCACGATCACATGCGGTTTAATAATGCTCTTTCTTTTCTTTTGCTGTGAGCCTTTCCTTTGATAGCAACTGAAGAAGGCTTGATTGACTGAACAATTCAGATGATTTAACAATAGATGCTTGTCCACAGATCATGGCTTAGAGTCAGCTGGTACAGGGCATTTATAAAGGAGGAGAAAACTTCAGGAAACGCAGCCATCAAACCTTGTTTCATCGAGAAAGCCTCCACTGCGTTCCCATTGCTGAACACAACTTAAAAAATGGAGAAGCATAACTTCTGAGCAGCTTCAACATTTCTTAGGAATTTATCGCTTTACACGTTGAAATGCACAATCTGCAGTTTCAATCTTTTTAAGTAACAGTTACAGTACAGCATTAGGCACAAGAAAAAGGTACAGATAATCCTCAACTTATGATCACCAACGAACCCAAATTTTCTATTGTTAAAGTGAGATATTCATTAAGTACCCTTTTAGAATAGAATAGAATAGAATAGAATAGAATAGAATAGAATAGAATAGAATAGAATCTTTATTGGCCAAGTGTGATTGGATGCTCAAGGAATTTGTCTTGGTGCAAATGCTCTCTGTGTACATAAAAGAAAAGATACATTCATCAAGAATCATAAGGTACAACACTTAATAATAGTCATAGGGGAAAATAAGCAATCAAATCATACTAGGAAACAGTCCATATAAATCGTTAGGATACAAGCGACAAAGTTACAGTCATACAGTCACAAGTGGGAAGGGATGGGTGACAAGGAGTGATGAGAAGATTAACAGTAATAGCAGTGCAGACTTTGTAAATAGTTGGACAATGTTGAGGGAATTATTTGTTTAGCAGAGTGATGGCGTTTGGGAAAAAACTGTCCTTGTGTCTAGTTGTTCTGGTGTGCAGGGCTCTATAGTGTCGTTTTGAGGGTAGAAGTTGAAAAGTTTATGTCCAGGATGTGAGGGGCCTGTAGATATTTTCACAGCCCTCTCTTGACCCGTGCAGTATACAGGTCCTCCATGGAAGGCAGGTTGGTAGCAGTCCTAATGACTCTCTGCAGTCCTAATGACTCTCTGAAGTCCTAATTTACTCTCTGAAGTCTGTGTCTGTCCTGTGGGATGCAGAACCAAACCAGACAGTTATAGAGGTTCATACGACAGACTCAATAGAACTGGACTCTGTAGAACTGGATCAGCAGCTCCTTAGGCAGTTTGAGCTTTCTGAAGTTGGCGCAGAAAGAACATTATTTGTTGTGCTTTTTTGATGACGTTTTTGATGTTAGGTGTCCATTTTAGGACATTATGACTTTCCTTGTCTCGGTTGTCATGTGAATCACTGCAGCTGATAAGTTACTAACCTGGTTGTTAAGCGAATCAGGCTTCCGCATTGACTTTGCTGGCCAGATGGTTGCAAAAGGTGATCTCGGGACACAGTGGCGGTCATAAGTACAGGCGAATGGCCAAGCCATCTGAATTTTGATCACACGGTCATGGGGATGTTACAACGGTTGTAACTGTGAAAAACGGTCATAATTCACTTTTTTTCTGGGCCCCTGTAATGTCAAACAGTCACTAAATGAACTATTGTAAGTCGAGAACTACCCATATGCATAGTTGAAAATGTGCAAAAGACTCTGAAGTTTGAAGGTTGGCTGAATTTATGAAAGGGAAAAAATGGAAAATGAGAACAATGTAGACCAGTGGCCACCAACTGGTGGGCCAGCGACCACTGATGGTCCACAAGAAAATTTTGGTGGTCCGCAGAGTAATGTCCCCCCTAAAGCAATTAATCCAGGCTGCGAGGGAACACAAGGCTGCGCTGCCCACATGGCCCACCCACTCGCTGGCCCCCACCCTTTGGCTAAGCGCAAATCTTACCTTGAGAATAGCCATGCAAGCTGGAACTGGAAAATAAGACCAACGGAAGGGGAGGGAAATCCACCCTGGGGTGACTTACTGACGTTGGTGGGAAAGTCGGTGCCATATTCCAGAGCTAGAATAGTCACAGGTCTGGATCTTTGGTCATCCTGGAGCTGCTCCTCCAGCCCGTGGCAGGCTGGTGCACCCAGGTGGAGGAGCAGCGGCTCTGGGATGACCAAAGGGCCAGTCCTGTGACTACTGCAGCTCTGGAATATGGCACTGACTTTCCCACCAACGTCAGCAAGCCACCGTCAGTCAAAATCCATACTCGCGGTTCGTGGGATTTGAAACTATGAGTTTGGTGGTCCCTGAGGTCCAAAAGGTTGGTGACCCTTGGTACAGACATGTTGCAAAATTTGACTGCAATAGACTTAAAGTACCACTGAATTATTCCTTTCCATTATTACAACTTGGCTAGCCATCACATGAGCCTTTTAAAGTAACACTTATGCCACTCGTAGTAAAGGACAGGAAGCAAAAGAAATTGGAGAAGGGGATAAAGATAAAACACAGACTAACTAAAGTTAATTTATATCCACCCCACTCCTATAAGCATCCTCTGTTTACTATTTGGCACATGGCTGTGTTTTAATGACCTCCATACTACACCAATTCACAACTGTCTTTCCCACCCCCTCTTTTTAAAGAATCTTCTCAGCTTCCTTTCCATTCATATATAGGTCCTCGCTCCTCTTGGCATTGCAAATCTTTCATCTCTCACCAATGGCACAGTGTCAGATGCACCCACGTTCAAATCCCGACCCAACATGCTTCTGTCACCATCAGCATCTTTCCACATACATCATAAATACATTAAACAGCCAAGAGGATGTAGATTCTTGCCTGACACCCTGTACCAGTCATTAAGCATTCTTTTTATTCTTGCACAAAGTTTATTCTGCACACGGCGGAAGGCAGGACATGGAGTGATGGATGGAAACGAATCAAGGAGAGAAGCGATCTAGAACTAAGAGAAATTTCCCAACAGTGAGAATAATTAAGTAGTGGAACACTTAGGCAAGAAAAACCCAAAAGCACACATACAGACTGGGTGAAGCCAGACTCAATAGCAGGAACTGGGAGAGGGATCTTGGAGTCTTAATGGACAACCAGCTAAATAGGAGCCAGCAGTGTGCAGCAGCCGCCAAAAAAACTAAATTGCATCAAAAGAGGGATACAATCGAGATCAAGTGAGGTATTAATACCATCCTATAAAGCCTTAGTAAGGCCATAGCTACAGTACTGCATCCAGTTTTAGTCACCACACAATAAAAAAAATGTTGAGACTCTAGAAAAAGTACAAAGAAGAGCAACCAGGATGATTAGGAAGCCGCAGACTAAAACATACGATAAACGGTTGTAGGAAATGGGCCTGGCTAGTCTAGTAAAGAGAAGGACCAGGGGAGACATGATAGCAGTCTTCCAATATTTGAGGGGCTGCCACAAAGAGAGAGGAAGGGGTCAAGCTATTTTCCAAAGCACCTGAAGGCCAGACAAGGAATAATGGATGGAAACTGATCAAGGAAAGATTTAACCTGGAAATAAGGAAAAACTTTCTGACAGTGAGAACAATCAACCCATGGAACAGAAGTTGCCCTCGGAAGTTGTGGGAGTGCCATCACTTGAGACTTTCAAGAAGGATTGGACTGCCATCTGTCAGAAATGGTGTAGGGTCTCTCGCTTGGGTGGGGGATAGGACTAGATGACCTACAAGGTCCCTTCCAACTCTGATTATCTGTTATCTGTTAGAAGTTGTGTCTGCTCCATCAGATCCGTTGAAGTCTGTGTCTGTCTTGTTGGGTTGCAGAACCAAACCAGACAGTTATAGAGGTGCAGATGAGAGACTCAATAATTCCTCTGTAGAAACTGGATCAGCAGCTCCTTGGGCAGTTTGAGCTAGATGCAGTATTCCAGGTGTGGTCTTACTTAGACATTATAGAGAAATCTTATGACATCATGTGATCTTGATTTATGTTCATGCATCCTAGGATTGCACTGGCTTTTTTGACTGCCGCCACACACTGCTGGCTCTTGTTTAAATGATTGTCTACTAGGACTCCAAGATCCCTCTCATAGATACTACTGTTGAGCCTGATTTCACCTACCTGTAATTTTGGTTTTTCTTGTCTAAGTGCAAGTTCTTAGTTTTCTCAACATTGAATTTTATTTTGTTGGATAAAGCCCAGCGTTCAAGTCTGTTGAGATCCATCTGGATATTTGAGCCTATCTTCTGGGGTGTTGGCTATTTTTGCCAGCTTAGTGCCATCTGCAAATTTGATGAGTTCTCCTTCTGTTCCCTCATCTAAATGGTTTACAAAAAATATTGAAGAGTATTGGGCCTAAGACAGAACCTTGTGGTACCCCACTGCTTTCTTCTCTCCATGTAGATGTAGTTCCATCAAAGACTACACACTGAGCTCAGTTTGTCAGCCAGTTACAAATCCATCTGGTGGTGATGCTGTCTATCCCAATGGTCACCAACTGGTGAGCCGGGGACCACTGGTGAGCCGGGGACCACTGGTGGTCCACGAGAAAATGTTGGTGGTCTGCAGAGAAATGTTCCCCCCAAAGCAATTAATCCAGGCTGCATGGGAACACAAGGCTGTGCTGCCCACATGGTCTGCCCACCCGCTGGCGTCCACCCTTCAGCCGAGCACAAACCATACCCTGAGTAGAGCCACGTGAGGTGGAACTGGAAGGTTAGACCAACAGTGGAGGAGGGAAATCCTCCCCAGGGTGGCTTGCTGACAGTGGGAAAGTCAGTCCCATATTCCAGAGCTGCAGGAGTCACAGGATTGGCCCTTTGGTCATCCCGGAGCAGCTCCTCCAGTCCATGGCAGGCCGGTGCACCTGGGTGGAGGAACAACTGCTCCATTTTGTAAGAATTTTTTTTAAAGGAAGGGATGAGATCAGAATTTCAGCAACTGCAATATTTATCATTGGACTGACAATGTCTTTAATGTGTTAAGATATTGTTTGAGAGAGCTGGTGCCCATGAAGGGAAGCTGGTTTTATGGACTGAAGCAGCAGTTTCCCAGGAAAAGGGAATTGTCAATGTTCCAAGTAACACATTCACCAAAAGCAGAACTTCAAGGCAGGTAGATAAGGAAGTGTAAGAAAATGTTTATCGGATACATCATATCAGCATAGCTAGTGAAAACCAACTCTAAACAGCCCCAAGGTTTTCCCCCGAATTAAAAGAGCAAATATTTCCCTCCCCAGTTGTCACCGGTCATATTGTCCAATGAAAGCAGCTGGCAGGCTGCTTGGTCCCTCCTCTCCTCCTTCAACTGCCGTCTGTTGGGATGACCTTGGTCCCCACAAGAAATTTTTTTGTTTTGACTATTAGCCAGCTTATCTATTTCCCCCTCCCGGAGTTCATGGCAACTATGAGGCAGCACACGATGCTTCAGAGTTGACAGGGAGCACATTCCAGAAAATGGGAGGGGAGATGACCAAAGGGCCAGTCCTGTGACTACTGCAGCTCTGGAATATGGGACCGACTTTCCCACCAACCTCATTAGTGGTCCGCGGGATTTTAAAATTATGAATTTGGTGGTCCCTGAGGTCCAAAAGGTTGGTGACCCCTGGTCTATCCCACATTTTTCTAGTTTACCCAGAAAGAAGTGGTGGTCTATTTTGTCAAATGCCTTACTGAAATCCAGGTATATTATGCTCACTGCTTTTCGCAGGTCCACTAATTTAGTCACTTTGTCAAAGAATGAAATATGATTTCTGTTTTTGACAAACCCATGTTGGCTTCTGTTAGCAAACCATTGTGAGAGAGGCTGATACCTAATGCAGCAAAATGTTGCTACTTTTAGCCAAATTACCGTAATTCATCTTTATTAGTTGACAGATATTGCAGAGTGCCCCAGAAATTTAAATCAAAGAGAAACTAATCAACTGGTGGTGAATGTCCCTGTATAACTGGCAATACAGAAAAACAAGGCTTGTGGTTTCTATGGCATCCAAGGGCACGATCAGGTTTCGTATGGGGTTTGCCTATATTTCCGTTCCAGGACAGCTGTGGGGTGATCATTAAATCCAGCTAAGGATAAAGCTGTCCTAAATTTGGGGACTGTGATATGATATAAGTATGAGGCTGGTTTAGAAACTAAATTCCACTCTGCATTTTCCCTGCTCCTTTTAATTCTGATGTCCTTGTTGTCTTTGACCACATTTCAGGAGATCAAGGAGACAAATTCCTCGTGTGTCCAATCATACTTGGCCAATAAACCTATTCTGTTCTGTTCCATTCCTGTCCATTACATGCCATATTTTCTATTCTGTTCTGTTCCATTTGTTCCATTCTGCTCCCCCCATTCTGTTCCATCCTATCCCATTCCATATTTTCTATTCCATCCCATCCCATTCTATATTTTCTGTTCTGTTCTGTTCCATCCATTCTGTTCTGTTCTGTTCCGTTCCATCCCATCCTGTTCAATCCCATCCCATTCCATATTTTCTATTCCATCCCATTCCATATTTTCCATCCCATCCCATTTTTTTTATATTCCATTCCATATTTCCCATCCCATTCCATATTTTCTGTTTTGTTCTGTTCTGTTCCATTCTTCTGAACAGAATGCACAATCTTGCTCTCACCTTCAATTTTTTTTTTGCAAGTCTCCTCTTATCTGATCTTTCTCATCTATCCCTTTCTGCCCTTCATGCTCACAACCCACCTCCTGCCTCCTCTCGTAGTTGTCTTTCATCTCCCATTCAAATTCTAACCCAACCCAGTCCTGCTTAGCTTTCTTGGGATTTAGCCCAATTCGCTTGTGGTGAAAAAAGAAGAAATATCTGTTTCTGTCGGCTCGCTATCATTTCCGTGATTGTTCAGTTCAAACCCTCAACAATGGAAAGCATTGTGTAAAAGCCTTAAATATTAACATAATATAATATTAACTAATTTATAAGATAATATTTTATTATATATTATTCCTATTTTATCATTTTATTATATGATTCTCTCTTCCATTAGTTTTATTTTAATATGAGATTTTTATATTCTTGTAAGCCACCTTGAATCACCATCTGCAAATAGGCAGCAATATAAATCTCCTAAATAAACAAATAAATAAAATAACAGTGATTTGTGTGGAATGGTATGGGGTCTCCTGCTTGAACAGGGGTGGGATTAGAAGACCTCAGAGAAAAGTAAAGTCCTACACTTAGGCAAGAAAAACCAAAAGTACACATATAGACTGGGTGAAACCAGGCTCAATAGCAGTAACTGTGAGAGGGATCTTGGGGTCTTAGTGGACAACCAGCTAAATAGGAGCCAGCAATGTGCAGCACCAGCCAGAAAAGCTAATGCAATCCTAAGTTACATCAACAGAGGGATACAATCAAGATGAGGTATTAATACCACTCTATAAAGCCTTAGTAAGATCATAGCTAGAGTACTGCATCCAGTTTTGGTCACCACACGATAAAAAAGATGTTGAGACTCCAGAAAAAGTGCAGAGAAGAGCAACCAGGATGATTAGGGGACTGGAGGTTAAAACATATGAAGAACGGTTGCAGGAACTGGGCTTGGCTAGTCTAGTGGAGAGAAGGTCCAGGGGAGACAGGAGAGCAGTCATCCAATGTTTGAGGGGCTGCCACAGAGAGGAGGAAGGAGTCAAGCTATTCTCCAAAGCACTCGAAGACCAGACAAAGAATAATCGATGGAAACTGAGCAAGGAGAGATTCAATCTGGAAATAAGGAGATACTTTCTGACAGTGAGAACAATCAACCCATGGAACAGAAGCTGTGGGAGCACCATCACTTGAGACTTTCAAAAAGATACTGGACTGCCATTTGTCAGAAATGGTATAGGATCTCCCGCTTTGGGGGGGGGGGTTGGGCTAGATGACCTACAAGGTCCCTTCCAACTCTGATTATATGTTATCTGTCTCTTCCAACTCTGTTATTCTGTTATTTAAGGCTTCTCGTATAAAGCGAGATTAGAAAAAACTTGATTCCCCCCCCCCCCTCATTGCCCTCCTCCTCTCCAAATACAGATGGCCAAATTGCACACTAGATGGCAGCGGAGACAAATCCGGAGCTTGAAACAGCAGGAACAAAAATGCAGGCGAAGCTGTCACAATCCACATTTGCACTATTTCATATTTATGGAAGTCCGCCAGGGAAATCCGAGACCCCCAGGGGGAATTGATGAGTTCTCTATCTCAGCCGGCCGATGACAAAAATTGAAGGCTGGTCAGAGGCTTCGAACCAGGCTGCTTCACAGGGCCTCATGACAGGATTCGAAACAGTGGCCATCCTTCAGCATGACCTCCCCCAGGCTACCACCCACCCCCAACCTCCCACCTCCCAACCTCCCCGTTTTCTGTCCAACCATGCATTTGTGCTCACATTAGGAGCCGCAGCGAAGTAAGCAGGCTGCACACACACACACACACACACACACACACACACACACACACACACACCCTCCCAAGCTGGTGGGAGTCTCCTTGGACAGTTGCCAGAGCCTTCCCATACAGACAGTTCTCTGGATGCTTCCTGCAGTCCTTCATCAATGTTTTTTTTTTTAATTATTAAATGATAAAGTATTATAAAACACAGAATGCAAAATAAATAGAAAAGCAGCAGGGAGTTAAGGGCAACGAGAAGTGAGGAAAGAAAAGAAAGAAAGAAAAAAGAAGCGTTGACTTTAGACTCTCTCTGTCCCGCTAAAACAAGGCATTGACATCAAATCGCAACTTTTTGTTTTTCCTTAATACTACAAACAAGCCATTTCTAGAAAGATCTATCCGTCTAATCGGTAAAACCCAAAGTCAGAGTTTCATTCTTCTCCACATCAAGCACGAAGTTCAGAAGCGGTTGCCACGTGGAAACAAAAGTACTTATGTTTTTTTTTCCTCAATTAAAATAATCAATTTTGCCATTTCGGCCAACTCCATCCACTTCTGCAACCATTTGTCCATGGTAGGAATAGAAGTATCCTTCCATTTTTGCGCATACAATAGTCCTGCTGCGGTCAACATATATAACAATGTTCCAAGTTTCCTCCTCAATTCTTTCTCCATTAAACCCAAGAGGAAAAAGTTCTGGTTTCATTTTTATCTCCATTTTCAAGGTGCTTTCAGCAGTCCTGACTTCTCGAGCCACGTGAGAAGTTTTTATATCCAAAATATATATTTTATTCTTTTGACTGTTTTCCATCTTCCCTTGAAACATAAACAGAATCCACAGTGGTCCGAAGAAATCAGTGTCTCCGCTAGGTAATTGTGCAGTCAAGCTGAAACTAAATTAATCAAGCAAAAATACCCTGTTTCTGCAAAAATATGACGTACCTTGAATATAAGTCCTAGCCTGATTTTTACATGTGCTCCCAATATAAGCCCTACCCCCAAAATAAGCCCTAATTAAGATCCTGCTCACTCCAGAGCCCATGGGTAAAAATTAAGCGAGGATGGGAATGGGGTGATGATGGTGAAGCTGCCCTACTACTTACCTTTGGAAAGTTGTAACCAGGCCTTGAACACCCTGACACCTGCCTTCTGCAGCCAGCGAGGCTGGCAAGGCTTTCCTGAAGGCCTCTGTAGCTGATAACAAAGCTCAGGATCGATCCAAAGATCAGTTATTGGCTGCAGAGGCCTTCAGGAAAGCCTTGCCAGCTGCAGAAAAAGAAATTCCTGAAGGCCTCTGATTGCGAAAAGGAGGCCAGGGGTGATACACACAAGTGAGGTTAGTCAGTCGATGACATCCCCTGAAAATAAAACCTGATGTCTTTTTTGGCAGCAAAAAAATATACGGCAGGGTCTTATTTTGGGGGAAACAAGGTAGCAAATAGGAAATGCTTTACTGAAACTTCCTCAAACCCACCAAATAAGTTACCCAGACCTAATTCATACATCAAAGGAGAAGGTCTGGAAACACAAATAGAGTTAATGAAATTAGGTCTCCCGGAGGAACTGCATGTTCACAAGTACAAACATACCTACACACATACACACACACACACACACACACACACACACACACACACACATACAAACACACACCTTAAGAGTTACTCTAGAATCAACACGTAGACACTTCCACACCCTGGACAAACTCTACCTATAAAAGTCTGCCCCTGTACCCCATTTATCTGCAGCTGCCCCTAAAAAGCAAATGGTTTTGCTTTTGGGAATAAATAGCTGTTCATTCCTCACAGTTGCCTGGATCTCATTTTTATTTACTCTTGCACAGCCCTGGCTCAAGCCAGAACCCCAAATTATTCTTCTCACAGCCAGGAGTGGATTTTTGCAAAATTGCAAAATTGTATAAAAAGAGGAAGGCTAACTAACCCCCTCTTCATCCCAAAGGTGCTTTTTCCAAAAGGCAGAATGACTTTCTTGGTTTTATTTTTTTCTTTTGAAAACGCTTTGCTTCTCAAAGAAAAGCTTCCAAGATAAAACCAAAGAAAGTCCAGTTGCCTTTAAAAAAACAACAACACTTTGGGGACAATTATGACCTGGACGATTGAGAATCTCCATAGATATATATCCGTGATGGTGAACCTATGGCACATGTGCCACAGGTGGCACGCAGAACCATTTGTGTGGGCATGCGCGCCCCAGCCAAACTTACCTGCACTGCGCATGCAAGTGCCTCCCAGCTGGTTTTCGGCCCATTTGAGGACTTTTTCACCCTCCTAGGAGCTCAAGGGAAGCCTCTGCAGCCTTTGGAGGTCGAAAAACAGACCTTCTGGAAATACCAAAAGTGCCGAAACCGGAAGTGCTAAAACTGGAAATGCCAAAATAGGCCCGTTTTTCGGCCTCCAAAGGCTGCAGAGGGTGAAGACGGCCTCAAACGGTTGAAAATCAGCTGGGAGGTGTGTGCATGCATAGTCCAGGTAAGGGGATGGATTATGCGGGGAGATGCATTGCATTGTGGGTGCTGGCATGTGTGCATGCACTTTCGACATAGTATAACAAAAAAGTTCACCATCACTGATACATGTCCTCCTCTTCCTTTTACTATTTTTTTTACCGGTGATAGGCTGCTGCTGGTTCAGACTGGTTCACCCATACTGGTAGTTCTGACCATGGTGCTATCCCATCCTATATTTCTGGCTCACTCACCTTGTCCATGCAGCCCAGCTGATTTGTACACCTCGTTCACTATACTCACTGCGGCTGCCGCGTGCAGGAAATCTCCATGTTTTTTCAGCCATGCACATTTTCAGTTCTGCACTAGGTGAACCAGTTGTTACATTATATGCAGCCCACCTCTGTTTTTGTTCTGACCCAGGCTTCGTAAACTGCAATCATGCACAAACTTATTTTAAAAACAAGACTTATTTTATTGCAATGCTGGGAAATGTTTTCATTCTCAGCCGGAATTAATCTCAAATAGTCCCCCAAGATAAGCACACACCTTTCAGTTCTGTGAAGTGCTGCCAAAAACAGAAGTATCAAATTAACTAGAAAAGAAATCAACCGAAGTACAAAAAAACCCAGCCAAAGTACAAAGAGCTTCAAGAATGACTATGAATTGATCGAACTACTTTGCTTCCTGCAAAGGTTTCATCATCTTGGGCTGACTTTTATTCCTTATGGGAGGAGCAAACACCTCCCAGCATTATCCCTGAGTCTCCCCTGTTGTTTCAGCAGCTCTTGCCTTCTAGCAGCTCTGCACATATGCGCACTGGGAACAGGCTCCCCTGGGTCCTCTGCCTTGCTGCTGCCAGACTCCGAAAACTCTGGAGTTGGCACACAACTCCCAGAAGGTCCTGGCCCCATCCCTGCATCGGATGCAGGATCCTTGCCTGAGTCCACTCCAGACTACTTGACTGGCCTCCGTTCTTCCCGACTGTCTGATTCTGCTGCCCTCTGCACCGGCTGCCGATGAACCACAATAATTTTTAACCCTTTTGCTTAGTTTTTGGCTGAGTTTGCACAACATGCCAACCTAGTTTAAAACAAGTCTGGGGTATCCGGGGTTCATGATATTGCGGGAATGCAACTTTCAACTAGCAGGATGGACACAGAGGAAACCAACCAGCCCTTTTAATTCCTATGGCTTAGCCTAGGGCATAGTCACCACATGTGTCCGTGCTAGACTCAGAGTTTGTCTATGTGGTACTTAACTTTTGTGTGTGGGCCTCTGTGTTGCAGGAGAAAGAGAGAAAAGCTACAGCCCATTGATAAGCTCCATCCAGCTGGAGACCAGAAGTGACGTTGCAGGAGGTATGTTCCCATATTTGCTATTTTTAAAGGGTGCATTTGTAGTTTTTGGTGCAGGAACTGTTGGGAGCTCTGACTGCTTTCCTTTTGGGGGGTGCATCTCTGCTGCGTAACATTGAACCCCTTTCTAAGCCTGTTGGTTTCCATTTTTAAACACGCGAAACACAGCTGAGGTGTTCTTCCAAAAAGCACAGGACTTTTAATGTCTTTTTCCTGTTGAAAACATTTCACATCTCATCCAAGACGCTTCTTCCATTCTGTCTGAACAATGGGGAATGGAAAGAATGAGCCCAAAATTTATGCTGTTAAATGAGACATTTGTGAAGTGAGTTTTTGCCCCATTTTCTCATCAAGTTTTTGAAGTGAATACCTGCAATTCTTAAATTAGTAACCTGGTTGTTAAGTGAATCTGGTTTCCCCCAATGACTTTGCTTGTCAGAAGGTTGCCAAGGGTGCGGGGTTTGCATGAGAATGGGAGACTGCAACTGTCATAAATGTGAGTCCATTGTCAAGCATCTGAATGTAAATCACATTAACATGAGGAGACTGCAATGGTCATAAGTGTGAGAAACGGTCCCTTTTTTCAGTGCCACTGTAACTTGGAGCCACTAAATGAACGGTTGGAAGTTGAGGAACAATCTGTATTCTTTGCACTAGACACAAGGAAGGTTGCTTCTTCTGCAGGTTGACTCAGATGCCTTCAGGCTTCGCTTCTCCGGTCAGCATCGGTGTCATGCCCCTGTTGGAATCTGATTCTGAGGGGGAGGTCAAACAGTTGACAGGGCATGGAGTGTGGCTCTGGTGGGTGTGGAAGGGCACAGTCTGGCTGGGCATTCAGAGGAAGATCCAGGCCCACCCTTTCTTCATCCTAGGGCACGCAGGGAGGAATGGATAAGGGAGCAACGTGGGTTACAGGGGAGAAAAAGGCCCTGATTCCCTTCATTAACTTCAGCTGGGAAAACAGGATATAAAGGGTGTTTACACACAGCATCTTGCTGGAAGCAAAGCATGCATTATCTTTGTTTATCAAGTCTGATCTGGGTTCTGGTGTGCTCCCAACTGTGTGTGTTTTGTTGTCTTTTGAAGTCCGCAATTCCTTATCCTGCCCTGTCTCATTAATTGTTGCAGCGTGGTTTGTGTTGGTTTTTACTTATAACCTATATGTACTTTGGGGTCGGACTGAATTTCTTCCCTTTAAAAACTGTTCTTGGGAGAATTTCTTCTCCAACCAATGATAACTGGACATTGGGGGCCAAGTTGGAGGAATTAAAAGGACTTTACCTACTTTTGTGACTTTGTTGCTTTTGTGCCATGTCCCAGGTCATCACAATCGGCATTTTCCTGCTTGGAAGGCACAAAGAGGGGAGAATATCCAGGGAATCTTAGCTCAATTGTGGTGCTTTTAGCCTAGGAGAAATGCAGAGAGGGAAGTCTGTAGAGTGTAAGGATTCCATCAACCAGTTTCATGGTTGTCTGAAAGGTGCTTTTTCAGGAGGCAACTGTACTTTCTGGTTTTTCTTTGAAGATGTTTCACTGAGGTGGGATGCTGCCAGTATAACAATCGGTTCGGTGATCTTGCGCTTCAACAAAATGGAAAAGTGACTGTGTGCACACCAAGAAAATGCAAAAATCCTTACCTACTACATTACTTTGGGGAGTAACACAGCTGAGGAATGGCAATCTGCTCTTCCGTGCTGATCAGCTGGGACAATATAAGTCAGCAAGGTGCTTGCCCGAACTGGTTTGAACCGGCAGAATCCCACCCCTTGGTTTCGCTTCTCATCCAAGAAGCTTCTTCAGCTCTGACCAGAAGGTGGGGAAGGATTTATATTCCTTGCAGGCAGCTGGTCATTTGCATTCTTTTTAGACATTCCTTGAGGCCACTTGGAGGACACAGAAAAACCTCCAAGTGGCCTCAAGGACTCTCAAAAAGAATGCAAATGACCAGCTGTCTGCAAGGAATATAAGTCCTTCATTCCCCACTGTCCTGTCAGAGCTGAAGAAGCTTTATGATGACCCAGGGTGGGATACAAAATAAACACAGTCACAAAAGACAGGTGAAGCCCCTTTTATTCCTTCACTTTGCTTCCAAGCTCCAAATATCCTTGACTGGAGACAAAAAACTCCCACATGAGTAGTTACCAGAAGGAGGAAAATGCTGTTTAAATTATAAAGAGTAAAAAACAATACAAACCAGGCAAGATAAGGGCTTGAAGATGTCAACAGATATCAGAACACCCACTGGGAAGGACGCCAAACTCAGAGAGGAACAATAAACTAGAGCTACTTCCACACTTTGTTTCTAGCACTCACCCATATGCATGTCCGTCCTCTTATCCAGTTGTCACAGCTGTAGCCCATGAAGGGGATCAAGGCCCTCTCCTCCTGAGTAGACCACGTCTCTCCTTTACCCTCTCCTCCCTGTGTGCCCTAATATGGAGAGGGGATGGGCCTGGGGATGGGCCTCTGACTGCCCAGCTGGCCTCTGCCCTTACCCAGCCTCCTCCACAACCTCCAGAGCCACACTTTCACCCCCTGTCAGCTGTTCCTCCTCTCCCTCAGAGTCAGTCTCCACCAGGGGCCTTGACAAGCTTGTTGGATGAGAAGCAAAACATCTTCCAAAGAAAAAAACAAGAAACTCCAGTTGCCTCCTGAAGAAAAGCCACCTTTGGGGCTGAAAGGGAAGGTTGCATATGTTGCCAGACAAAGGAAGGGGTTAGAGGGGAATTGCACTCTGGTGCAGAAAGCCTTTAAAGAAAGGGCCCCAGTCTCAGCTGCAATACTCAGGGGTTACTTCAGAGCCCGGGCTACAGCTGCCAGTCTTCCCTCCGGCCCCATCCTCCTCTTCCCCTTGCTCCGATGCCTTCTTGGCTGGGGAAGAGACAAAAATCACAGGCCACCCGTTGAAAGACATCCACCTTCAGCCAAAAGCATTGGTTACAATCCCTTCCCTATACAGTCCCCCCCCCCTTCTCTATCCCTGTCCGTGGAGGAGTTTGAACAGCTGGAAAGGAGGGTGTCAGAGGTGTAAATTTCCAAGAGGGGGGGAGGGAAGGGTCTTGTAAGCCACCGACAGCTCTCTCGACTGTCTGTCTTTCTGAGGAGATCGGCTCCCCCCCTCCCGCTCCATCTGTGGCAGAATTTTCACCCTACTAGCAGGCATAAAAAGGATGTTGCACATGGACCAAGTTTCATGCTGGTTCTTTTTTTTTTTTGCCATCTTTCTTTTGTGGGTTGTTGAATGCATGTCTTCATGCATGTCTGGCATTAAGTGTCAGGAAACTGTCTCCTATTCCCAAATTCATAATGAACAGTGGTCCCGGGGGGGGGGGGGGGCCTTTATTGTCTGTTTTTAAACCAAGAATAAGATTCCAGTCCGCATTTGTATGCAGAGCACTCTTGATGTAGCATCCAGATAATCTTTGCCCCACATTTCAGTGTACCAAAAGAAGCCAAAAAAAAAGAAAAAAGAGAGAGAATATTCATAGCTCACGGTTGAAAGGAGGAACTTGGGGCTCTCTGAGCATGCTTGTTTTCTTGCAGATGTTTCATTACCATGCTAGGCAACATCATCAGTGCTAGATAGTAGATAGTAAATAGAGATAAATAGGTGATGGTAGATGATACATAGGTGGTGGTAGATGATACAAGTGGATGGATGGATGGATGGATGGATGGATGGATGGATGGATGGGTGGATGGATGGAAGGAAGGAAGGAAGGATGGAGAGAGAGAGAGAGAGAGAGAGGCAATAAAGGAGAATATTTGTAGCTCAGGGTTGACATGAGGTGTGCTTAGTGCTCTCTAGACCTTGGCTGTTTTCTTGCAGATGTTTCATTACCATACTAGATATCATCAGTGCTAGATAGTAAATATAGATAGGTGATGGATAGATGATACACGGGTAGGAAAGTAGATAGATGGAAGGAAGGAAAGAAGGATGGATGGATGGATAGATAGATAGATATAGAAGCAATAAAGGAGAATATTTGTAGCTCAGGGTTGACATGAGGTATGCTTGGTGCTCTCTGAGCTTGGTGGTTTTCTTGCAGACATTTCATTACCATATTAGATACCACCAGTGTTAGATAGTAGATCGATAGTAAATAGTAGAGATTGATAGGTGATGGATAGATGATAAATGGATGGGTAGATAATGTAGGTAGATAGATGTAGATAGATAGACAGACAGACAGATAGACGCAATAAAGGAGAATAGTTATAGCTCAGGGTAGAAATGAGGTGTCTTGGTGCTTTCTGAGGTTACTTGTTTTCTTGCAGACGTTTCATTACCATACTAGATGACATCATCAGTGTTAGTAAGGAGTGCAGTTTATATTGTGGGGACGTGCTGGATTGTGTGGTGAAAAGTTTGCTTAGAGATGATCAACAGATACTCTAGGATAACAATTTGTTGCTCTTGAAGGTTAACTCACTCAGACAGAAAAAGTCTTCCCTGAGTGTACTTCTCTTAGCCTCAGTTGACAGATCTGGTGGCCTAGAGGTGGAGCTGTGAGTTTGATCCTAGATAGAGGCTAATATTTGGAGTAGACTCTCCTGCTCGAGCAGGGGGTTGGACTAGATGACCTCTAAGGTCCCTTCCAATTCTTGTTATTCTATGATACTTTGTGCTTTCCTCTCTCACTTCAGAGTTACCTAGTGAAACACCTGTGATCCTTCCTTTTTTTTGTTTGTTACCTGTTTGGGAGTGTTGCTGTGTTCATGAAGTAGATGGTTTGTGAATTTCTTTCTCCTCCCTCTCTTCCTTTTATTTTCAGCATAAGTGAAGAAATGGCTAGAATGGTTCTCAGCTTCTTTATCAGCCTCAATTTCTTCTTGCTGTTATCCTTTCTGACAGCATCTTGGCTATTATGGATTGTGTATATTTGCCCTTGTTGACTTCTCCTACTTTCCATGGATTAGAAAGTCCTTTCTTTTGTTTCAGAACTTCACGAAGTGTTTTTTCCATCCCTTCCTGATTGTGCTTTTAGTACCTTCTTTTTTTAAATAAAATAAAATAACACCCCCCTGATCTTATGCTGCTCTTCCCATTACATTATTCTTCTGAGTTTGCTAAAAATCCGTTTTGTTGCAGTCCAAAACGTGCATTGGACAGCAACTTTCAGCTTCTCTTTAATACTAACATATCAACCATTGCTGGCTTCTTTTTGCCAACGGAGATTGTCAGTCATCCAGGTCATGGTTGTCCCAGAGGTGGTTTTTCAAGAGGCAACTGGACTTTAATTTTCCTCGAAGGCGTTTCGCTTCTCATTCAAGAAGCTTCTTCAGTTCCAGAGTGGCATTCAGCAAGTTTTGACCAGTTCTGGAGAACCGGTAGCGGAAATTTGGAGTAGTTCAGAGAACCGGCAAATCCTAACTCTGACTGGCCCCGCCCCCATCTCTTCTCTGCCTCCCATTGAGTCCCAGCTGATGGGCAGGGTCTCCTTTGGTTGCCCTGCACAGGAGAATGGAGCTGGAAAGCAGGTTAGTGGGGTGGGGATTTTGCAGTAACCTTCCCCCAGGAGTGGGGAGGGAATGGAGATTTTGCAGTATCCTTCCCCTGCCACACCCACAGAACTGGGAGTAAAAATTTTCTAACACCAGCTGAACTCAATACTTAAACTTGACTTAGAATGCAAGGAACTTAAAATCAGAGGCACTTCAAATTCTAATACTTTATTTGATGTATTTAATTTAATTGATGCGACTTGTATGCCAACCATCTCGCTTAGAAGTCTTTGCTTCCAATGCAAACTGCTTTGCTGCTAGGGACTTCCTCCACTCACACTTCCTTATCTACAAACTCAGGAATGTCCACAGTGTCTTCCCTTGACACACTTGGGCGTGGTTCTGCAGCAATTGAACTTTATGGAGTCCACCCTACCACCATTGGGAGCCCAGGGCTGTGTTTTCGGCGTGTTTTTCTTTGGTTATAGCTTCTTCAGGCTCCACTCCAGTTCTTCTGGTGCTGGGTGGATCCCCTCACTTGTGGCTCTCCCAGTTTCTGCCACTGATTATTCCTCCAGCAGCATTTACTAAATGATCTAGATGATCCTCACTCCTTCCCTCTATCTTCTCTGGCTTCTTTTATAGTTTTGAGAAAGACTGTTTTCTTTTGTGAACCGTGGTGACACTAGATAAACTCTCAGCTTTTGAATGAGGAGATGAATACTGATGAAGCTGCCTCGAATGTGTTAGCTGGCAACACGGAGAGTAGCTGGTGTGAATTTCAAACAGGGAACTGTTTCTTGCAGAGGTCTCAAAAGTGCTTTCTCAAAAGGCAACCGGACTTTCTTTTTTTCCTTGAAGGCGTTTCGCTTCTCGTCCAAGAAGCTTCCTCAGTTCTGACTGAGGAAGTGAAACATCTTCAAGGAAAACCCAAGAAAGTCCAGTTGCCTCGTGAAAACCTGAAGATGCTTCTTGGATGAGAAGCTAAATGTCTTGAGGGAAAAACCAAACAAGTCCAATTGCCTCTTGAAAAAAAAAAAAAAAAGCACTTTGGGGACAAAACCATGCCTTGGATGACTGAGAATCTCCATAGACCTGTCTTGCAGAGGGGGCTGCTTTAGACAGATTTAAAAGGAGCTATTTTGGCCAGCCCAAGGCAGCGTATTATTATTTCTTTTGTTCCTGAGCACACAATTAGCCGAGGGCGTCTGGGAGCCCCCCTGGCTGTCTCTCCGGATTTGGATCACGCTGGCTGCCCTGTTCATTCAAGTGAGGATCCTGGCTCTGAGTGAGGGATGCCAAATAAGGAAGTCTAACCGTTTTTAGAAATGAACTTCAGGAGCTCTTAAAAGGTTCACTGCTTCAGAAGATCGTAATAAACTTCCAGAGCTGTGAACTCTTCTTGTCTGTCAGATACTCTCCTGTGTCCTTGTGGAAACAGCCTTCTGAGCTTGCTAGACCAGCCTCAGGAGGAATAGCAGAAGGGACAAAGTAGGGTGGATTTCTTCCCCCCTCTTCCCAAGGGGGAGGTGATGATCTACCATGTTTCCCCGAAAATAAGACCCTGTCTTACATATATTTTTTGCCACCAAAAAAAAGGGCACCAGGTCTTATTTTGGGGGGACGCCATCCACTGACTAACCTCACTTGCGCGCATCGCCCCCAGCAATCTTTTTGTCAGAGATCTTCAGGAACTTCTTCTTCTGCAGCCGGCAAGGCTTTCCTGAAGGCCTCTGCAGCCAATAACTGAGCTCTGGATCGATCCAGAGCTTTATTACCATCTACAGAGGCCTTGCCAGCTGCAGAAGAAATGAGCCAGCAAGGCAGGTGTCGGAGTGTGTCAGGCCTGGCTACAACTATCCAGAGGTAAGTAGTAGGGCCGCTCCACCCCCTCATCCCCACCCTACCTTTTTATCCATCTGCTCTGGAGTGGGCGGGATCTCAATTAGGGATTATTTTAAGGGATAGGGCTTATATTGTAAGAATAAGCTAGGACTTACTTTCAGAGTAGGTCATATGTTTGGGGAAACAGGGTACAACTTGGAGTAACTTCCTAAGGAAGAGCAATTCCTCCACCACAGTAAAGGTCCCAGGGTGGAAGCTGCCCCACCCTGCACTGGAAGCGGAGGGGTCTTCATCTACATCTCAAATAAACTGTGTAGAGTTCCACCCAAAAAATGGATGGATTGAACCCCCAAAAGAAATCTGAACCAGTGGAAGAGCTTGTCTGCAGAAGTTGTGGCTCCTCCATCACTGGAGGCTTTTTAAGAAGAGACTGGACAGCCACTTGGGTGGAATGGTATGGGGTCTCCTGCTTGAACAGGGGGTTGGACTAGAAGACCTCCGAGGTCCCTTCCAACTCTGTTATTCTGTTATTTAAATGGATCTCCGGTCGCGCCATTCCCATTCTACACAGTGGAGTTACACTCCGGGCTAAGGCAAGGACAGACCTCTTCATCCGAATATCCTCTCCTGCTTGATCACAGGTGCCTTCACCTGTTGCAGACAGAAACATGGAATGAAATTCAGAGAGGAGGGGAAGTTACCTGGAGATGCTCTGGGAGAAGTTGAATTTGGATTTCTGCATGGAGTAGAGATTGGACACTGTGCCTCAAAGGGCCTGGTCCATCTCTAAGGTTCTAGGATGCACAAAATTACAAAGCTGAAAGAAAAGCAAATGTTAAGTTAGGCAGCAACGAATAGTAGGAGAAAGATAAATTAATGCACCATTTAAATAGTTGAATTTGAAGCAACTCAGATATGGACCAGAACAGGACATCTACATTTAGTCTTCTCTTCTCTTCTCTTCTCTTCTCTTCTCTTCTCTTCTCTTCTCTTC
>BLBF01000022.1:9870668-9889223 GCA_015471245.1 Laticauda colubrina | reverse complement strand
TTCTATTCTATTCTATTCTATTCTATTCTATTCTATTCTATTCTATTCTATTCTTGTCTATTCTAATTCTATTCTATTCTGTTCTATTCTATTCTTATTTTAATTCTAATTCTATATATATTCTATTCTGTTCTGTTCTGTTCTGTTCTGTTCTGTTCTATTCTTCTCTATTCTATTCTATTCCATTCCATTATTCTAGTCTAGTCTATATATAAAAGCAGATAAATAATGATTCTATTCTATCTCTCTATCTCCATCTCCATCTCCATCTCCATCTCTACCCCTACCCTACCTTACCTTATCCTATTCTGTCATTTAACAAATGTGAGAAGTTGTAAAATGGGGCAAAAATCACTTCCCAGATGTCTCAGTCAGCAACACAAATTTTGAGCTCAATTGTGGCTGTTAGTCGAGAACTACTCGTAAGATAAATTTCACTCTGGGATGGTAGAGAAAGAAGGAAGAACAGCAATAAAAAGACCAACATGTTGGGGGCACCACTTTTCTTTTTTGGGGGGTGGGTGGGTTCTAAGTTTAGTCAGTGGTTTCACATTGGTGATCCTGGCCTTTCCCGTTCTCAGAGAGGAGCTCAGCATCTGGGGGACTTTTAAGCTTTCGATAGATGACGCATCATTTCAGCTGCTGGCTCCGATTTCTAAGAAAGGATTATTGTGACTTAGAAGCCCCAGTTTGGGTTTCTCCCCTGTCTCCCCCTTTCTTCCTCACGGAAAAGCTATTCGTCATGTATAGATTTAATTATCGGGCAGAAATCTCACTGGGCCAGTCACATTCTTGCCATTCTTTTCTCACAGGAAAATAAATAAAAAAATCAAACCACTTGTTAGCTGACATGTCCGTCTCTCTGACACTTCCTGCCACCTTAAAGAACAGATCAGGGATCCCTTTATAAAAAAGAAAAAAGGGGGGGGAGTTTGAAGCTAATCTCGAAGGGCAATCGAGCCACAGGTGTAATGCCTGGGTGGGGGGAGAGGGGAGGATTTCCTCAGAGGAGAATTTTCAGCCTTGTTGCCAAGAAACAATTGTCCTTTAATGTTTTGACCCAAACCCTTTTCCAATAAAACAAACATGAACCAAAGGGAACAGAAACCTTTTAATGATTCTTACAAATCCCCGGTTAAAAGGCTTCTGCAAACAAATTCACTTTGATAAGCACGAGCCTTGCCAAAACTGTGCAAGGCTGCCAAGAATAACAGATAAGAAATATTTTGCAACACAAGAGTCTTCAAATACCAACTAAAGATACTGCAATGTCCACGAGGCTGAGTTTCAAAATGTCTTTGCTTCCTGCAAAGAACGTTCGCTTCACAGTTGGCTTTTATCTTCTTGAAGGAGGGCCCATTACCTTTGCAGCCTTACTCCCAAGTCATCTGTGCTGTTACAACTGCTCTTTCCTGCAAGCAACCCTGCGCATACGCACACTTGGGCACAGGCTCCTTGGGAACCTCTTCATCGCTGCTGCCAGCCCCCACAATCTCTGAAGGCAGCAGTCCACTCCCTAATGGTCCTGGGCCCACATCTGAGTCCTCGCTCTCCTCAGCCATCCGCACCTGCTGCCGGCTAACCACATTTAAGGAAAAAAGTAGGCAGGGGTGCGCTTCAAAAATTTCAGCAAAGGGTTCTCTGCCTGGTTGCTGGGAGGGCGTAGCCATTGTAGGCATGGCCTAGCCGGCCTCCTGCACCACTGTGGGGGGGGGCATTTTTGCCCTCTCTGAGCTCCGGAGGCTTTCTTGAGCTTCCGGGAGTATGAAAATGGCCTCCCCCAGGCTCCAGAGCCTCTCTGGAAGCCATAAACAGGCTCATTTCCTCGAACTTCCAGAAGGCCCATTTTTCACCTTCCCTGAGCCTCCTCATGCAGGATGCATTTACCTGCATCCAAAATGGGTCACGTGGGGACTCCTGGGAGAGGAGGGTTGGGCGGGACCAGCCAGGAATGGGATTTGGGGGTTCTCCAAGCTATGCAGAATCATAGCTAGGGGCTGTCCCGACCCCCTGCAGGCCCCCAGCAGCCCCACCCCTGAATGGAGGAAAAGAAATGGTTGATCCTAAAGGAAACCAACCCTTGGAAGGATAGATTACTGAAGCTGAAGCTCAGATATTTTGGCCATCAAATGAAAAGATTGGAAAAGACCCTGATGTTGGGAAATAGCATTTTATAATGCCTTGGTTAAAGCCACATTTGGAATCCTGCATCCAGGTTTGGTTGCCACGATGTAAAAAAGATGTTAAGACTTTGGAAAAAGTGCAGAAAAGAGCAACAAAGAGCATTAGGGGACCGGAGGTTAAAACCGGACTGGAGGTTGCTGGAATTGGGTTATGTCTAGTTTAATGAAAAGTAAGACTAGGGGTGACATAATAGCAGTCTTCCAATATCTAAGGGGCTGCCACAAAGAAAAGGGGAGGCCAAGCTAAGAATGGTGGCAAGGAAAGTTGTAAAATAGGGCAAAATTCACTTAACAATTTTTTTGTTTAGCAGCAGAAATTTTGGGTTCAATTGTGGTCATATGTTGAGGATTACCTGTACTGAAATTGCATCTTGCAAAGCTGCAAATGAATATCAGGATTAAAATTATTGCAATTAGAAGATGGCACAAAGCTGCATCATTGATGGGGCCCATGGCTGGCTCTCCAGACAAGATGTAGATACATGTAGTCCTTGACGTACGACCATTTCACTTAATGACCGTTCAAAGTTACCTGAAAAAAGGGGACTTATGATTCAGAAAAAGGAAAAAGTGATTCCACAAAGCCGATTGTGGACAAGATGTTTCAGGCCAAGGGCTTTTTAAATAAATCCAGTGCAGGATTAAACCGGATTCCACAGGAGAAGAATCCATATTGAAGGGGAAGTCTGAGATAGCAATAGCACTTAACTTATATACTGCTTTACACTGCTTTAGAGTCCTTTCTGAGCCAGGGGTCGCCAATCTTTTGGACCTCAGGGGCCAGCAAACTCATAATTTTAAATCCCGCGGACCACTAATATGAATTTTGACTGATGGTGGCTTGCTGACGTTCTCCCAGGGTCTCTGCAGAAAGCAGCAGAGACCCTGGGAAAATCCCCAAAAAAGTCTGCAGGAAAATTCCCCACCCCATTTTCCTACTGATCGATCATACGTTATTTGGGATCTTGGGATACTGTCTCCAGCTCCATTCTCAGGGGGAGTAAGAGAGAGAGAGAGACTTCATGCAAGGAAAGCAGCAGAAGCAGCAGAAGTCTTTCTTTCTCTCCCCCAAACTCTGCCAGAAATGAGGCTTTGTAAGACTTGTCATGCCAACACAGCCTCTTGGAGCAGGATGCCCTGCAGTGTCTAAGCGTTTTAGAGTCAGCTTTTTGCCCCCAACAATCTGGGTCCTCATTTTAATTGACCTCGGAAGGATAGAAAGCTGAGTCAACCTTGAGCCTGGTGAGATTTGATCTGCCAAATTGCAGGCAGCCGGCAGTCAGCAAAAGTAGCTTGAAGTACTGTACTCTAACCACTGCGCCATCTCAGCTCTTGACCTCAAATGGATGGTTTAAAGGAACGGGATGAATTCTTTGCATCTGTCTTCGTGGCACACAACACAGGGCAGATAATGTGGATTTTGGTGCGAAGAGAAATAGGAAAACTATAAAGTAGCCAGAGAAGATATTTTAGGACATCCTTAGAGACAGAACTGCAATAAATCATCGTATCCAGATAGCATCCACTAGACCTCCGGGCAAAACTATGCAACTTGCAAATGTGTCCCTCAACTTGGGCTTGGTGCCAGAGAGTTGGAAGATAGACAACGTGGCACCAGCTTCTAAGAGGGGAGCCCTAGTTGGTTATAGGCCAGAATTGCGATTAGGGTTTCATTTGTCAGGTTCAGTATAAATTGACTGTATTAGCTGATGTGGTCAGCTTTGCCTCCTCAAAAAAAAATCTCATTCACCAAATCAGGGATATCTCCTTGAGGGCCCTGGTCGGGAGAACAGAAGCTGAAGGACAACATAATTCATCGCAAACTAGAAGGAAGTTAAATTACAGCCTTCAAATGACTTTTGTATATAGAATGGAATGGAATGGAATGGAATGGAATGGAATGGAAAGGAATGGAATGGAATAGAATAGAATAGAATAGAATAGAATAGAATAGAATAGAATAGAATAGAATAGAATAGAATAGAATAGAATAGAATAGAATAGAATAGGAGTTGGAGGTCTTCTAGTGTACCCCCCTGCTTAGGCAGGAAACCTATACCACTTCAGACAAATGGTTATCGAATCCAGGGGTCGCCAACCTTTTGGACCTCAGGGACCACCAAACTCATAATTTTAGATCCCAGGGACCACTAACTGGTTCTGTGGGCTTGGCCTAATTTGTGGGTGTGGCTTGGTGGTCATGTGACTGGCTGGGCATGGCTTGTATGTAAATATTATAAATATTTATATAAATATTGATTTTTTTTCACAAAAAAGAGCAACTTTTACCCCAAAATCAGGCAAAGCAGGAAGACAGATTGAGTTGCTCACAGAATCACAGATTCATTCAGAGATCTATCTATCTGCCATTGACTAGCTCACTCTGTCACATAAAATTTGCTTGCAAGCAAACTCATAAAATTAACTCACAACACACCATGCATGTAAATATTAAATTTTTATTTTAAAAAAGAGCAACTTTTACCCAAAATCAGGCAAAGCAGGCAGACTGAGTTGCTCACAGAATAATTCAGTGATCTATCTAGCTGCCATCAGCTAGCTCAGTCTCTCAAATTTGCTTGCTGTGGGTCTGCACTGAATTTGCTTGCAAGCCAACCTTCAGTCCTAAGGGAGGTTCGGCTGTGTTTAGCTAGAAAGCAAGAAATCCAACCATTTCCTGCTTCCTAGCTAATCTAAATCTCCAGAAACAGCAGAACAGATGATGGTTGGGAAAACAAAAAACAAAAACGAATTAGCAGACAAGTTTGCTGGGTAAGGAGTGAGTTGGTGGGGAGGGTTCCCGTGGGCCATGTGGGCTGAGCAGCCTTGTGTTTCTGTGCAGCCTGGATTAATTGCTTTGGGGAGGGGCTCTGGGGGTGAGATTTCTCAGCGGCCCACCAAAATCTTCTCATGGCCCACCAGTGGGCCGCAGCCCACCGGTAGGCGACCACTGACCTAATCAATTCTGAAAAACCTCCAGTGTTGGAGCATTCACAACTTCTGGTGGCAAGCTGTTCCACTGATTAATTGTTCTCACTGTCAGGAAATTTCTAGGTTGCTTCTCTCCTTTCCATTCATGGCTTCTTGTCCTTTGGAGAATAGCTTGACTCCCTCTTCTTTGGGGCAGCCCCTGAGATATGGGAACATGGTTATCATGTCACCCTTTGTCCTTCTTTTCATTAAACCAGACATACCCAGTTCCTGTAATTGTTCTTTCATATGTTTTAGCCTCCCATCCTCTAATCCTCTTTGTTGCTCTTCTCTGCACTCTTTCTAGGGCGTTCTCAATGTGTTTTTTACATTGTGGCAATCAAAATTTAGTGCTCAACAGACAAAGCATCTCTCCTACATTTTTTTGCTCCAGGTCTAAATTTTAGTCTTTCCTTCTCCTGCCTCTTTATAAGGCAAAACAATCTGTGTAAGAAGGTGTGCCATCTGGCCAATATTTAACCAGCTTGCTAATTAGGGTAGAGAGAGATACTTTCTCAAATGGCTTCAGGAGATTAGTACGGATCCTATCAAGGAAGTTGTTCAGATAGAGACAGACAAACGAGCCCAACGTTTATGTTGCCAAGCGAGAAATTTTTAAGCGAAGTTTGCTCCATTTTGCGATCTTCCTTGCCACGGTTGTTAAGTGAACCACTGCAGTTGTTTAGTTAATAACCCAGTCGTTAAGTGAATCTGGCTTCCCCATTGAGTTTACTTGTCAGAAGGTCGCACAAAATGATCGCATGACCCTGAGAGACACTGCAACCATCGTAAATACGAGTCCGTTGCCAAGCATCTGAATTTTTTTTTTTTTTAATATTTATAACAAGGACAACAACAAATAAAACCATATTTCAGTTCAACAGTGTGTCGGTTGGGTACATATATCTTGTGCATGTAATAATATCATACATTTCTAACTTGCTTATATTTATAACATTCTAATCAACATTTTATATCATTTTGGTCAATTATTATTTTATCATTAACCTTATACTTATTATTTTTCAAGAATACATTTCATTCTTATTAAATTATATTCATTTTCTTACGCATTCAATATCAATTGGAATTGTTATTACTACTCCCACCTATTTCAGTTTCTTACTCTTCTATCTAACCATTCATAAAATAAATTCCAAATCTTATAATACTAAAAAATATGGAACGCTTCATGAATTTGAGTTGTCATCCTTGTGCAGGGGCCATGCTAATCTTCTCTGTATCGTTCCAATTTTAGTATATGTGCTGCCGAAGCAAGCACACCCAAGCATCTGAAATTTTAATGATGCAACCACAGAGATTCTGCCAACGGTTGTAAGCGTGAAAAACAGTCCTAAGTCATTTTGTCCAGTGCCGTCGTAACTTTGAATGGTCACTCAATGAATTAGTTGAGGACCACCTGCATATGAGTCAGTTGCCAAGTGTCCAAATTTTGATCATGTGACTGCGGGGATGCTGCAATAGTCATAAGTGTGAAAACGATCATGTCACTTTTTTTAGTGGCGTTGTAACTTTGGTCACTTAAATGAGCTGTTGTAAGTTGAGGACTTCCTGTATTGTATCTAGATCTTCTGACTCAAACCTTGTTCCAAGTAAACAAATACCAAACAGAGATAAAAGGAAAACTTTTTAATGCTTCTCTTCAAATTCCATTCATTCGCCTTGCCAGGGTTGTGCAAGGCTGCCAAGAACGCTCAATAAAATTACTAAGAAGTATTTCAAACAGAGTTTCCAAACACCAACCAGGGTATTCCGTACGTCCACAAGGCTTGAATGCAAAAACTTCCTTGCTTCCTGCAAAGAATTCCAGTTTCTCAGCTGGCTTTTATCTCCTCAGGGAGGAGCCATTACCTTGCAGCCTTACTCCTAAGTCGCCCCTGTCGCTGCAGCTACTCTTTCCTTCAAGCAGCCCTGCACACACATGCACTGGGCCCAGGCTCCTGAGAGATCTCTTCATCAGTGCTGCCAGCCTCCATAATCTCTGAAGGCAGCACTCCACTCCCTGATGGTCCTGGCCCCATCCCTGCATCACATGCAGGACCCTCATCTGAGTCCTCGCTCTCCGAGACCTCGGCTGTCCGCACCTGCTGCCGGCGAACCACAACTCTAGGTGACTTTGGCTGCTCCTGAAAGAAGGTAGGACCTGTTCTGTACCGGTAGTCCTCAAGTTACAACCGCCATTGAGCCCAAATGTTATGTCGCTAAGTGAAACAGTGAAGTGACTTTGTCCCATTTTATGACTTTTTTTTGACACATCTGTGAAGCGAATTACCGCCGTTGTTAAATTAGTAACCTGTTTGTTAAGTGAATCTGGTTTCCCAAGGACTTGGCTTGTCAGAAGGTCACAAAGGGGGATCATGTGACCCCAGGACACTGCCACAGTTGTAAGTGTGAATCAATTGTCAAGCATCCATGTCAGAGCGTTTGCAGTGCGGCTGCCATTATGAGACAAACCAGGAGCAAAACAACACACAGAGACTTATGCATTTAACAGTGGTTTATATACAACAATTATACACAGCAACATAAGACGTAGGAAGAATAACTTACAGGCAAGCAAACTTTCGTCTTCTTCACTCTAGTCTAGGGGTCGCCAACCTTTTGGACCTCAGGGACTACGAAACTCGTAATTTTAAATCCCGTGGACTAGAGACCCAGGGAAAATCCCCCCAAAAGTCTGCAGAAAAATTCCCCACCCTGTTCTCTGATCGATCATTCTTTATTTGGGATCGCAGGATGGCATCTCCAGCTCTGTTCTCAGGGGCAGAGAGAGAGAGAGAAAGAGAGACTTTTGGCTTCATGCAAGGAAAGCAGCAGAAGCAGCAGAAGTCTTTCTTTCTCTCCCACAAACTCTACCAGAAATGAGTCTTTGTAAGACTTGTTGCGCCTTGCAGGGTCCCAAAGACTCATTTCTGGTGGAGTTTGGGGGAGAGAAAGAAAATTCTCGACTTTCCTTGCATGCAGTCAAAACAGAAGAAGAAAGAAGTGGAAAAAAGCAGCCTGGTGGCCAGGCAAGTCACATGGGGCGAGTGGGGCAAGTTCTCTCCTTCTGCCCTTTCCCCCCTCCCTCCATTTCCTTGTGTTGTTCGCAATGCTAGCGATGCAAACCTTGTGTTCCTACGGGCAATGTGGGCAGCACAGCCTGTGTTTCCATCAGTCTGGATTAAATGCTTTGGGGGGTGCTTTGGGGGTGACATTTCTCTGCGGACCACCAAAATTTTCTTGCAGACCACCAGTGGTCCCTGTCCCGATGGTTGGCGACCACTGCTCTAGGAGAACTCTGCAATGAATACTGGACACAAGGAAAGAGGGCACACCCTCTAATGGCTGCCTCTTATATAAACACCTCTTAAAGGGATCTTTAATCCGCAGTCTTAAAGGGAAATACCCATGCTATGCTCAATCACTCTTATCACATCAGCCACATCTGGCAGCTATTACTGATGCTGGTCAGCTCTTAAATCTTAATACCTCAAACAGTATGAATATAAATCAGGTGACCGTGGGAGATGCTGTGGGGGTCCCTTTTTTCAGGGTCATTGTAACTTCAACTGGCCACTAAGTAGACTGCTGTAAGTCGAGGAATTGTTCTGTACTTGGATAGGAGACCACCAGAAAATATTGGATTGGAGGGTGGACTCGGGCCTTGGAAAGAAGGCAGTGACAAAACATAGATGGGAATTGTCCATGAAGTTATCAGCTGTTGAGCTTCACTTAGAAGAGGTTTGCCAAGGGTAGTTTTACTTGGTCAGAAAAGATTTGTTCGTGACAGATTGATTAGCGCTACATTATGTTCAAGGTGTTTTCAGGCTGACTTGAAATACAAAACAAAGTGCAAAGTCAGTATTTCACTTTGTGTAGTGCTGTGATGCTGCTGTGTGTGGGAAAGGCCTTGGGGACCAGGGGGAAAGATGCTGCCTTGGGAACAGTCAGATAAAAGAGGTCCTAACCCAGAGCTGCATAGTGGATAGAGCAGAGGTCGGCAATCTTAAACATTCAAAGAGCCATTTGGACCTATTTCCCACAGAAAAGAAAACACCGGAAGCCACAAAAACCATTTTGACTCTGCCACGGACCATTAAATGTACTATTTTCTTCAGAAACTTTTCTTTTCTTGGATTTATCCATAGTTGCCTTACCAGGGGTTGAAAAGCTCAATAAATCTGTGATGCATATTTTGAGTTAGGGAGCCGCAGCAGAGAGAGATAAAAGAGCCACATGTGGCTCCAGAGCCGCGGGTTGCCGACTCCTGGGATAGAGAAAGAATCTCAGAAAGGAATCTCAGACTATAATGGTGGGAAAATTGTATTTATGCTTGTATTGTATGCAAGAGTTAGTTTTATAATATAGGTCCGTGATGGTGAATCTATGGCACATGTGCCAGAGGTGGCATGCAGAGCCCTCTGTCTGGCCATGTGAGCTGTTGCCCCATCTTAGCTCCCACTGGCCAGCTGATCTTTGGGCCTCTGTTGCGCAGGTGCTGGGGCATGGGGCATGCGCAGGAGATGGGGTGCATGTGTGAGGGACAGGGTGTATGCATGGTGGGTGGGGCAAATGTGGGGGTGCACATGTATGACTAGGAATGCATGTGCATGTACAGGAACACACGTGCATGCACAGGACAAGTATGCATGGGGGACGCACATGTATGAACTGGGACGGGGTGCATGCGCAGGGGGCAGGGCACGTATGAGGGCAGGGTGCATGCACGGGGGATGTGTGTAGTGCAGTTTTGGCAATGCACGTGTGTGCGTGCACTTTGGCACTCGATGCCGAAAAGGTTAGCCATCACTGATATAGGTACTCCTCCAGTTACGACCCCAAGTGACCCCCAAACTTCCGTTGTTAAACAGAAACACTTTGTTAAGTGAGTTTTGCCCCCATTTTACGACCGTTTCTTGCTGCAGCGGTTGAGTGAATCATTGCAGTTGGTAAGGTATCAACACAGTCCTTGAGCGAAACTGGCTTCCCCATGGAGTTTGCTTGTCAGAAGTGTCATGCCCCAGTTGGAGTCTGATTCTGAGGGGGAGATTGAGCATCTGACAGGGAGTGGGAATGTGGCTCTGGTGGCTGTGGAGGAAACTGGGGAAGGGCACAGGCCAGCTGGGCATTCAGAGGAAGAATGCCAGGCCCATCCCCTCTTCATCCTGGGGCACACAGGGAGGAACGGAGAAGGGAACAATGTGATTTACGCAAGAAGAAAAGGGCCTGATCCCCTTCATGGGCTGCAGCTGGGAAGACTGTTTAAAAGGGCAAACTGCACATGGCAAAGTCGCTGGAAGCAAAGTGTGCATTATCTTTGTCAAGGGGATTGGCGTCCTCCCAACTGTGTGTGCCTCATTATCTTTTGGAAGTTGGCAAGTTATTATCATGGACTGTGTGTGAATTACTTCAGCCTGGTTTGTGTTGTTTTTATTTCTAATTTATCTTTACTTTGGGTTCGGACTGCATTTCTTCCCTTTGTAGACTGTTTTTGGAAGAGTTTAATCTCCCGCCGAGGATAACTGGACATTGGAGGCCAAGTTGGAGGCATTAAGGGGAATTTATCTACTTTGGTGACTTTATTATTTTTGTGCCACACCCTAGGTCATCACAGGAAGGTCACAAAAGGGGATCCTGTGACTCCCGAGACACTGCAACCATCATAAATATGAGTCCGTTGGCAAGGGTATGAATTTTGATCACACGGCCATGGGGATTCTGCAAAGCTCATGTGAAGTACATCCCTTTTTTCAGCGACGATGTAACTTTGAACGGTCACTAAATGAACTGTTGGAAATCGAGGACTCCCTGCAAAGGAGAATTAACTTACCTGGTTTTTGTGTCTTGTCTGGTCTATTTGGCAGGCTGACAGATGCTGTTGTGGTAGGCGGCAGCAGGTGCAGAAGGCTGAGGAGAGCGAGGACTCAAATGAGGGGCCAGGACCATTAGGGAGTAGACTGCTGCCTTCAGAAATTGTGGGGGCCGGCAGCAGCAATGAGGAGTTTCTTGAGGAGCCTGTGCCAAGTGCACGTGTGCGCAGGATTGCTCGCAGGAAAGAGCAGCTGTAACAGCACGGGCAACTTGGGAGTAAGGCTGCAAGGTAATGGCCCCTCCTTCAAGAAAATAAAAGCCAGCTGTGAAACTAACCTTCTTTGCAGGAAGCAAAGACGTTTTGAAACTCAGCCTTGTGGACATTGCAGTATCTTAAGTTGGTATTTGAAGACTCTTGTGTTGTGAAACATTTCTTATCTGTGATTCTTGGCAGCCTTGCGCAGTTTTGGTGAGGCTCGTGCTTATCAAAGTTAATTACTTTGCAGCAGCCTTTTAACCGGGGATTCGTAAGCCTCATTAAAAGGTTTCTGTTTCCTTTGGTTGTTGTTTGCTTATTGGAATAGAGTTTGGGTCAGAACAGATGCTGAATCAGATCATACACACAAAAAAACCCCCAAACCTCCCAGCATTGTTGGCTCAGGGGTGTTGATGTAAACTTGCATAGCGATCAAAATGGGAAGATGCTTACCATCTTCTAGAAGAAGACAAGATAGGAATACAAGTGTGTCAGTCCCCTTGTGATCTCCTTGCAGAGTTTCCCAGCAGAGTACCTTCAGAAATAGCAACACACTTCTGGGAAACTTCACAATATCGGACTTCTTCTGCAGCTTAACAGCCACCGGGGATGAAGGCAGAATCCGAGTTCCCACTGTGTGCATAAATGATGACTGAATTTTTTTTGAACAACTCGGGATTTTAGGATGAGCTTTAAGGGTAGAAAGTTGGTTGCCATCAACGAGTTCAGAAGTTCTTAAGGCAGAACTCAAGAGCCGACAGATCTTTAGGTATGCTAAAAATAAACAGGGAGCCAAAGACAATGTAGGGCCATTGGAAGTGGTGATGGTGAGAAAACTCTCGTAATTCTTATTTTATGCATGAATGAATGAATGAATGAATGTGTTGTGGTTCACCAGTGGCATGTGTGGACGGCTGAGGTCTCAGAGAGCGAGGACTCAGATGAGGGGCCTGCGTGTGATGCAGGGACGGGGCCAGGACCATCAGGGAGTGGAGTGCTGCCTTCGGAGATTGTGGAGGCTATCAGCAGTGATGAAGAGGCCCCCGAGGAGCCTGGGCCCAGTGCATGTGCGCGCAGGGCTGCTCGAAGGAAAGAGTAGCTGCAGCAGCATGGGTGACTTGGGAGTAAGGCTGCAAGATAATGGCCCCTCCCTTAAGAGATAAAAGCCAGCTGATAAACCGGAGTTCTTTGCAGAAAGCAAAGAAGTTTGATACTTGAGCCTGGTGGACGTTAGGAATATCTGAGTTGATGTTTGGAGACTCTTTGATTTATCGTTTAGTAACTTTATCTGGTGTTCTTGGCAGCCTTGCAAAATCTTGGCAAGGCTCTTCTTTATCAGAGCTAATTAGTTGGAAGCAGCCTTTTATCTGTGAAAGAAGGGGATTCATAAATGAAAAAGTAAAAAGTTGTGCTGTTATCTTTGTCTTGTGTTTGCTCTCTTGGAACCAAGTTTGGGTCAGAACAGAATGAATGATTTTTTTATTGGCCAAGTGTGATTAGACACACAAGGAATTTGTCTCTGGTGCATATGCTCTCGGTGTACATAAAAAGAAAAGATACATTCATCAAGAATCATAACACTTAATGATAGCCTTAGGGTACAAATGAGCAATCAATCAAGTGTCTTGTCTTTTCTTCCTTTGGAGGAAATATAGAGCCCTAGTTGGTTACTGTGATGCTCTGGGGGAAAGAAAACAGAAAAACCAAGTTGCAAGGGACTTTGGAGGTCTTCTAGACCAACCCCTTGCTTAAGCAGGAGCTCCTATGCCAGTGGTGGCTAATCTTTTTGGGCTGTGTCCAAAATTGCATTCATGCCAGCGCGCCTGTATTCGTGTGCCAGCCCCCAGAATGCAATGCGTGCCCCCCTGCCCACGCCGTCTGTGCATACATGCGCAATCCCCCCCTTACCTCCACTGTACCTCACAGCTGATTTTTCATCTGGTTTAAGGCCTTTTTCGCCCTCCCAGAGGCTTGGAAAAAGCCTCTGCAAGGCTTTTCAGGATGAATTATAGGCCTGTTTCGTCACTTCCAGTATTACAGGAAGTGACAAAATGGGCCTATAATTCGTCCTGAAAAGCCTTGCAGAGGCTTTTTTCAAGCCTGAGAGGCTGAAAAAGGCCTCAAACCAACTGAAAAAAAAATCAGCTGAGAGGCGCAGGCATGCTTCATGAGGTACGTTTACCTGCGGCTCGCGTGCCAACACATATGGCTCTGCGTGCCACAGATTCGCCATCATGGACTTAGATTTCGATATCGCTTCATAGTGTTTTACAGCCCTCTCTAAGCAGTTTACAGAGTCAGCATATTGCTCCCAACAACCTGGGTCCTCATTTTAATGACCTTGGAAGAATGGAAGGCTAAATCAATCTTAAACTGGTCAGGATCGAACTGTTGGCAGAGTCATATTGCTATACTGCTTTCTAACCATTGCACCACCATAGATGATAGAGAGCAATAGCACTTAGACTTATATATCGCTTCAGTTTCACAGCCCTCTCTAAGCAGTTTACAGAGTCAGCATGATGCCCCCAACCACCCGAGTCCTCATTTTACCGACCTGGGAAGGACGGAAGGCTGAGTCCATCTTGAACTGGTGTGAGATTCGAACTGTCAAATTGCAGTCAGCCGGCAGTCAGCAGGTTAGGTTATTTTCTGCAACATCCTTGAGAAAATAAGCAAACCAGCAGGGTGCCGCTAGCTCGCTGGGACAGCTTAGGTGACAACTTTTAATAGCGTTTATGCATCTTGCATCTGCCTGTGCCAGTGGAGTTGTTGTGCAGAACGCTTTCTGCACAGAATAAAATATTTGGGATATTCTGCTGTAGGAAACAATGGGGATTTGCTTCCTTTTTTGTTGTTGTTTCAGACAATTGTATAGGGGGGATTACAGTCCTTAGCAAAAGCTGCATTTTCTAGCTACAAAATATCATCCAAAGTCATGTTTTTTACAAAATTGTTGGAAGAATTATCCTTCTGGGTTCAGTTCCAAGTGGGGAAAAAGACACTGGAAACATGAAAGATGGTTTAATGGTGGACAGGACCACATGGCTTGGAGCTCCAAAGAAGGGCGGGCTGAGATGCTAAAAGTGCCTGGGTTTTATGCCCTCTGTTGGGCGCCACCTTAGTGCTTCCTGTTCCTGTGTAATAAATGTATCCCAGGGGCGGGGGTCTTAACTAACTTTGTGGGCTTTGTCTGGACCACATGACTTCACCTGAGTGCTGGCTGATACAATCTTCCCAGGCAAGGTGGTGAGCTGGGTAGAGGCCTTTGTCATGTAGAATACTCTGGCCTAGGCCTTAATGGCCCATTAGCAAAGGTGGTGGGGGTGGGGTTCAGTTTCTGCCTCTGAGTTTCTACTTTACTCTTTTTTAGGGGGAATATTCTGCCTTTTTAATATTTCCTAGGATATTTCATTTTTTTCTAGGAGAGGGGTGGGTTTTAACTTCCAACAAAATTAATAAATAAAAAGACAGTGAAAGCGATTGTAACATACTCCTTTTGCATACAGGTAACCCTCCACTTACAACCATTTTGTTTAGTGACTGTTTGAAGTTTCCACAGCACTGGCAAAAAGTGACTGATTACTGACGCTTACAACTGTTTGCAGCATCTCCACCGTCACATGATCAAAATCAAAAGCCACTTGGCAGCTGACTCATATTTATGACAGTTGCAGTGTCCCGGGGGTGTGTCATGTGGCCACCACTTGCAAACTTCTGACAAGCAAAATTAACAGTAAAATTAATTATTACAGCCAAGCCAGGTTCCCTTTTTTTTTTTTTTACAGACCGCAGCTTCATGTCTATGGAGGTTCTCCATCATCCAGATTAGGGTTATGTCCCAAAGATACATTTCCAAAAGGCAACTGGACTTCCTTGATCATTTTTTTTCCTTTGAAAACATTTTGTTTCTCATCATTCTTGGATGAGAAACAAAACATTTTCAAGGAGAAAAAAAAAGAAAGTCCAGTTGCCTTTTGGAAAAAAGCACAGCTTTGGGACCATAGCTGATTGTGGTTTCGCAAGGTGTTTGGGTTGGGGGTTGGACTAGATCAGTGGTCACCAACTGGTGGGCTGGGGACCAGTGGTGGTCTGCAAGAAAATGTTGGTGGCCCGCAGTGAAATGTCACCCCCAAAGCAATTAATCCAGGCTGCGCAGGAACACAAGGCTGCGCCGCCCACATGGCCCATGGGAACACAAGGCTTGAGTCGCTTGCATTGCGAACAACATGAGGTAGTGAGGGGAGGGGGGAAAGGCCGGAGGGGAGGAACCTACCTCACTCACCCCACACATCTTGCCTGGCTGCTGGGCTGCTTCTTTCCGTTTCTTTCTTCTTCTGCTTTTGGCTGGATGCAAGGAAAGCAGCAAAAGTCTTTCTTTCTCTCCCCCAAACTCCACCAGAAATGCATCCTGCTCCAAGAGGCTGCGCCCGGGCAACAAGTCTCACAAAGACTCATTTCTGGCAGAGTTTGGGGGAGAGAAAGAAAGACTTCTGCTGCTTCTGCTGCTTTCCTTGCATGAAGCCCAAAGTCTCTCTTTCACTCTCTCCCCCTGAGAATGGAGCTGGAGACGGTATCCTGCAGTCTCAAAGAACGATCGATCGGTAGGAAAATGGGGTGGGGAATTTTCCTGCAGACTTTTTGGGGGATTTTCCCAGGGTCTGTGGTCCACGGGATTTAAAATTATGAGTTTGGTGGTCCCTGAGGTCTAAAAGGTTGGCGATCCCTGGACTAGAAGACCACCAAGGTCCTTTCCATTCTGTTCTTCTGTACAGAATAGTCCTTGACTTAACCGGCACAACAATTCCTTTAGAACAGCACTTGGGGGGAAAAAATGGAGAGTTTTTCACTCTTAGGACCGTCGTGATCACATGATCAAAATTTGGAGGATTAACAAGTGCTTCATATGATGGTTGCAGTTCCCTGGGGGGGGGGTGTCACATGATCCCCTTTTGCAACCTTCTGACAAGCAAAGTGAATTGGGAAGCCAGATTTGCTTAACGACTGCAATGATTTACTTAAATGACTGCAATGATTCACTTAACAACTGTCTTATTCACTTAACGACTGCAATGTTTCACTTAACAGCTGTCTTATTCACTTAACAACTGCAATGATTCACTTAACAACTGTGGTATTCACCTAACAACTGCAATGCTTCACTTAACCAACCGTGCCAAGAAAGGTTGTAAAATGGGGGTAAAATTAACAAGTGTCTCACTTAGCAGTAAACTTTTGGGCTCAATTATGGCCGTAAGTGGAAGACTACCTAAAGGGAGTGACAGTTACAGTGTCCCAAAGCCACAAGATCCCCTTTTGCGACCTTCTGACCAGCAAAGTCAAACGGGGAAAGCCATATCCGCTTAACAACTGCAGTGATTTGCTTAACAACTGTAGTGACTCACTTAACAACCGTGGCAAGGAAGATAGTAAAAACCAAAGTTTTGGACTCCATTGTGGTCGTATGTCGAGGAGTACCTGTGTTCCCAGCGTTCTTCAGTACCGCTAGGCCAGAGGGCTGGACTAGAAGACCTCCAAGGCCCCTTCCAACTCTTATTATCCCGTATCCTCCTATATCGAAGGGCGGTTTTTTTTTTTTTTTTTTTTTTTTTGGCACCTTCGCCTCCCACCCGCTTGGAGTGACTTGCCCGCACCTTGCATAAAACCAGCGCGGCCGCCCGATTCCTTGGCAGAAGCTGCCAGAAATTCGAGCCGCCCGGCCCAGATCGAAGTCGGTCAGAGAGAATCCAAGGCACAAGATGCCGGCTTCTGGTTCCGCGTGACGGCGGAGGGACCCCCTCCTTCCCCCCACCGTTCCCGTCCCCTTTCTTGTTCATACACGGCGAAGGAGGCCTCCGCCGTCCCCCCTCGTGCACTTCTATAGGCCAGAAAAACCAGGAGCGCTCATCCTATGAAATCGCTCGTGTCATTTTTTATTTTTTATTTTAATTTATTTGAGGCGGGGGGCTCGTCCCGGCGCGCATGGGATGAAAGGCCCCTCGCCATTGGCTTGCCCCAAGAGCGAAAGGGGCGGGGCTGGAAACGGAGGACTATTTAAGAGCGGGCACCTCAGTCGGGCGCGGAGAGAGCCCGGCGGGTCGGGGGGTGGCTTGGTGAAAGGAGGGGGGTTGCCGCTGTTCGTGAAAGTCGCAGCTACGGGGCCAGGCGGGAAGCCGTTCCTCTCAGCCCGACGGACCTTTCCCTCAGTTTCCCTGCACCGGCTGCTGCCCTCTTTTCACTCAGCTTCCCGAGCGGGAGCAAAGCGCCAAGTCATGTCGGGGCGGCCGTGAGGAAAGACCCCCAACCCGCGGCCGCACCATGCCCCCTCAGCCGCCCCCTCAGCCTCGACCCCGGGCGTGGAAAGCCGAGCCGGCGGGGCCGCCCTCCCTCCGCTGAAGAAGGGGGCTGCGGAGGAGGAGGAGGAGGAGGAGGAGTGGGCTGGCGATGCGGGCCAGGCTGTAGGGGGAGGCCGAAAGCGGCTTGGCCGGGCAATGCCCGCCGCCGCCGCCGCCGCCGCCGCCGCAGCCCGCACCGAACATGGAGAAGTCGAGTAGCGAAGACTCCTCCATCCGCCGGAGTCCGTCTCTGGAGAGCAAAGACTCGGACTTCGCCAAAGCCTCGCCGACGGGCAAGCGGTTCAGCCGGGGCTTCACGGCGGGCGCTTTCTACGGCACGGCGGGACCCCGCCGGCAAAGAGGCCGACGCGCCGCCGGTGCCGGTGGCCCCGCGGGCCCTGGCTTGCAAAGGGACGAGCCCCGGAGTGACGGCCGCAACGGCGTCAGCAGCAGCAGCAGCAGCAGCAAATACCTGGTTTTTTACCTGGACCTGTCCTTTGTTTTCCTCCTAGAGTTCAAGAAGTGCAGCATGGCCAGGGGCTGCTTGTGCTGCCTGAAATACATGGTGTTCCTTTTCAATTTGGTCTTTTGGGTGAGTAAGCCGGGGTGGGGTGGGGTGTTGTTTCTTTTCTCCCCCTCCTCCTCCTCCTCCTCCTCCTACCTGCCTCTTCTGCGGGGGATTAAAATAATAATAATAATAATAATAATCCCTCGCCCACTTTCTCCTGACTTTCCCCTGGACAATCCCAGCCTGGATTTGCTGGGGTGTGGAAGGAGGGATAAAAGGGGGGGGGGGAGGAATTGTGGCATGGGGGTGTATGCTTGAGTGTATTCCGGTTTTTTCTACCTCTCTCTTCTGCAGGGAGTAAATACACCCCCCCCCCATTCCAGTCTCTCTCTTCCTCCCTCCCTCCCTCCCTCTCTTTCGCCCCCCTCTCTCTCTTCTGACTTTCCCTTGATAATTCCAGCCTGGATTTTGCTGGTGGGGATAATGGGG
>BLBF01000022.1:9846348-9868757 GCA_015471245.1 Laticauda colubrina | reverse complement strand
GGGGGGGGGGTGGGGTAAATTTTCTTCCAAAAGGGAGGAAGGAATAGTGAGTCCGACAAGGCTCCCCCTATTCCCCCCCCCCCCCCCCAAGCAAAAAACACCCCCCCCCCCCCCCCCCGAAGTCCACTTTTAATCATTTTCCTAGATTTCAAGATGTGTCTATCAAACTATCTCTGGCCACAGAATGTTTGGTGCAATGCTACAGTGCAGTTTTGAAACAGGGAAAAAAAAATCCCATGTGGGTTTGGGGACACCTTTAGTACACTTTTTTACACCTTCTGAGTTGTCTTGGCTTGCTCCACATCTGCAGATCAGGGTGTGATTTTTTTCTGCCCAAAACACAATTTGAGGGGTTATTAAGGTGACTTTTGTATAGTGTTTTGGTCACACATTATTAAGTAGTGGACAACTAGCAATGTAGAATAAAAACACGTAGTAGTATACATTATATGTACAGGTAGCAATATATATAGTTAGTCCTTGACTTATGACCACAGTTAAAGGCCAACATTTCTGTTTTTAGGTGAGTTTTGCCCCGTTTTGCAACTTTTCTTGCCACTGTTAATTAAGTGAATCACTGAAATGGTTACTCCGGCAACACAGTTCTTGGGTGAAACTGGCTTCTCCATTGACTTTGCTTGTCAAAAGAACACAGGGACCCCCGGATATACTGCAACCGTCATAATTCTGAATCAGTTTATCAAGCGTCCCAATTTTGATCCCATGCTGCAACCGTCATAAGTGTGAAAAATGTTCGCAAGCCCACTTTTCCCCTCCAATCCTGTTATAACTTTGAACGGTCATTAAACAGAATGTCATAAGTCGAGGACTACCTGTGCTGGTTCTGTTTAATTTATACAGGCCAATAACGAGGTGCAGTCCTATATTAGTCACTGCAAATTACCTGATATGAACTCATCAAAAATTCATGGTGTCAGCATCTATCTTATACTGGTGATTGGCCTCCCAAGGTCCTCTGAAGTAACTAGTTGATGACAGGTTTTTAAAAAGCCATAATAACAGAATAACAAGAGTTGGAAGGGACCTTGGAGGTCTTCTAGTCCAACCCTCTGCTCAAGAAGGCACTCCACAGTGAAATACCCCAAAGCTTAACTCGCCCCCATCATAATCAATTATTAGGACCCCTTTAAAAAGGTAAGACCACTTCCAATCCTTACAAGAAGTCCAGAAGGACCTGAAATTTTGCTGTGTCAAAGGCCTTCAAGAAGTCAATATCATATGGTTTCCACATGGAAACAATTTCATGCTTGATGTGGAAAAGAATATAACTTTGACTTTGGGTTTTATAGATTAGATTGATAGGTCTTTATAGAAATGACTTGTTCCTATTATTATGGAAAAACAAAAAGTGGTGATTTGTTATCGATGCCCTATCCCACTGCAACAGAGTTGGAAGTCAATGCTTCTTTTTTTCTTTTCTTTTCTCTGCCTTTCCTCACTGCTCTCTCTTTTCCCCTCCCCTTTCATTGCTCTTTTATTTACTTTTGTATGTTGCATTTGAGGAACGCAGTGGCGAACACGCTGAGCTTGTCGATCAGAAAGGTCAGCTGTTCGAATCCCTAGCACCGTGCAATGGAGTGAGCTCCCATTACTTGTCCCAGCTTCTGCCAACCCAGCAGTTTGAAAGCATGTAAAAAAATGCAAAATAGGGACCACTTTGGTGAAAAGGTAACAGTGTTCCGTGCACCTTCGGCATTTAGTCATGCCGGCCACATGACCACGGAGATGTCTTCACACAGTGTTGGCTCTTCGGCTTTGTAACGGAGATGAGCACCACCCCCTAGAATGGAAATGACTAGCACATATGCGTGAGGAAAACCTTTACCTTTATGTTGCATTTTATAATACTTTAAAACCTAATTAAAAATGTTTGACAAGAGGTCCATATCTTAAAATACCCTTAAGGGTTAAATTAGGCATCTAAAGGATTTATGAGGGTGAGGGGTTGTCCACAGTTCACACATTCACTTTACTGCCTATTGAGTGTCATGCACCAGGTTGCCAAATTTGGCCCATGAACTCGCCTGTCTAATCAACTGAAGCTCATTTTTAATGTGGACAGCTCTTTTAATTGCCCCCAAATGAACACTACAACAACAGTACGCATGTATTTATCTGTTGGCCACAATCCACTGATCTCGTCAAAAACTCTTGACAATTTTTTTTCTTGAAATCCACACTACCCAATGTGTGGAAGTTGCATTCATAAAATAATGCAGGTTTGCAAAAGTTCTACAAATTTTTTTCAAGGGGAATGTGCATTTTTAAAGTCCGTTAGGAAAACACATTTCTGGATGATTTTTAATCAACATTTCATAAACATGGGATGGAATACTAAATAGGTTTACAGAGTCAGCCTCTTCCCCCCAACAATCTGGGTCCTCATTTTACCCACCTTAGAAGGATGGAAGGCTGAGTCAACCTGGAGCCTGGTGGGATTCCAAATGCCAAATTGCAGGCAGCTGATAGTCAGCAGAAGTGGCCTGTAGTACAGCACTCTAACCATTGCATCTTGAAGCATTCACTTTGCCTTCTTGTGCCCATGGAGAGATTCCAGACAAATTCCCTGCTTGACTCCTCCAGCTCTCCCAGTCTCTAACAAGTAGGATTGGACTACTAAACAACATTAAAAGTGGATTTATCTTGGCCCCCTTGTGAATCTATGTATTTCAATCTCACTGAAATAGATATCCATTAGCTGAGTTAATAGGTATCCATTAGCTGAGGAATTAACTTCCGAATCTGTTGCAAAGTAAACTGATGACAGCATTTTTTAAAAAATCAGAAGATAACTATTTTACTGAAAATATTGTGTGTACACATTACATGAAGAATGTACTTTGTAAATATAAAATAGGACATTTTACATTTTTGGAATGTGTGTAATCACAGGGTGGAGACTTAACTATAGTATCCAGCTAGCATGGGAAGCATTCTCTCTTGATAAATATTTGAATTGGTCTATAAAAGTCCCAGATTAATGAGCATATTGCCCGGTAGCGCTTAAAAATAACACAAAAAAGTCAGCTTGTATTGTTTTGCAGGATCAACAATAGGCTAACTGGTCCAATCTTAAAATGTAGGAGTTGGAAGGATTTTCAAGGTCATCTGGTCCAATGTAAACATCCACTAAATGATCTCCAAAAAGATCCATCCAGAATTTGTTTGAAAAACTGTCCCGAGGGAGGAGAATCTAGGTTTGTTAGATCAAAGGCAGTTTCAGTGCTCATCAGCTTTTACCCTCAGGAAATAGCTTCTCAAACTTAATCCAAATCTTGCTTCTTTTCATTTTTACCTAGTTACAATTATCCCAGTTTTAGCTTCATCAGAAGGGAGGGCCTTATCCTCTTGGACTTGACATCCTTCTCATTATTTGTAGACATAATCTGAATGAAGTACTGTAGTTGTATTAGTGCAGTTGGAGTGGGGATTGTCATTGCGTACTTCTTGTTGATGTTCAGTTGGTGGTCCAGCAGTGTAGAGTGTTCTTACACATTTTGCTGTGAAGTCAGATTTCCCCCAATTTTGCCATTATGCACCTAGACATAAGACATCCTGATGTTGAGTGTATTCCAACTAATTGAATGGAGACATTTATTTTTTATTAGTTAATAAATTAGTACCCTTTTGCTTTGTTAACTTTTATTTCTGGAAGTCTGACATACATGACTGACTTCTTTTAACCTTTCCCATCTGAGTTGTCTTCATGGGCATTGTGATGTGTTTCTTTTCCTTAGGATTTTATTTATTCATCCAATTTATAAAACCTGAGATCTTCAGTCCATGACCAATTCCTCTCTTTTAGGCAGGGCATCCTCCTTTGTTCTCCAAAAACTTGAAGTTGTCAAAAGAGGAAACCAGTGGGTCTGTCAAATTTCCCACTGGTAATTGAGCTGGATGTCTGGCAATCTTGGGATAGTTGATAGACTCTCTTGCCTTTTTGACAACTTGGTATGTGGATTTCCAAAGGCCTGGTCCATATCCTCTGATTTGGCAGCTGGCCTATAATAAATCCTGCAGTCATTTTTTCCTTTGCTTGCCACTTTTTAAAAATTTCTGAAATCAACTCTTATTGTTCAAAAGGATTGATGTTTTATTTTCAGGGTCCAACTATTTGAATAATTAGTTTCAGTGTTTAGGAAAGACTGTAACAAAACCTTGAAAAGTTAAGTTGGATTGAACCTCAATAGTTCAGACTGCCATATCAAAGCTGCAAAAACACAGATTAACACTAGGTGGCAGCAAAGAAGAACAAAATTCTCAACTCTTTGCTGACATCTGGTGGCTTTTTTGGATTTGTGAAGCTCATCCAGAAATCACCTAAAAGGTTTTGGGATGAGAGACTACAGGAAATCCAAAGTAGCAGACTAGATTGGGAACTTAAAAAAACATTTTAGAAGTCAGCAGTGGCAAATGATTTCCCTAATTCTTCCAGGAGAACATCCAAAAAGGCATGGAGCATTGAGCTTATTCCTGAGAAATATTACCTGCTCTATTTTTTAGGGGCCAATTAAATAGTTTGATGCTGCCAGAGGTTTATTTCGTTGTAAAACTACAGCTGAGTAAGTAATTTTCAACTTGGTAATTGTGCAGGGCTGTAATAATAGAAGCCACCAATTTCCACTGTCAAAGAAATAGCCTGAGCATGTTTTACATGAAAAGGAGGCCTTTTATTTCATGCATGAGCAGAGAAAACTGTTGAAAAGGCACCTCCAAATTGTCATAAGTTCTGAAGATGCTTTTGATCAGTCCATAGAATTTAAGAACTAAGCAAGCTCCACTGATTTTTTTTTGCCACCTGGCCGTTAAGTGAATCTGGCTTCCTCATTGACTTGTCAGAAGGTTGCAAAAGATCACGTGACTCCCTGGGGGACTGCAGCCGTCATAAATATAAGTCTGTTGCCAAGCATCTTAATTTTGATCACATGATTAACCGCAGATTAAAAGGAATCTTTTCTCCATAAATATTGACTGCAGCTGGGGATTAATGCTGCAACAGTCGTAAGTGTGAAAAGCGGTCATAAGTCACTTTTTTCAGTGCCATTGTAACTTTGAAGTCTGGGAGTTGAAGTCCACAAATCTTAAAGATGCAAAGGTTGGAGGGCCCTGTTCTAGAAAAGGTGGAGGACAAATATGATGGAATCTGTGGAAGTTGTAGAAACAAAGTTGGCTGTCCAAATGGAGAAAAGACCATTTTGATGAACAAAGCCACTAATTTCCCTTCTTCACCCAACTCTTCACGCATTCGCCCACCACTCACCTGCATGCAGACACACATTACGTTGCATAACTTAATGGTATTGAATTGGACAGCCAACAATTTCTTGGAGGCCCACACATCCCTTCTTGGCATGAATGTGTACACAAAGTCCCTGAGTTCTCACAGGCTCAATATTTGTCATCCTCGAATAAGTTGGAAGCGACGGGCTGTACCTATCTCGGAGTGCTCACTGACAGTGTTACCTACTTAGGGTAGTGAAACGTCTGCAAGAAAACAAGTTCAAGAGAGCACCAAGGGCCTCACCCATGGCCTTCCTCAGTAACACCCTTTCCAGTTGCACAGATAGAATATAACATCAAGGGTTTTACTGTAGATACCATTAAACTAATCCTTGCCTACCTCACTGAGATCTGGCAGGAAAGGTTTGTAAGGATGAGTTAGCTGATCCCCCTCCAGAGGGAATGTAATCCATCAAGGTCAGAGCTTGCCTTTGAGGGTCTCGTTCTCTTCTCACAGCTCTAATCCTCAGCTGCAGTCAATATTCATGGAGAAAAGATTCCTTTTAATCTGCGGTATGCAAGGAATACCATCTTTGGATCTATAGTGCCTCCCCCTCCCCATCACCCTGAAAAATCAGGCACAAAATGTAGCAGAAACGGTGGCAGAACCTGGAGGCGGAGTCAAAAGAGGGATCAGCCGAGAATCCCGACGTAGTCACAAGCGGACTGAGCCCAACCTCCCTTGAATTCCAGGGACTTTTATCAAGCAGGTGCTAACTGTTAGTTGAGAAGATTCCTGCGCAAAGGCGTTTCAGCAATGAATCAGATTAATTGGAGCGTCACCTGTGGACTTGGCCTTTCACTCTTTCCCTTCCAAGGGACTCTCGCACATCAAAGGGCAGCCTTTTCCATGGCCTAAGCACTTGAGCTGCACTATTCGGGACCATATCCCGGTTTCGCTGACTATCACAGAGGATGGGACCCCGCCTGGCGATTGGTCCCAGTCCACTCATCATCATCATCTCTCTGTCTACCCCCCTCCCTCTCTCGCCATGCAACCATGATGCGGTTTGCCACGTTGCAAAACAAGCCGTTTTAAAATACCCAAGCCACCACTCCTTTGTCGGAGAATTTCTTTCCTCTCCAACAACTGGAAGGGGGTGGGTGGGAATCCTCTTCCCTTACTTCATCCCTGTCAAAGAAACCCCTTTGGGGATAGCTTTTCTTTCACCTGAAATCCTCTAGCGGTCGGTCCTGGTGCTTGTCCTGCATTAATAGAAAGTAAACTTCTCTTTCAAAAACCACTTCAACCTTCTCCCTTTTTCAAACTGCTCCCACTCCTCTCCCTCTCTCAATCTCTGACTGCCTCTCTCTCAATCTCTGTCTCTCTGTCTCTCAATTTTTCTCTCAATCTCTGTTTTTCAACCTCTGTCTCTCTGCCTCGCTCTCAATCTCTCTCTGTGTGTGTCTCAATCTCTCTGTCTCTCTTTCAACTGTATCTCTCTTTCAACCTCTCTCTGTCTCTCTCAATCTCTCTTATTTCTTTCAACCTCTCTCTCTCTCTTTCAACCTCTCTCTCTCTCAATCTCTCTGTCTCTTTCTCTCTCTCTCTTTCCCAGCCATGCGGTCATGATGCCATTTATAGTTTCCTTCCTCGCACCTCACCAAAGTCATGCTCGTGTTGCGTTTCCTCTCACATCCTTTGCAGAAGCCACAGATCTGAGCCGGGCTTACCCAAGAATGCAGCTTCCCTTCCTTCTCTCCCTTTCCCTTTCATGGCTACCTCGCTGCCTTCTAATTTTTGATCGCACAAAGAATCTTCTAAGCCTCTGTAACTAAACCTTGCCCCCCACCTGTCCACAGCCATGATTGAGAAAGAGAGGGAAGCAACTCCGGGGGAGGGGGGGAGAGGTCAGGGTGTGTGTGCGGGTGTGTGTGTGTGTGTCAAGGCCTCTGGATCGAGGGGGAAGCTGCAGCTGTGGCAGCAGCAGCTGCAACAGAGGCTTAATGCTTGGAAATGCTTGTTTCTTCCTGCGGCAACCACATCGGGGCCTTGGTCATTCAAGACCAGAGTCCTGGACTGCATTGGGGGCCAGAGGCGTCACTTCCTGGTGGGCAGTCTGCAAGGCGAAACAATCCTAGGTTGCATTAACTGAGGTAGAATCAAGATCGTGGGAAGTATTAGTACCGCTTTATAAAGCCTTAGTAAGAGCCCATCTGGAATACTGCATCCCCTTTTGGTCACCACATTGCAAAAAAGGCGCTAAGATTCTAAGCAGAATGCAAAGAAGAGCAATTAAGATAATTAGGGAGCTTGGAGGCTAAAATGTATGAAGAAGGGTTGCAGGAATTGGGTTATGTTATGAAGGGAAGGATTAGGAGTGATACAATAGCAGTCTTCCCGTATTTGAGGGGCTGCCACAAAGAGGAGGGGTGTCAACTTATTCTCCATAGCATCAGAAGGCAGGACAAGAAACAATGGATGGAATCTAATCAAGGAGAGAAGCAAGCTAGAAATAAGGAGAAACTCCCTAACAGAACAATTAATCAGTGGAACAGCTTGGCCTTCAGAAGTTGTAAATGCTCCAACACTGGAAAGTTTTAAGAAGAGACTGGACAGTCAGTTCTCTGGAATGATATAGCAGGGGGTTGGGCTAGAAGATCTCCGAGGTCCCTTCCAACTCTCTTATTCTGTTGTTATTCTAATGACCTTTACTCAAAAGAGCAGGGAAACTGCCATCCCTTCTAATTGCTGCCAAGAACCTGACCCCCTGTGAATCTGTCTGCATTCAACTTGGCTGCCGTAATCGTAACTGTCTACCTATGCATGGTGCTCTAAACATTGCTGTTTTGCTGGTCCTCAGTCTTCCAGCACTGCAATTCAGTCAATGGCAAGGTTGGGTTCAGAGAAGCAAAAGCTTGCTCTTGAGGTGTGATTTTTTTTTTTTTCATGTCTTGTGTCTGCCTAAAACTCCTTTGTTCCGAGCTTAAGCCTCCCAGTTGCTAAGTTTTTCCATGTCAGGAAGTGGTTTCACTCAAAATGTTTTTAATTGCCCTCTTTTGCAGTTTTCCTAGTTCTCTAATGACACAAGGACCAGAATCGATATTCCTAGGATAATTTCCCTCTGGTTTTGAATAAGGGCTTTGCTCAGTGGTGGGATTCAAATTATTTTTCCTACTGGTTCTGTGGGCATGGCTTGGCTTGGTGGGCATGGCAGGGGAAGGATACTGCAAAAATGTCCATTCCCTCCCCACCCCACTAACCTGCTTTCCAGCTCCATTCTCCTGTGCAGAGCAACAAAAGAAGACCCAGCTGATCAGCTGGGACTCAATGGGAGGCAGAGAAGAGATTGGGGGGGGGGGCAGTCAGAGGTGGTGTTTGCCGGTTCTGTGAACCACTCAAAATTTCCACTACCGGTTCTCCAGAACTGGTCAGAACCTGCTGAAGACCACTTCTGGCCTTACTTTACTGGTAGCTTATCAAGGAGACAATCATACACCCAACAATACTGGCAGGGCAACCTGTATATAAACAGGCAGCTAACTCCATACTCATTAGCCCTGATATGTAACCTGGTTGGGTAAAGAAATGGCTGCAAACAACAAAGCTCAGAGAAAACCCTGAGCTACAAGGATTCTACTGGATTCCATCTTGATGTCTCTTTCTAAGCATTCCAGACATGAAAAAATGTCTTTCTGGGAGCATCTGTAGATGGCATGGACATTTTCAGGGACAGTTCACTCTGACTGCAAGATCCCTTTCTTAGTCACTGTTACAGCAAATCTTACTATTGCATAGAATTTGGTTTTTGTGCCCCAGATGCATTTTTACCCTTTCTGTCACCAACTAAATACTAACAAGATTTCCCTGTTAATTCATGTCCAGCTCTTTGGGTCAGTGCTCATCTCTGTTTCTTAACCAAGGCAGCCAGCATTATCCTAAGACAATTTCCATCCTCATGTGCCCAGCATGACTATACACCAATGTTGCACAGAAGGCCGTTACCTTCCCACCGAAGTGGTACCTATTTATCTACATGCATTTGCACCAAGTGGGCAGGAGCTGGAGCGAGCAACGGAAGCTCACCCTGTCGTGCGGCACTTGGGCCTCGAATGGTCCATCAGCTTCTCAGCTGACAATCTCAGCATCTTTAACCACTGAGTCTCTGCATCCCCCCGCTAACTTAAGTAGATGAAGGTACATCAGGAAGCTTTGCTGAAGGAGGGGATTGTCTAACCAATAGTAGGGGAAGAAGGGGAGGCAATAAACGCAGTCCAGTTAACAGCAATTGGCATGAGGAAGACAAGGGAGCTGTTGGTTCAGGAACCCTTGTCAGCTGGAATAGCCAACCCTGCAGAAAGAGGGACGTGGCAGCTCCGATGGTGATGTTATTTTGAATGTGCTTCAGGCTTTGGCTTGGAGATGACCGCTGTGCTTCTTGATCTTTTCTGTAAAGGACAAGCCAAAGAGAGAGAGCCTAGCATCAGGCAGCTGTTTGTGTCACTGGGGAACACCAGTAAGTAAGCAAGTCAATGGCCTTGATCACTAGCAGTAGGGCGCCTGCCCGACAGCAGGGTGACTTTGAAGTGAGTAAAATAGCCATTGGCAAAGGCAACAGACGGGGATCCAAAATTGGTAAATGATGTGTGCTGTCACAAGGTTGATTGCTTTGTTGTGTTAATATTTATGGAAGAGTTAAGGAGCTGTGGTTTTTTTAAAAATCTCTAGGATGGATAGACACACAAGTGCTGCAAGGAGTGATATATAAGAATGGCTAAATTGTTGCTTGCTTCTATTGCTTCCAACTGAACTTTAAAAAAAACCCAATTACTATTTTTTCTAAATGTCTGTGGAAATTCTCAGTCATCCAGGTAGGTCATGGTTGACCCAAAGGTGCTTTTTTCAAGAGGCCACTGGACTTTATGTTTTTTTTTTCTTTGAAGAGGTTTCACTTTTCATCCAAGAAGCTTCTTCAGCTCTGACTGGATGGTGGGGAATGGAAGGTTTTATACTCCTTGCAGACAGCTGGTCATTTGCATCCTTTTAGAGAGTAGTTGAGGCCACTAGGAAGTGATCCTGAGGACAGAGAAAAACCTCCAAGTGGCCTCAATGACCCTCTAAAAGGATGCAAATGACCAGCTGTCTGCAAGGAATATAAATCATTCAATTTCCCTCCATCCAGTCAGAGCTGAAGAAGCTTCTTGGAGGAAAAGCAAAACCCCTTCAAAGAAAAAAAAAACAGAAAGTCCAGTGGCCTCTTGAAAAAAAGCAACTTTCAGACTACTTTTTCTAAAAAATTAAAAATCTCTGCCATTTTTTTTGTAGATTGGATCATTGATGCTTCTAAGACAAGGATAACCATTCTATCTTTTTGGCCTCTTGGGGGGAAAAATCAAGGGAATTAAGATTTTGAGCCAAATCTCTATTATTTTCTATTGTATTCCAATTTTCATTTTATCTAGGGCTACCAAATTTGGGCTTCATAAATTCAGATGACGGCTAGCTGGCTGCTATGAATAGGTGCTTTCCATATCTCTTTGCTTCCACCTAGTGAGCATATGTTACTCTTGCAACTTAGATTTAGTGGCTTTAGTTCAATATAATGTTACAGTAGAACCTCTGGTCACAATTATAATTTGTTCCATAACTTTGGTCGCAATCCGATTTGGTCATGACCTGAACCTAATTTTGGAAATTTGGCACTTACAAAAAACATGGCATGGAAAGGGAAATAGGAAGGCTGTTAGAAGGAGATTATAATATCTCTGCTGTAGTTGTACGTAAGGATATATTATTTCTAAATTGAAAATAATAATAGTTGTCTTTCTTTTAACTCCACCCTGTTCATCTCAATAAATCTTGTTAAAAAGAATCATGCCTGAGAAAGAATCACTTCCAGTTTTGAACAATTAACAAATAGCTTGACACTGAATGGAAGTGTTTGAAACTAAAAATCAATTTATTGCACATCCTTGTTTCTCTACTTAACATGTCCTTCCAACAATTCAATTGTGCTACATTCTGTTTTCAAGCCAGTTGTGGGTCTAACTTGTGAACTGACTCAGCTCACTTTTTAATCAAATTGTTTAGCGTGAAAATATTTTTATCAGGTCGAGATACAAGCGTCCTTTCCTAATCACAGTGATGCCAAAAAGATGAAATATGTGTTGCTACATCCCAATGTAAACTCCATCCTTTTGTACATGGATCATTTTACAATTTAGATGTATTCACTTCCTCAACCTAAGCCATAGTTTTTTGTTTATTGGCTTGTTTGCCAATCCTAAGGATCAAGATGTGTCTACATTATTTTTCAAATAAATTATTCCCTAATAGTAGTATTAAGTTTCCCAATTCACAATCAGATTTTCTTTCAACAGAATACTTAAGGAACCGATTCAGACCTACAATAAGCCCCGTTTTGTATTTAAAGTACTTGCGTTTCATACAATATGTTCCCATACTGGGAATTAATGAACCAAATAATTTTTGTTCCGTTGACTTTTTGTTCTAATTTTCAATCAAAAGCCCATGGGAAAATTCATCCATTCCAGTCCAATTAATGGACCAGTCAAATGGCTACGGAGATTGTCAGCCATCCAGGTCATGGTTGTCCCAAAGGTGCTTTTTCACAAGGCAACTGGACTTCCTTTGTGTTTCCTTGAAGATGTTTTGCTTCTCACCCAAGAGGCTTCTTCACTTCTGACTGAATGGCGGGGAATCCTTCCATTCTCCACCATTCAGTCAGAACTGAAGAAACCTCTTGGATGAGAAGCGAAATATCTTCAAGGAAAAACAAAGTCTAGTTGCTTCTTGAAAAAGCACCTTTGGGATAACAGACAGGCTATACATAAGATCTTCTAGCAGAATGAAAATCCTAGGATAATTTCTTGGGATAAAATGACGGACTCCCTCTTTGTAAGCTACTTAGAATTCCCAAAGGAAAGACAAGACATGAATGCAATAAATGAACTGTAAAATTGAATGAATGCATTCCAGATCAGTCTAACTTCATCACTGCTGGCAACTTCTATTCCCTGATGGACCTTCCTGGATGCCATATGTCTTCTGCCTGGACCCACTTCTGCTTCCTGACTCTTGTTTCTGAGCTTGGATGGGGATTTAACCTGGTTTAGCTGTTCCTCAGCTGTCCGTCCTAGGATTATAATTTGGTGGCAAAATAAGATGTCCAGAATGTCCATTAGGCTTATGAAAACATTTTAAAAAAACAATAATTTAAAACAAAACAACAAAAAAATGTAATTTTAGTTCTTTTTGGTGTTGGCTCTGTATTCCTAGGTCAGTGATGGTGAACCTTTTCAGCATTGAGTGCTGAAAAGGTTGTGGGGAAATGTTGTGCATGCGTGCTCAAGGCCACGCTCCTGAAAAGCCAAATTTCCGAGTTATAGCACACATGCGCACCTGACTATCAGCTGGCTGGTGCGGATGCCCAGGCTGGTTTTTGGCACTGCCGTGTGCACAAAGGGATTGCGCTCCGCAAAAGCTAAACTTCTGGGTCCTGGCGCACATGCGCACCCGACAATTGGCTGGCATGCATGCACACACTAGTTTTCGCCCTGACATGCACACGAAGGACAGCTGATTGCCGCATGCGCACCAGAAACCCAGAAGATGAAACAGGCAACGCTGCTCATGCCAGGTGACATGGCCTTGTGTGCCACTTTGGGAACATGTGCCACAGGTTCACCATCATGGCCCTAGGGGGCTTCTTGTGGCCTTCTTGAAAACTGAGTGGGTACCTTCACCTCATTCATTTGGATTAGGGTTTGGTCCATTGTTTCTCAACCTTGGGAACTCCTAGATATGTGGACTTCAGCTCCCAGAAATCCTCAGCAGTTTGATGTCCACACATCTCAAGAGTCGCTAAGGTTGAGAAATACTGCCTTGCACTGAATAAGGGGGGAGGTGTGAAACAAGGGCTGTGGTGGCCTGCCCCCTCCCTGGAAACATTCAGAAAGGGGCTGGATGAACACCTGATGGGGATTCTTACATTGAGCAGATTAGATTAGATGCCTTCAGAGGTTGCTTCTGCCTCATCCATTCTGTGACTTGTACTGTCATGTGGGATGGATTCCAGAAAGGAGAAGGGAGCGAGGTGAGCAGGTGGTCTTTGTCACCAAAAGCTGTTCACCTGAGCCATCCTTTGCTTCATGTGTCATATTCCCCCAAGGATCTGAGCAACATGCTTGATCTCTTAGCCTTTTTCTGCAATTCTGCACTTCATGTTTGTTTTACTTACTCCCTTAATATGTGTTGAAGATCTAGCATATACAATTTTCATTCGTTCATTTTTCCTCCCCCCCTCCCTCCCTTCTGATTGCAGTTTAGTACTCTGGCGTGTGAATTTTCTCTTCTCTTTTTTTTTCTTTAATCAGATCATTCCATTTTTTTTTCACAATATCTCCCTAAATTCAGAATGTATTAAAAAAAAAAACCAGTTTAGTGTCACATTATGCATTCATGCCCGTAATGAGTCTCAAACAGTTTGTGAATAGTCCCATGGAAGTCTGCCACTGTGTTTTCGGGATCAGGCTGATAAGCACCCACCTTTATCTCCCTTGAAATGCTGCCAATGACTAAATTGCCAATTAGCTGTACAAGGCCAAACGGAGCACAAAGTCAAAACGGAGCTTCAGATTTTAAACTGACCAGAATGAACAAAGTTGTTTCCTGCAAAGGCTCCTGTCCCTTTGCTCCTCCTTTACGTCTTATGGGAGAGGCCAATCATCTCCAAGCTTTACTCCGAAGTCACCCCTTTTGTCTTAACTGTTCTTGCCTTCTGGAAGCTCTGCGCAAGCGCACATTGGGAACAGGCTCTTCCTGTTCCTCTTGCCTCATGGATGTCAAATTCTGGAGGCTCTGGAGTCAGCACATAACTCTCAGATGGCCCTGGCCTCATCTCTGTCAGATGCAGATCCCTTGTCCAGGTCCTCTCCAGACTCCAGGACTGCCCCATGTCCCTCCCCATGGTCCGACTTTGCTGCCAGCTCTGCAGGCCTCTGGCAGACTACAGTAGAGGGTCAGTACTATCTCTGGTTGGCTGTGGGGTTGATTTGAATTTTGAGGGGTTTGTAAGCTGCGTGTGGGCCAGTGTAGGTCAATTCCATCAATAGATACGTTGACCCAGTGGTGGACTGCAACTGGTTTAACAAATGGTTTGGTGAGCATGCACAGTGCTAAAAAAGCACTGATCTTAACCTCAACAGCTTACCTTCTAGGGCAGCTCCGGTAACTAGAACAGCTGAGCATGGAAATCTGTGGCATGCGAATCAGCTGAGTTGACAAAGATGAAAATATAGGACAGGATAGGGTGAGTGCAGGTGGGTGGGGCCAGCTGATTTTCGGAACTACTGGTTTGCTAGAACCAGTCTGGACCAGCAGAAGCCCACCACTGCATTGACCTGCATCCAACCTAAGAACTCCTCAGAATACAAATCAATCCCACAGCCAACCAGAGACGACACCGACCTTCAACCAATCCATGCAAGTCCACCCCAACCAGCAGTTCACCCTCCAGTGACCCTCAACTGACATAACCTCCCCATCACAAGACCCTCACTTGACCCACCCACACCTGAAGTCCTTATAAACAGAAGAAGGTCGACACCCCCCTAAACTCTGCTGAAGATTTGGCTTTGCCTGGGAATGAAACGTTTGGAAACCAACCCTCAAACTTTGAGACCGAACCTCCACTGTCATACACTAGTCTCTATTAAGGCAGGGATGTCAAACTCAATTTCATTGAGAGCCGTGTCAGGGTTGTGTTTGACCTTGGGGTGGGCATGGCCAGCTTGATGTCACTTGTATCGGGGGCGCCTGTGGCGGCCTTAGTGCTCTGCCAGTGAAAACGGACTCCTGAGCTCCGTTTTTGTCTACAACGGCCTCCTACAACTCTCTGCCAATAAAAATGGAGCTCAGGAGAGCCGCATGCAGCCCTCCCAAGCTTCATTTTCGCCAGCAAAGGCACCCCCTGCTGGTCCTTCACTGTTTCCAGGGTGGGCCCGCGTGGGCCGGATCAGGTCCCCCAGCCTTGACTTTGATACCCCTGCTCTAAAGAGTTGCAAGTCATAACTTGAGAAGGTCTTTGGGAAAGCACGTGAGATCAGTGTCCCTGAATCAACCTTTCCCCCTCACAATCCAGGAGTGCTGAGTGCCTGGGAGGAATTTTCTCTTTATTTATTTGTGTTAAATTAAAAAAAAACTTTATTAAGATTAAAGTATGAAAATACAAATATGTTTATAAAGAAAATAAATTGGTACAATTCGCCATCGTTCTCTGACAGTAGAAAAATCTTGGCTATATTCATACATTTCAAATATACGTTTCAACTGTTTCTAACTAATTATACACACAGACAAATTTTTTATCTTGTTTCTAACCTATACATTTCATATTCCTACTATCTATCCATTGATACCAGTTATCTCAAATTGAATAATATTCTGAGTCTTCCTTGTTATTTAATTCTATAGTGAGTTTATCCATTTCTGCACACTCAAAAGTTTTATGGATTATTAAACAACCTGTCAGTATGGTGGCCATTTTCCAAGCTTGTGTTAGTGCAATTTTCGCTGCCGTGATAATATGTATAGTCAAGTATTTAATCTTTTTGGGCTATTTTCCCTTAATGATCCCCAGGAAAAACAATTCAGGCTTCAATTCTGTTTGACAGCGGGGGATTTCATTTAACTATTTTTGTATTTTGATGCAATATTTTTTTTAATTTCCGGACATAGCTACCAGACATGGAAGAAGGTACATTACGCTTGTTTGCATTTCCAGCAATTAGGGTTTAGATTGGGATCCATCTTTGCAAGTCTTGTTGGAGCTAAATGCCAATGGTAAAACATTTTGTATTGGTTTTCTTTATGTGCAGCAGATTTTGTTACAATATAATTTTGGAGTTTTTAATCGGGAGCCAAGCACGGACAGCCATGCAGCTCCCCAACTGACCTTGGTGATCCAGCTTCCAAGCAAGCCCTGCTTCTAGACTCTCTCATCCTGAGCTCCCCATAAAGATATTTTGCTACTAGAACTTTAAGAGTGGTTGGTAGAAAAATTTCCCTTTGCACATAGAAAGGACGCAGTAGCAGCTGCTGGGGTCACTGGTTGACCTGAGGCTCTTTTACTGTTGCGGCATGAAATGCCACAGGTGAGTGTTTAGCATATCTCCACTGTTGAGTTCTGTTGCCATAAATACTCCATTTAGATATCACTAGTTTGCTAAAACCCAAGGAATGTGAAGTTTACCTTCGGACAATAGACGAAAAATAGTGAACAGTAACTTGGTGGAGATCTATGAAGGGTTTCCACAGAGAGTATCAGAAGGATGTAAGAGATTTAACAGAATAACAGAGTTTGAAGGGACCTTGGAGGTCATCTAGCCCAACCCCTCCACCCAAGCAGGAGACCCTACACCATTTCTGACAAATGGCAGTCTGGTTTCTTCTTGAAAGCCTCCAGTGATCATGGTACCACCACTGCTTCAGCGGATTTGCAAGTTTTTTCCTGGCTATTTTAAGAGCCTGAGTACCCGGCCCTCACATTTGATTGGTGTTCAGGTTTGATTGGCAATTAAATAAATGTGTCTCTGTCAGCAAAGGCAAAGTAGAATGAAGTTTTAAGCTACTTGGGATATTTTCTCACCTTTTGTTAGGTAAGGGATGCTTCTCTCTGGTTGATAACAGATCCACTTAAACCTAAGGCTGTCTTGAAATAACAATAACAGAGTTGGATGGGACTTCGGAGGTCTTCTAGTTTAACCCCCTGCACAAGCAGAAGACCCTGTGTCATTGCAGAGAAATTGTTGTCCAAGTCTCTTCTTAACAGCCTCCAGTGATGGAGCACTCAACTTCTGAAGGCAAGTTGTTCCACTGATTGATTGTTCTCGCTGTCAGGAAATTTCTCCTTAATTCTGGATTGGTGTTCTCCTTGATTAATTTCCATCCATTGCTTTTTGTGCAAAGTACCTGAAGGTAGGACAGGAAGCAATGGATGGAAACAAATCAGGAGAGAACCAACCTTCAAATATAAGGGTATGACAAAAAGGTTTATCTATTATATTTAGTCCGTAGCGAATACGGTCAGCCCCATTACCTATTTTTTCAGGTATAATGGTAATATCTAATCTGTCAAAATAGGTAATCAAAAAGTGATGCCAACGTTGAGCTATTCTTAACCAACTGCTTGGGCTTTGTCCCCATTTAGATGATCAATCAACTGGTTTTCAGAGATGAAGTAACAATTCTGTTAGTGGCACAAATTCCAACAGGAAGAAAGAATCAGCAGGTTTTTGATACATTAATTGAAAAAAAGCTTCCCAGGCCACATGCAACCAATTATTGAGCATTCTGTTGTGTTTATCATATATTAAAATCAAATGAGATATTTAGAGGTTGCTTAAAACAACCTTTATGGAGGAATATATATGGAGATTCTCCATCATCCAGGTCATGGTTGTCCCAAAGATGCTTTTTTCAAGAGGCAACTGGACTTTCTGTTTTTTTCTTTAAAGATGTTTCGCTTCTCATCCAAGAAGCTTCTTCAGCTCTGACCTCCTTCTGAGAGTTGATGAAGCTTCTTGGATGAGAATCTTCAAAGAAAAAAATGAGAAAGCCCAGTTGCCTCTTGAAAAAAAACACCTTTGGGACTTTATGGAAGAACAGAATGCTTTCACTTGGAGATGCAGTATAGAGGAAAAGGAGGGGCAGAACTGGAGGTGGAGTCAAAAGAAGCATCAGCCTAGAATCAACTACATAGTCACAAATGGACTAAAGCTAAAGGGACTAAGTTGTAGTCTTGTATTCTGTTGATCCTTATCTAAACATTGAGTAGATTCCTATACACAGACATGAATAATAAATCAGTTTAATTGGAACTTCACATGCAGTCCTGGTCTTTTCATGCTTGACAACTAGCCTTTGTTTGCTTAAGACAGAATGATGATATCCTAGAGCAGAGCTCACTGGTTCATTTATCATCTTCATTTCATAATGGGAACGGTCTGCTCAGTTATGCTGGGGTGGGCTCCCACAGTCAGAGGAACAGCTTATTCTTTGGGGGTGGTTTTACAATCTCCTCTGAGTTACTGAAGCCACAGATTAACCTGACTTGCACTGTAAAATTCTCCTGCTTCAGGTTTAGAAAAATCTGATTTGTTCTCCTTCACTCTAGATTTGAATATTCAGGTCCCTTAATGTATCACTTCCTGTTCACTTACCCTGCCTTGAAAGATGCAGGTCCAAACATTTGTGCCCCGGTGTGATTGTCACAGGCTAGCTGGGTGTCCTCGAGTGCATTTCTTCCAATGTGACCTATGCCACCATCTTCCATCTGTATAGAAGAAAGTCTGCAAGTTTGACATCAGGACTCAAAAACAGGATGGAAATAAACTTCAGAATATTTTAATCTCCTAAGGCACTTTATTGCGGACCCCAAAGTTGTTGTTTTGGAAAAAGGGGAATGTAACAGCATCTTTCACTCAGAGATTGCTGAACATCCAAAGGTTTCAGGCAATCCCAAAGGGAGCTTCTGTTGGAAGAAATATCCAGGTCCAGTTTCAAGCCAGGAGAAAGGCACTGGAGACAAAATGGAGGCTGGAGTATTATTGGAAAGAGGGACCATTTATTGATGAAGCAGAACCACCAAGCACATGGTTCTGGGCACCTGACCACATGGAGTTGAGAGTAGGGTTTTTTAATACCTTCTTTGGCCTTTGTTCCTGTTCCTGTGCAAGAACATGTCCTCTATATTTTAATATTGGCTGTTGTCAGATTCCTATGGGGTCATGTAGGGGTCATAGTTGGCTCTATAGGCAAAAGAGGGAATGCAAATCCTAAGTGCTTGTCTGAGCTAATCTGGTCAACCTCTGGTTTATTGTTTATCAGTTCTAAGGCTTCTGTGACTTTGAAGGGGTGGAGGGGCTTGTGTTGCTGGCTTTCATCCTGTGTTGGATCTTGGGTGGGGCTGCTTCTAATCGTATCCTGCCTTTGTTCAAACTTTTGCTGCAGGGAGTTTCAAAATCTATTGTCTTGAATGGATTACCAAATCTGCATTTCTAAAAGCAAGCCCTCCTTAGTTTCTGCTTGGGGTCAGGGAGGCTGGGGCTGGTTTTAAGAGCCTATTTTTCCATTTCTCCCTTTGGGGAAATATAATACCTTGCCTTTTTTAAAAAATATACCTCAGAATATTTCATTCTTCTAGGAGGAGTATGTGTGGCTTTCCACACTCTCCACAAACATAAAGGGGTTTTAGCACATTGCAGTATATAATCTACAGCAGGGGTGGGCAATTTAATTTCCCCCTGGAGCAACATGAGAAACTAGGACCGTTGTGGAGGGCCAAACCAATAACATGCATGAACTTAAAAAAAAAAAAAGGAAGCCATTGCCTTCAGAATAAAAGCTGTGCAATTGTACAGGTAGTCCTTGACTTACAGCCATTCGTTTTGTGGCCGTCTGAAGTTACATCGGCACTGAAAAAAGTGATGACTGGTTTTTTTCACACTTACAACTGTTTGCAGCCTCCCCGCGGTCACGTGATCAAAATTCAGATGCTCAGCAACTGACTCGTATTTATGACAGTCTCAGTGTCCCCACGATCCCTCTTTTGCGACCTTTCCGACCAGCAAAACTCAATGGGGAATTCAGAGTCACTTCAACGACCGTGTTAACTAACTGAAGAGTTGCTAAGTGAATTGTTGCAGTTCGTAAATTAGCAACCTGGTTGTTAAGTGACCCCCGGGATGCTGCGTCCATCCAATGTATGTGTGCCAATTGCCAAGCATCCGAAATTTGGTCACGTGATCATGGAGATGCCGGAGCAGTGTGAAAAATGGACATAATTCGCTTTTTCTTGTAACTTTGAATGGCCGCTAAATGAACTGTTATAAGTCGAGGACACCTGTACTATTTCAGGCAAATGACTGTCCAATCTCTTCTTAAAAGCCTCCATTGTTGGAGAATCCACAACTTCTGGAGGCAAGTTGTTCCACTGATGAATAGTTCTGTCAGGAAATTTCTCCTTAGTTCTAGGTTGTTTCTCTCCTTTCCACCCATGGCTTCTTGTCCTTTGGAGAATAGCTTGACTCCCTCTTCTTTGTGGTAGCCCCTGAGATATCGGAATACTGCTATCATGTCACCCCTAGTCCTTCTTTTCATTAAACCAGACATACCCAGTTCCTGCAATTATTTTTCATATGTTTTAGCCTCTTGTCCTCTGATCATCTTTGTTGCTCTTCTCTGCACTCTTTCTTGTAAAAAAACCTCACTTTTGACAGTGATTTGACCATTCCAGCAATGCTAGTTCGGATGTGTTAAGCGTTTATTCACATGGTTCAGTGTGTTCAATGCAGACAGCTTTGCTAATGTGTTCTGTAATCATGTGATTTGCCGGAGCCGCATTAAGCCAATGTTGCATAAAGCGCCCAGGGCAGGGAGGAAGGAAAAAGTGTTTGTTTCGTTAATATATACGCAATCCCTTAAATTGCCTTGGACAATCATTTAACCTGACATCGTAAACCAGGGGTCGGCAACCCGCGGCTCTGGAGCGGCATGTGGCTCTTTCATTCCCTCTGCTGCGGCTCCACAATGGATAGGACTTTTAGTTAGGATTGGAAGAGGAAACAGGACGCCGTGCTAGGGGGAGATTCTATGGTGGGAGAACCGGATCTCCATTCAGCTCCAGAATTGAACAGGGGGCTTGTGGTTAGGACCTTTGTGGCTCTTTTGACTGTTTAAGGTTGCCGATTCCTGTCCTAGATTAAGGGTATGGCAAAACTGTTTATTTCCCAAATGACATGGTCATGGACAATGATTTCCTGCGGTCTCAATGGGACTTTCGTTTACTGGAGATGCAGAGACCCTCACTTCTCTTCCACACTTTTCTCTTCTCCTCCCCTCTGTTTCCTACTATTTTCTTTTGTGTTTTATACTACAAAAAACGAATAAAGAAAAGATGCAGTGACCCTAGAAAGAATGCAGAGGAAAAACAGCAAAACCGATAAAAGTTCTGGACACTAAATCGTACGATGAGTGGTTGAGGGACCTAGGTAGGTCTACCCTATCAAAGAGAAGGATTAGCGGGGACTGTCTTCCAGTACTTGAGGGGCTGGCACAGAGAAGAGGGGGGAGTCCGCTTATTCTCCAAAGCACCAGAAAGCAGGACAAGAAGCAGTGGGTGGAAGGTCACCAAAGAGAGATCCAACCTAGAAGTCAAGAGACATTTCCTGACAGTCAGAACAATTCATCAGTGGAATAGCTTGCTTTCTAGAGTTGTGGGTGCTCCATCACTGGGGTATTCTCCAAAAAAAGAAAAAAAGTCAGTTGTGCTCGCTTAAAAACTGCAGTGCTTGTTTAATGACTGCCACAAAAAATTGGGGTGTAAAATTGAGGGTGGTTGCCTGGTAACCTGCTTAATGACTGTCACAACTGAAATTGCAGGTTTAATTATAGTTGTAAGACAAAGTCTGTCTCTATTATGTATCTATGTATGAATGTATGCATGCATATATCTGTCTGTCTATTTATCTCCTGTGTTTCTCACAAAATAAGGCCGGGCCTTATTTTTTTGGGACCCCCGAAAAAACGGCTAGGCCGTCTTTTCGGGGGTGACTTAATTTCCTCCCTCACCAAGAGCGGCCCACCAAGAGACTTCAGGGCAGTCTCTTTCCGGCGATGGGAGCTCCCCAAGTGTGGTCAACAGTCACTTCCATTGGCCGGTAGAAGCGGCCTGGGGCGAGCACACAAACACACTCCCCTTGCCGCGAGGCCGCTTCTATCTGCCGATTGAAAGCTAGCTCCCTTGAGGACACAGTCCCCAGCTGCTTCCGGGCGAGGCGTGGCTGCACCAGTCCCCTCGCCTTCAGGGCAGTCTCTTTCCGGCGATTGGAGCTCCCCAAGTGTGGTCAACAGTCACTTTGATCGGCTGGTAGAAGCAGCCTCACGGTGAGGGGAGTGTGTGTGTGCGCTCGCCCCAGGCCGCTTCTACCAGCCGGTCATCCATCCATCCACCCATCTATCTACTTATCTACCTACTTATCTGCCTATCATCTACTTATCTACCTATCATCCATCCGTTTACCTATCTACCTACCATCCATTGTCTGTCTGTCTGTCTGTCTGTCTGTCTGTCTGTCTGTCTGTCTGT